>CM046669.1:72278250-72625796 GCA_025594165.1 Tamias sibiricus
GCCCTTTTTTGTATTTTTATTAGAGACAGGGTCTCACTGAGTTGCAAAGTGCCTCGCCATGGCTGAGGCTGGCTTTGAACTCGCGATCCTCCTGCCTCAGCCTCCCAAGTACTGGGATTACAGGCGTGCGCCACAGCGCCCGGCTCTAAAAACCTTTTGACCTACAAAATAAAAGCAGAAGAAATAAACTATAGTGTAAACATAAAATACCTGATATCAAAGCAGATTTTTAAAAGGAAAAGAAAAAAGAGTTACTAAGCAGAAAGTAAAACATTACATAATGACAAAATGGCCAATTAATCAGGAAGACAAAATCCTAAATGTTTATATACCTAACTTCAAAATACATGAAACAAAAGCAAAAAGAATGAAAAAAATACACAATTTTAACTCTACTCTCAGTAATTGATAGAATGACTAGACAAAATAAAGCATTATGGTATAAAAGATATAAAAACTACATTATTCATCACCTTTATCTAAATTGATACTTATAGAACACAATCCCTAATACACAGGATGTTCACTAAAATGGATAATACATGAAAGGATATAAAACAAAGCTCAATAAATTTCAAAAGGTTGGAATTTTATGTAACATAATTTCTGACCACACTAGAAATAAATTTGAAATTAATGACAAGAATATATCTAGGGCTGGGATTGTGGCTCAGTGGTAGTGCGCTCGCCTAGCACGTGCACGGCCCGGGTTCGATTCTCAGCACCACGTAAAAGTAAATCACATTGTGTACAACTAAAGCAAATAAATAAATATTAAAAAAAAAGAATATATCTAAACTTTCTCTAGATGCTTGGAAATTAATACATTTGGATTATTTACAGATCAAAAACGAATAAGTCTCCCTTCTGACTTGTAGTGATAGTTTTTATACTTTTTTGTAGATATTCTATTCATTTTCAAATATATATACATAAAATCTCTCTGTTATACAAATGCAAGCATACACGGCTGCAGGCTGCTTCCTTCCTTGAGCAAATAATTTGAAAGTCTTTCTGTAATGAGTATATTTAGAGATGCCTCATTTGTTGCAATGCATGGCTGAACCATATTTTATATAATCAATTCTTTATTGATGGTCATTTAGATTGTTTCCAATGTTTTGCTACCATTTAGGGGTAGAATTCATGGGGTCAAAGGATTATGTATTTCAAAATGTGATTGAAAATTCCAAATCACCTTCTCTAAAGTTGTATCAATTTGCCTTCTAGCCAATAACATATGGGCATGTAGAGCTCTCTTTAAAAATACATGTTCTAAAAAATAAAGTGTATTTAAAAAGAGAAAAAACAATACATGTACTCCTGTAAAAGCATCACAGTAAAAAAGTCTTAACATTCTTACTAGGAGCAGGGTGATGGACTGGGTGACTATAACCCCAGAAAATGAAATAGACTTACATTTGAAGTTTATATCAGTAGACACAACTACCCTACTCTGTGCAGAAGGGCCTAAGGACAGGTCCTTGATGTATGTTAACACAGAGATGTGGGAATACATGGGCCTCTCTGCCCGAGCGCCTTACCTCCAGATGTGATGCCAACCCTGTTTCTGTCATTGCATTTGAGAATGAACTCTGCAAAACCAGGACTTTAACTACATATGCATAATCTTTTTTATTGATTTTCCCATTTATCTTGTGAAGAAAATTCTACTATCAACTCAATCTTTATTCTAGACAGGACTTACAAATCAAAGGTAAGATAATAGAATCTGTTGTCTTACCTTTGTTTCTGGCCACAGAGAAATCAGGGAAAAAAGAACAACACTTAGAGTCTTCCCATGACGGGAATTTCAAAGGAGATACATCCATCCAATTAGACAACTGAATGACAGGATAAATTAGGAAAAAAAAACCCAAAAACCCTCCTGAGTAACAGATGCCAGAAATTCAATGGAATAGTACCTTCATATATTATCCCATTTAATAGAAAATATGTTCTATTCCCTACCAACAAAACAACAAAAGCAAAAAGACAAAACACCTGTTGAGAACAAACATGAAATCAAGACTTTTTTAAGAAATAAAGATTAAAACCAAGTATCTATCCCCCAAAGACTCTTGCCCAAAGTTCTTCTAAAGAAATAATTTAAATTTAGGACAAAGGAAAAGCTTAAAATACAAGAAGAGATAGAGAACAAAGAAATCGGTATGCATGGGTATGTAACATCGACTCTATAAAACAATAATAATAATTTCTTTTTGAGGAGACAGCTGTGGCCCCATACATACCCAAAAAAAGATAAAAACAAAACCGGAAGACCAAACCAGCTGTAATAAGAGAGAGAAATAAGTTATTTGCTACAATTTTGGGAAGAACTTTGTATTTTACTATAAGGATAATAGAAGATTTTTATGCATAAGTTAAAAGAACCAAATATAAACAAATAGAGGAGCATGAGGAAGTCTAGTAGAGTAGAAAAAGAAAGGGGGAGGGAAAGGAGGATGGAAGGGGAAAGAAGAAGGGAAAAGAGGAAAGGAAAGGGGGGATCATGAACTGAAATCAAATTCTTTGCACATGTAACTTTGTTGGGATGAATTCAACTATTATGTCTTAGCATAAAGCTCTAATAAAAAATAAAGTATAAAAAAGTGTCAAGATTTGTTAAATTTGGCTCTTAAGTGCATGTTTTGCTCAGTATTCTCTATCCTTCTGAAGTATTTTATAATTAAAAATACTTTATAAAATAAAAAAGTTGTTCCAATCAATAGCATACATGAAATAATGTATATTATATAACATCTTAAGTATAAAAAAAATTAAATATTGAACTGGTGGTGTAGCTCAGTGGTAGAGCACTTGCATAGCAATGTGTGAAGTCCTGAGTTCAATCCCTAGCCCTGAAAAAGTATAAAATAAAATGAAGTAAAATAAAATAAAATGTTTGATTAATGAGTTTGCTAGGACTTGACACCACTTTCTGCTACTGCTCTCTGTATCTGTTCTTTTGCTTGTCTGCTCTTCCTTCAGAGCACAATGTCATGGAAAGAACATTGGCAAGATCAATAATAATAATAGATGCTCTTGTTTCAAATATAGAGAAGGAATGGCATACTTAGCTGATAAGTTTTTAATTCTATCAACAGCTTAGTTTAAATAAATTAAATACAGGCTCTATTGTCAGATTTCACTGCTTGAGAAAGAGGCATCTGTTAATACACCCAACAAAGCAGGCCATCCATCAAACATAAAAGCTAGACAGGATGCACTGTACCGCAGAGGGCCTACCCCATTCTGCAGCTAAGCAGCAAAGCTTGGCCATGTGGTTCTCATCAAAGACCTCAGAAAAGCATTTCACATCATAATCTAAAGAGACGACCCTAGATTAAATGCAGGCCCAACACATATACATTTCAGGATTCAGTAGAGGCATTTCGATTGTATAACACATGTAGTCATTTCTGGTACATAAATTGGATTTTTACAGATCTGTGCAGAATCCATAAAGAACCCTACCTTCTTTTTATGCCCTTTCTGACAATACTTTGTATAAATGTTGACATTTATCCATTGAGTTGTGTTAACTGGCCATTATGGCTTCTGCATCCCTATAAGATGACTTGGAGATATTTAGTGTGGAGGAGCAGAGGGAAAGAAAAAAGCAGGAAACAGAGCAATGGGCTCAGTGGGGAGGCTGCTAGTAGGGGAGATGGGGAGGTGTGGAAGTAAGGAGACAAAAAGGAAAGGGTGGAGGGACAACTAGAGAATCTATCCCAAACCCAGGACACCTCATCCTTACTGCTCTTGAGACCACCCACCGCTGTGCCTCACCAGCAAAGGGGAACATGAACCTCTTAGCCATCTTATAGAGACAAATAATGATAACCCCCAAATGTTCATATCCTAATCTGCAGAAAGGGTAGGAAGTGTGATGACGAAGCCAGGATGAGAGGTGAGGGGGGGGGGCAGGTGGAGATATGAAGATTGCACCACTGGTTTTGAAGACAGAAGAAGGACTCAGGGGCCAAGGAATGCAGGCCATCTCTAGAAGCCAGAAGCCAGAAAAGGCAAGGAAATGGGTTTTCTCTTATAGCCTCCAGAAGAACCACAGTCCAGTTGACAGCTTTTTGGTGCCTTTTTTTTTTTTTTTTTTTTGGTACTGGGGTTTGAACCCAGGGGCACTCGACCACTGAGCCACATCTCCAGCCCTATTTTGTGTTTTATTTAGAGACAGAGTCTCACTGAATTGCTTAGCGCCTTGTTATTGCTGAGGCTGGCTTTGAATTCATGATTCTCCTGTCTCAGCCTCCTGAGCCTGGCTCCAGTTGACATCTTGATTTTAGGACTTCTGACTTAAAATGTAAAATAACAAATCTGTAATATAACAAATCTGTGTTGTTTTAAGTCACCAAGTTTAGAGTGATTTGTTCTGGCAACAATAGGAAACTAATAGACTTCTCTACCCCCAGTGAAAAGTTTCTGATTGACAATTCCATTCCCTCAAGTCTGGATAACCCTTCCAATCTCTGTGATTACTAAGGAGGGGACTATTAGGAAACTGTGGTTTTTTTTCCTTCAATATACTGAAAGTACATTCTTGTAAACAAATTATAAGTCCTGATATGAAAGACTCTCAGAGTCACAGATATGGGGTAATATCACATCACACAAATCACAGCTGTTAAGAAGGATGGAAGCACTGCACCCACAAGAAAACCACTTACAGTGAGGGAAGCTCACCTCTTTATATTCTTGCTTTTCTTGTGTTTTCCTCCACTACTTTGGAATCTACTTTCACTTCAGGAATCCAAGAATTTTCAGTTTGCTGAAGGAATACCTTTTGCCCAAAAAGTACTGAAATGGAAATCCCCCTCATAAATATAAACACATGTCTAAGAACTACCAGACATATGAGGAAAATCAACAATGTGAAAAAGAACTAACACTTGAGGAAACAATGTGCAGGGGAAACCAGAGACACTTGAACAATACTTAGTAACCTCAGAGGGATGTGAGGCTATCATAAGAAGAAAATGTTTCTGCAATAAAGGGATCTGAGTGGTTGGAAAACAGAAACCATCATCATCATCCCCATCTCCACAAATAAATCTCAACCCATGAGTGAGTTACAGAAAGGAAATAATTAAAGACTGAAATGAAAGTGTAACATGGAAATGCAGCTGAGGGGTTCTCTGGAGTGCAAAATAAGAAGTAATATAATGATAAGAAAAAGTGGAGACATGGAAAACAGATAAAAGAGTACACTGGGAGCCTGGCAGAATGTGTGGTGGCTAAAGCATAGCAGATACATATTTTTTATTGGAATAAAGTTATTCAAACATAAAAGAAGAAATAAAAAAGGGAAGGAAGAAATAAAGGAAGGAAAAAGAGAGGAAGGGAAAGTTCTGAGGAAGGAAGGGGGGAAATGGAGGGAAAAGTGCAAAATAAGTTATATACAATAAATTTTAATAGACTAGCATATAACCATTTGTCTGCAAGAAGTCTATGGAGCAATATTATTTCTGTAGTAAAATAATTTTAAGTTTTGAATTCAAAGACAGAACCATAACACCATACAGTTTTGAAGTGGGGAATCATTTTCAAATTACATTGATTCTGAAAGTTATTTCTCATGGAACCCCATCTGAAATAATTACTTGATGATATATTTCACTAAGAAAACAAATAAGAGCTGGGGTTGCAGCTCAGTGGTAGAGCACTTGCCTCTCACATGTGAGGCCCTGAGTTCGATCCCCAGCACCACATAAAAATAAACAAATAAAAATAAAGTTATTAAAAAAAAGAAAACAAACAAAACCAGTTGGGATAAAAGTCATTATGGAATTCAAGAAATAATGAAAAGTAAAGAAATCAGTAAAATTACTATGTTCTTATTTCATATGGCTTGAAAATATATGCGATAGGAAACAATTTTGCTAAAAGTAAAATATTGTTTAAAAATAATAAAAATCTGCAATCTCAATTTAACATGATTTTCATTTAGAAAATGAAATGATCAGATAAAGAGGGGTGCTGAAGTATGCAAAATTCTTAGCTGTTCAGGTTATGAGCAAGGCATGTAAGAGATGGATTACCAATTTTTATAGAAAACTATAAGCTTATCAGTTTGAACACTAGTAATAATATGTATAATTTCCAAATGACAAAATATTGAAAAATAAGGGACAGGAAGATTGACAAGAGAAATATTGAGGCTAGGAGGACAGGGAGGAAAGAAAAAAGTAAAAGAAGTAAGATCACTTGACAGGTTGAAAAGAAAAGTACAATAAGTGGCAACTATTCACCAAGGTAATTGTTACAAAACTAAGTATAAATTACTGCAATAATAATGAATGGGTCAAATCCAGCAAATAAAAGACAGAGATAGATTGCAAAATAGAAACAGAAATGAAATTCAGTTGTATGCTATTTACAGAAAACGTGTATGTAAGTCAAAACAACACAAAAATTGAAACTAAAGGAATGGAAACTGATAAACTAGATAAATTCTAGCACTCAGGCACTATTTATATCAGTCAAAATATAAAGCAAAAAACATATTTTGTTAGAAAAATGCAAATAAGAGAAGTGCTTTCTTTGTTGTAGGGAAAGGCACAGATAACTAACAAACAGTGTTCTCTGTAAAACAAAATCGTCATTAGGTAAAATGAGGACAAAAAAAAAAAGAAGTCATAAAGCCAACATGGCACTTATAACTCAATAAATTTTTAAAAATGTTTCCTTATGCTCCCTTTCAGTTGATTTCCAATCTTCTTAGGTAAATACTATTCTTATTTCTATCACCATTGTTTGGTTTTGCCAGTTCTTGAAATTCACATAAATGATATTAAATCTTAATGTCTAGCTTTTTTCAATCAACATTGCTCACAAATCCTTTGTGGAGTATATGTACTACGAGTATTTTTCTCTCAGTTGGTGGCTTGTCTTTATATTCTTAATGATGTATTTTCTAATAGGAATCTTTGATATCACCAAGGTTGCCATTATATTTTTCTACATTTTTTTCTAGAAACTTTATAGATTTTACTATCTATGATCAATACCAGATTAGCATTTTTGTGATAAGGTAGCTATCAAAGTCCATTTTTTCCTACATAATCTTCAGTAGTTCTGCAATTATTTGTTGAAGTTTTTCCTATTGTCAGTAAATTGTCTTGGAGCCTTTCTAAAAAATCAATTCATTGTATATATTTTGTTCCAGAAGGGCTTTCCATTTAGTTCCACAGCAGTGTTTGCTATCTTTATACCAACACTATTTTTTCTTCATTCTGAGGCTTTATAGTAAGTGTTAATATCAGGTAATAGGAATCCTGTGATATTGTGTGATTTTAGAATACCAAGATCTTTTTTTGTGTGTGGATGATTTTATTATATTGCATATAATCAGCCTATACATTTTGATAAGAGAGAGATAAAGAAGAAAGAAAAGAAGAAAAGGAGGGAAGAGAAAAGGGAAAGGAAGGAAAGGGAAGGGAAAGACAGGGCAGAGTAGAGCAGAGACTTATAAATCTATAGATCAACTTGGGGAGAACTGAAATCTTTAACAATATTGAGCTTTCCATGATATGTTATCCCACTCTTTATTAGGTTTCCTTTAACTTCACTCAGTATTATTTTATAGTTTCCTGTATAGAGGACTTGCAGATATTTTGTTACATTCATTCATATTTTGTATTTTTGATGCTATTTTAAGTGAAATTATTTAATTTCATTGTCCAATTGCTTGCTGCTTGTAAATAGAAACTAGACTTCTATCCATTGATCTCATAATATGACCTTCTATTAGTCCCAGTTTTTTTGAAACATTTATTTATTTACTTTAGTTGTACACAATGCAATGCATTTATGTTTACGTGGTGCTGAAAATCGAACTCGGGCCGCACGTCCAAGGTGAGTGCTCTGCCGCTAAGCCACAACCCCAGCCCCCTAGTCCCAGTTTTGTTGATTTTCTGTATGAATAATTATTCTACATGAGAATAAAGGTATTTTTATCTCTTGCTTTACAGTTTTTATTCCCTTTATTTATTTTGCTTGTTTTAGTGAATTGCTATGCTAGGATCTTGAGCATAATATTGATTAAAAAATGATGAGTATACTTTTGGCATGTTCCCTCCCAATTTTAGGGGGAAAAGTATTCACATTATTAAGAAGGATGTTAGGTTTTTGGTAGATTAAGGGAATTTCTCTCAATGTGTAGTCTTTAAAAATAAAGAATGGTTACCAAATTTTATCAAATGCCTTTCCTATTTATATTCTGTTAATACAGTAAATTACACTGATTCCCAAATGATAAAACAACCCTACATTTCTGGAAAATTCCTGTTTTTTCATAACTTATTGTTTTTCTTTTTTTTCTTTTATTATTTTTTTAATAATTTTTTATTCTAAGATGTTATAAATGACAGCAGAATACATTACATTTCATATTACACATATATAGAGCACTTTTTTTACAAATCTCTGGTTGTATGCAAAGTATATTCACACCATTCGTGACTTCATATATGCATTTAGGGTAATGATATCCATCTCATTCTACCATCTTTTTTTTTTTCCTTCACCCTTTTGCCCCCTCCCTTCTTCTCCCTCCCCATTGGCCATTCTAGTATTCCTCTAATCCTCCCATGCTCCCCATCCCAACCCGACTGTGAATTGGCCTCCTTATATCAGAGAAAACATTTGGCATTTGGCTTTTTGGTATTGGCTAACTTGACTTAGCATTATATTCTCTAACTCCATCCATTTTCCTGCAAATGCCATGATTTTATTCTCTCTTATTGCTGAGTAATATTCCATTGTGTGTATATACCACATTTTCTTTATCCATTCATCTACTGAAGGGCATCTAGGTTGGTTCCACAGTTTAGCTATTGTGAATTGTGCTGCTATAAACATTGATGTGGCTGTATCCCTGTAGTATGCTGTTTTCAGGTCTTTGGGGTAAAGACCAAGGAGTGGGATACCTGGGTCATAAGGTGGTTCCATTCCAAGTTTTCCAAGGTATCTCCATACTGCTTTCCATATTGGCTGCACCATTTTGCAGTCCCACCAACAATGTATGAGTGTGCTTTTTTCTCCACATCCTCTCCAACATTTATTGTTGTTTGTGTTCTTAATAGCTGCCATTCTGACTGGTGTGAGATGAAATCTTAGAGTGGTTTTGATTTGCATTTCTCTAATTGCCAGAGAGGTTGAGCATTTTTTCATGTATTTATTGATTGATTGTATATCTTCTTCTGAGAAGTATCTGTTCAATTCCTTGGCCCATTTATTGATTGGGTTATTTGTTTTTTTGGTGTTCTGATTTTTGAGTTCTTTATATATTCTAGAGATTAGTGCTCTATCTGACGTGCATGTGGTAAAAATTTGTTCCCAATTAGTAGGCTCTCTGTTCACTTCACTGATTGTTTCTTTTGCTGAGAAGAAGCTTTGTAATTTGAGTCTATCCCATTTATTGATTCTTGGTATTAATTCTTGTGCTACAGGATTCTTATTAAGGAACTTGGGCCCTAATTCAACATGTTGGAGATTAGAGCTTACTTTTCCTTCTGTTAGGTGTAGTGTCTCTGGTCTAATTCCTAGATCCTTGATCCACTTTGAGTTGAATTTTGTGCATGGTGAGAAATAGAGGTTTAATTTCATTTTATTGCATATGGATTTCCAGTTTTCCTAGCACCATTTGTTGAAGAGGCTATCTTTTCTCCAATGTACATTTTTGGCACCTTTGACTAATATAAGATAACTGAAATTATATATGTTAGTCTCTGTGTTCTCTATTCTGTACCACTGGTCTACTGGCCTATTTTGGTGCCAATACCATGCTGTTTTTGTTACTATTGCTGTGTTGTATAATTTAAGGTCTGGTATAGTGATGCCACCTGCTTCCCTCCTCTTACTAAGGATTGCTTTAGCTATTCTGGGTCTCTTATTTTTCCAGATGAATTTCATGACTGCTTTTTCTATTTCTATGAGGAATGTCATTGGGATTTTGATTGGCATGGCATTAAATCTGTATAGTGCTTTTGGTAGTATGGTCATTTTGACAATATTAGTTCTGCCTATCCAAGAACAGGGTAGATCTTTCCAACTTCTAAGGTCTTCCATAATTTCTTTCTTTAGTGTTCTGTAGTTTTCATTGTAGAGGTCTTTCACGTCTTTGGTTGATTCCCAAGTATTTTATTTTTTTTTTTTTTGATGCTATTGTAAACAGGGTAGTTTTCCTCATTTCCCTTTCAGAGGATTTGTCACTGATATATAGAAATGCCTTAGATTTATGGGTGTTGATTTTGTATCCTGCTACTTTGCTGAATTCATTTATGAGTTCTAGAAGTTTTCTGATGGAATTTTTTGGATCTTCTAGGTATAAAATCAAATCATCAGCAAATAATGATAATTCGAGTTCAACTCTACCTATCTATATCCCTTTAATTTCTTTCTTCTGTCTTATTGCTCTGGCCAGCATTTCAATTACTATGTTAAATAGAAGTGGTGAAAGAGGGCATCCCTGTCTTGTTCCAGTTTTTAGAGGGAATGCTTTCAGTTTTTCTCCATTTAGAATAATGTTGGCCTGGGGATTAGCATATATAGCTTTTATGATGTTGAGATTTATTCCAGTTATCCCTAGTTTTTCTAGTGTTTTGAGCATGAAGGGGTGCTGTATTTTGTCAAATGCTTTTTCTGCATCTATTGAGATAATCATATGGTTCTTATCTTTGAGTCTATTGACGTGGTGAATTGCATTTATAGTTTTCCGTATATTGAACCATCCTTGCATCTCTGGAATGAACCCCACTTGATCGTGGTGTATTATATTTTTTATATGTTTCTGTATCCGTTTTGCTAGAATTTTATTGAGAATTTTTGCATCTATGTTCATTATAGATATGGGTCTGAGGTTTTCTTTTTTGGATGTGTCTTTGACTGGTTTGGGGATCAGGGTGATGTTGGCCTCATAGAATGAGTTTGGAAGTACTCCCTCTTTTTCTATTTCCTGAAATAAATTGAAGAGTATTGGTATCAGTTCTTCTTTGAAGGTCTTGTAGAACTCAGCTGTGTATCCATCTGGTCCTGGGCTTTTCTTGGTTGGTAGGCTTCTGATGGCATCTTCTATTTTTGTTGCTTGAAATTGGTCTGTTCAAATTATGTATATCCTCCTGCTTAAGTTTGGGCACATCATACAACTCTAGAAATTTGTCGATGCCTTCGGTGTTTTCTATTTTGTTGGGGTACAGTTTTTCAAAATAATTTCAAATTATTTCCTGTATTTCCGTAGTGTTTTTTGTGATATTTCCTTTTTCATTGCATATATTAGTAATTTGAGTTATCTCTCTCCTTCTCTTTGTTAGCCTGGACAAGGGTCTGTCAATTTTATTTATTTTGTCAAAGAACCAACTTTTGGTTTTGTCAATTTTTTCAATTGTTTCTTTGGTTTCAATTTCATTAATTTCAGCTCTGATTTTAATTATTTCCTGTCTTCTACCACTTTTGGTATTGGATTGTTCTTCTTTTTCTAGAGCTTTGAGATGTAATTTTAAGTCATTTATTTGTTGACTTTTTCTTCTTTTGAGGAATGAACTCAATGCAATGAACTTTCCTCTTAGAACTGCCTTCCTAGTGTCCCAGATTGCGATATGTTGTGTCTGTGTTCTCATTCACCTCTAAGAATTTTTAAATCTCCTCTTTGATGTCATCTGCAACCCATTGTTCATTCAGTAGCATATTATTTAGTCTCCAGATGTTGGAGTAGCTTTTATTTCTTATTTTATCATTGATTTCTAATTTCATTCCATTGTGGTCGGATAGAATGCAGGGTAGAATCTCAACATTTTTGTATTTGCTCAGAGTTGTTTTGTGGCCTAGTATATGGTCTATTTTAGAGAAGGTTCCATGTGCTGCTGAGAAGAAAGTGTATTCACTCGTTGAAGGATGAAATATTCTATATAAGTCAGTTAAGTCTAAGTTGTTTATTGTATTTTTGAGTTCTATAGTTTCTTTGTTCAGCTTTTGTTTGGAAGATCTATCCAGTGGTGAAAGGGGTGTGTTAAAGTCACCCAGAATTATTGTGTTGTAGTCAATTTGACTCTTAAACTTCAGGAGAGTTTGTTTGATGAACATGGATGCTCCATTGTTTGGGGCATATATATTTATAATTGTTAAGTCTTGTTGGTGTATGGTTCCCTTGAGCAGTATATAGTGTCCTTCTTTATCCCTTTTGATTGACCTTAGCTTGAAGTCTACTTTATTTGATATGAGGATGGAAACCCTAGCTTGTTTCCTCTGTCCATATGAGTGGTAGGATTTTTCCCAACCTTTTACCCTCAGCCTATGGATGTCTTTTCCTATGAGTCTCTTGGAGGCAGCATATTGTTGGGTCTGTTTTTTTTGATCCAATCTGCTAATCTATGTCTTTTGATTGGTGAGTTTAGGCCATTAACATTCAGAGTTATTATTGAGATGTGTTTTTTATTCCCAGCCATTTTTATTTCTGGTATTTACCTTGACATGGTTTCTTTTCTAATTGTTTTTCCTTTGGTGTAATCCCTCTCTCTGTTGATTTTCATCATTGCTTTTCTTTTTCTCTTCATGGAAGATTTTGCCGAGGATGTTCTGTAGTGCTGGCTTTCTACTTGTAAATTCTCTTAACTTTTGTTTATCATGGAAGGTTTTTATTTCATCCTCAAATCTAAAGCTTAATTTGGCTGGGTATAAGATTCTTGGTTGGCATCGCTTTTCCTTCAGAGCTTGGAATATGTTGTTCCATGATCTCCTAGCTTTGAGTGTCTGAATTAAAAAATCTGCTGTGATACGAATTGGTCTCCCCCTATATGTGATCTGATTCCTCTCTTTTGAAGCCTATAAAATTCTATCCTTGTTTTGTATGCTAGGCATTTTCATTATAATGTGTCTTGGTGTAGATCTGTTGTAATTTTGTACATTTGGTGTCCTATAAGCCTCTTGTATTTGGTTTTCCAAATCATTCTTCATGCTTGGGAAATTTTCTGATATTATCTCATTAAAGAGGTTGTGCATTCCTTTGGCTTGAAACTCTGTGCCTTCCTCTATCCCAATTATTCTTAGATTTGGTCTTTTGATGCTGTCCCATACTTCTTGGATGTTCTGTTCATGGTTTCTTACTATCTTCATTGCGTGGTCTACTTTATTTTCAAGATTATATACTTTGTCTTCATTGTCTCAAGTTCTTTTTTCCAGTTGATCTAGTCTGTTGGTGATGGCTTCAATTGTGTTTTTTATTTGGTTAACTGTTTCCTTCATTTCAAGGATTTCTGACTGTTTTGTTTTCAGAGTTTCGATCTCTTTTTTGAAGTAATCTTTTGCTACCTGTATTTGCTCTCTTATATCTTTGTTGTAGTGGTCAATTTTTGCCTGTATTTGCTCATTTAGATCATTCTTTGATTCACAGATCATTTTAATTATGAACCTTCTGAACTCTTTCTCTGACATTTCATCAACTTCGCTGAGCATGGGTTCTGTTATTGTAGAATCCTGGTTTGTTTGGGGTATTTTCCTCCCCTGTTTTTTCATGATGTCTATTTGCTTTCCTTTTTGCAGTGTAGATCTGAGTTATTACAGATTCTTCCCTATATTTTTTAATACCCTTGCAGGTTGTCTGTGCCTCCTTTTAGCACTGGACTATCAGAACCTGCCACTGACCCTCAAAGTATGCTACCCGAAGCTGGGTTCACACTGGTTGGCGCGGGCTGAACTGGTTGAGTCTGAGCTCCTGTGGTGGTCTGGGGCTAACCACAATGGGGTGAAGGTCAGTGGGACTGCCCTGGGCCTACCTAGCCTCAGGCCGAGTTGGCCGGTCTGTCCTTGCTGTCTCCTTCTCTGGGGCAGAGGTGGGCGGGACTGGATGGAGCCTGGGCCTGGCAGCTCTCTGATGTAGGACCCCGGGACTGCCCCGGGCCGCCTGCACTCTGAGCAGAGTTGTCTGGTCTGTCCTTGCTGTCTCCTGCTCTGGGGCAGAGGTCAGCGGGGCTGCCTTGAGGCTGGTCGCACACCAGCGGGCTTAGGCGGGACTGACCTGGGTCTGGCTGTGCTCGGGTCAAGGTCTGCAGGACTACCCTGGGCTGGCCTGGGCTCAGGCAGTGTTGTCAGGTCTGACCTTGCTGTCTCCTGCTCTGGGGCAGAGGTCCACAGGACTAGATGGAGCCTGGGCCTTGTGGCTCTCTGATGTAGGAACTGGGGTCTGCCCTGGGCCTGCCTGCACTTTAAGGAGAGTTGGTGGGTCTGTCCTTTTTGTTTCCTGCTCTGGGGCAGAGGTTGGCGGGACTGGATGGAGCCTGGGCCTGGCGGCTCTGTGATGTAGGACCCCGGGACTGCCCCGGGCCCTGCCCCGGGCCCTGCACTCTAAGCAGAGTTGGCTGGTCTGTCCTTGCTGTCTCCTGCTCTGGGGCAGAGGTCAGCGGGACTGGATGGACAACTTATTGTTTTTCTATGTTGTTGTATTTCACTTACCAATACTTTTGTTAAAAATTTTTGCATCTCCATGCATAAGGATATTGATTTGTAACTCTTTTTTTTTTTTTGTTGTTACCGGGGATTGAACTCTGGGGCACTCAACCACTGGGTCACATCCCCAGCCCTTTATTGTATTTTATTAGAGACAGGGTCTCACTCAGTTGCTTAGCGCCTAGCAGTTGCTGAGGCTGACTTTGAACTGGTGATCCTCCTGCCTCAGCCTCCCATGTGCTGGGATTACAGGTGTGTGCCACCACACCCGACTGATTTGTAACTTTTTTTTTGGTACGGGGGATTGAACTCAGGGGCACTTGACCACTGGGTCACATCTTCAGCTCTTTTTTGTATTTTATTAGAGATAGTAGAGATAGGGTCTCACTGAGTTGCTAATTGCTTCACCATTGCTGAGGCTGGCTTTGAACTCGTGATCCTCCTGTCCCAGCCTCCCAAGTGCTGGGATTACAGGTGTGCGCCACCGCGCCCAGCCTGATTTGTAACTCTTTTCTTGCATTTTTTTGCTCACTTTTTAGTATGAATATTATGTATTTTTTAAAGGTTTGAGAAGCTATACTTTGCTTTTCATTTTCTAAGCGAATTTGAGTAAGATTTATAAAATTTATTACTCAAATATTTTATAGAATTCACATGCATAATCATCTGAGTCTGGACATTTCTTTGTGGAAAGATATTTATTATGAATTCGATCTATTTAATAGACACAATATTATTCAAATTTGCTTATTCAGTTTCCAGTTTCAGGAGGTTGTTTTTTCAAGGAATTTGTCCATTTCAGTTTTAAAATTGATTGCCAAAAATTTATTCCTATGAATTTGAAGGCCCTTGTTATTTTCATAATCTCTGTAGCATTTGTAATGATGTTCCCTATTTTCTCCTTTATATTAATTTATGCTCTTTTTTTTTTTTTCATGGGCAATCGTGCTAAGATTTTATCATTTATTCTAACAATGAAATGTTATATTTGATTTTTTTTTCTATTTCATTTACATCTGCTTTTATTATTATTACTTCTCTTCTACTTATTTTGGTATTAATTTACTTTTCTTTTTCTAACTTAAAGTGGAAACTTATATTGCTGATTTTGATTCTGTTGTGGTTTTGAAACATATTCTGTTAAATTTTATTTCTTGAAATTGTGTCTTCTTTCAGAGTCCAAAATATGATCCATTTTGATGAACATTCCATGTGCCTTGGTGAACATTCCATGTGCTTCCATGTTGGGATAGTGTTTCTATAAAATAGGTTTGCTGTTACAACTAAGTGGATTAAATTATGTAAAATAAAAATAAATTGAAGCCGGGCGCGGTGGCGCACGCCTGTAATCTCAGCACTTTGGGAGGCTGAGGCAGGAGGATCATGAGTTCAAAGCCAGCCTGAGCAATGGTGAGGCACTTAGCAACTCAGTGAGACCCTGTCTCTAAATAAAATACAAAAAAGGGCTGGGGATGTGGCCCAGTGGTCGAGTGCCCCTTAGTTTAATCCCGGTACCAAAAAAAAAATAAATAAATAAATAAAATAAATAAATAAATTGAAGTCACTCAATAAGCAATAACTGCTATTTTGCTATTGAAATAATTAATTATGGGCTGGGGCTATACCTTAGTGGCACAGTGCTTGCCTAGCATG
This sequence comes from Tamias sibiricus, assembly GCA_025594165.1. Classification (NCBI taxonomy): domain Eukaryota; kingdom Metazoa; phylum Chordata; class Mammalia; order Rodentia; family Sciuridae; genus Tamias; species Tamias sibiricus. Next base: position 72,294,358 of record CM046669.1, read on the forward strand.
TATGAGGCACTGGGTTCAATCCTTATCTACAAGTACAAAAAATTTCTTTTTAAAAATAATTGATTATATATTTTTAAAGTAAGAGAAAAAAAGATACTCTTCTATATTTACCTACTTATTTACCATTTGGGCGGTCTTATTCCTTTCTGTAATCCTAGGTTTTCATCTGATATTGCCCTACTTTAAAGAACGTTATTCAGACTTGCAGTGTAAAAGTGCTGGGAAACTGTCTGCTTTCATTTCATTTGCCACAAAACTTCTTTATTTCATCTTTTGTTTTGAATAATATTTTAGCTGGGTATAAAAATTAGGTGGACAGATTCTTTTCTTTCAACATATTTAACAGCTTAGATATCATTTGCATCATTTTTCCTTTGGCTGTTTTCAGGATTTTCTCTCTAGATTTTGGTTTTAGAATTTGATTACAATATTACGTAGCTGTGGTTTTCTTTGATCTAACCTTACTTTGGCTTCTCTAAGTAGTTTTTAAATCACTAGAATAACTATGTTTTGAAAATTCTTAGGCATTACTCTGGAAATCCATATGTAACAAAATGAAATTAAACGCCTATTTCTCACCCTGCAAAAAACTCAGAGTGGATCAAAGACTTAGGCACTAGGACAAAGACCCTGTGCCTAATAGGAGAAAAAGTAGGCCCAAATCTCCTTATGTCAGCTTAGGAACTGACTTCCTTAACAAGACTCCTAAAGCATGAAAAGTAAAATCAAGAATCAATAAATGGGATGGAACCCAAATAAAAAGCTTCTTCACAGCAAATAAAATAATCAAGAATGTGAACAGAGAGCCTACAGAATGGGAGAAAATCTTTACCACCTGTACCTCAGATAGAGCATTAATCTTTAGGATATATAAAGAACTCAAAAAACTTAGCGCCAAAAAAATCAATTAACCTAATCAATAAATGGGCTAAGGAACTGAACAGACATGTCACAGCAGAAGAAATATGATCAATCAACAAATATATGAAAAAATGTTCAACATCTCTACCAGTTAGAGAATTGCAAATTAAAACTACACAGAGATTTCATCTCACTCCAAGTCAGAATGGCAATTATCAAGAATACAAGCAATAAAAAATGTTGGCAAGGACGTGGGGGAAAAGGTACATTCATACACTGCTGGTGGGACTGGAAATTGGAGCAACCAGTAAGGAAAGCAGTATGGAGAGTCTTTAGAAAACTTGGAATGAAACCACCATTTCACCCAGCGATAGTTTATACCCAAAGGACTTAAATAAGGCATACTACAATGACAAAACCACATCAATGTTTATAGTAGCTCAATTCACAATAGCTAAACTATGGAACCAACCTAGATGCCCTTCAACAGATGAAAGTATAAAGAAAATGTGGTATATTTACACAATGGACTATTACTCAGCCTCAAAGAAGAATGAAATTATGACATTTGCAGGTAAATGGATGGAGCTGGAGAATATCATGCTAAGCAAAATAAGCCAATCCAAAAGAATAAAAGGACCAATGTTTTCTCTGACATGTGGATGCTAATTCACAATGGGGAGGTGGTAAGGGAAGAAGAATAGAGGTACTTTGGATTAGACAGAGGGGAATGAAGGGAGGGGAGTGAGTATGGGTGTAGAAAAGATGTAGAATGAATTGGGCAATATAACCCTATATATGTTTATGATTACAGAACCAGTGTAATTCTACATCATGCACAACCAGAAGAATGAGAAGTTATACGCTTTATGTATGATGTATCAAAAAGCATTTTACTGTCATGTATAAGTAATTAGAACAAATATTTTTTAAAATATTTATTTGTTTGCTTTAGTTGTACACAATGCGTTTATTTTTATGTGGTGCTGAGGATCAAACCCAGGCCGTGCGCGTGCTAGGCGAACGCTCTACCACTGAGCCACAATCTCAGCCCCTAGAACAAATATTTTTAAAACAATGATTTTGGCCTCTTCTTACTCCCTCTCTCATGTAATGCCTTCTGACATATTGTATTGCATCAAGAAAGCCCTCACCATATACTGGCACCTTGGTATTAGATTTCCCAGCCTCAAGAACCATAAGCCAATAAATCTAAATTCCTGTTTATTATAAATTGCCCACTCTGTGATATTCTGTTACAGTTGATACACCATGACCAAGAGAAATTTATCCCAGGTGTGCAAAGAAGGTTCAACATTTGAAAATCAATTAATGTACAACATCAATAGGCTAAAGAAATAGCCCAGCTGGGCCTGGTGTCTCACGCCTGTAATCCCAGCACTTGGGAGGCTGAGGCAGGAGGATCACGAGTTCAAAGCCAGCCTCAGCAATGGCAAGGCACTTAGCAACTCAGTGAGACCCTGTCTCTAAATAAAATACAAAAAAGGGCTGGGGATGTGGCCCAGTGGTCGAATGCCCCTGAGTTCAATCCCTGGTACCAAAAAATAAAATAAAATAAAATAAAATAAAGAAAAGAAATAGCCCATTACAACATTTATAGATGCAGAAAAGAATTTGATAAAATCCAACAGTCATTCATGATAAGTATCACAGTAAACTAGGAATAGAAGGAGATTTTCCACCTTGACAAAATGCATATCCCAAAATCTACATCACACTTAATGGGAAGAATTTCCAAGCTTTCTCTTTAAGATCAGGAACAAGGAAATGCTGTGTTCTCCTGGCAGTCTTTCTCAATATCATACTGGAAGTTGTAGTTATGCCAAAAGACTAGAAAAGAAATTCAGGGTATATAGGTTGGAAGCAAGGAAATAAAACTTTCCTTATTAACAGATGATGTGATTATCCATGTAGAAAATCTAAAAGAACTAACAAACAAAAACAACTCTTGGGCTGGGGTTGTGGCTCAGTGGTAGAATGCTCACCTAGCACGTGTGCGGCCCTGGGTTCAATCCTCAGCACCACATAAAAATAAATAAAATTAAGGTATAGAGTCCAACTACAACTAAAAAACAAAACAAAACAAAAACTCTAAAAACTAGTAAGAAATTATAGCTGGGTTGCAGGTAAAAGATTAATATGCAAATGTCAATTATTTTTCTATATGCTATTAGTGAACTTCAAATTAAAACACATTTTCATTTACATTAGCAATTCTCCAAATCAAATGCTTAGGTATCAATGTAAAAATATTCATAATATTTATATGAGGAAAACTACAGAACTTCAATGAAAGAAACCAAGAAAGAAGTATATAAATAGTGAGATAGTCCATGTTCATGGATAATAAAAAATCAATATCAACAAAATGTCAGCTCTTTTCAACCTGATCTATAGATTTAATACAATGCCAATCAAAAACCCAGCCAATTACTTTTTGGACACTTATAAAGGCGAAACAATGGACGAAAGTACTCTTTTCAAGAAATGGTGCTAGAATAGCTGGACATCCACATGCGAAGAGTGAATCTAGATGGGGACCAAACATTCTTAACAAAAGTTAATTGAAAATGGGTCACAGACCTAAATGAGAAATATAAAACTGTAAAATTCTTAGAAGATACTACAGGAGAAAATCTAGATGATCATGGGAACAGCAATGACTTTTTATTTATTTATTTTTATTTGTTTTAGTTGTACATAATGCCGTTATTTTTACGTGGTGGTGCTGGGGATCGAACCTGGGCTGTGCACGTGGTAGGTGAGTGCTCTGCCACTGAGCCACAACCTCAGTCCCAGCAATGACTTTTTAGATACAACACCAAAGACATGATCTATGAAAGAAAGAATAAGCTGGACTTCATTAAAATTAAATTTTTCTTCTCTGCAAGAAACACTGTCAAGAAAATGAAAATACAAGCTACAGAATAGGAGAAATATTTGTGAAAAACATATCAAATAAAAGAGGGTTATTCAAAATATACTAATAACTTGTAAAACCCATCATTAATAAAACCAAACAACTCAACTAAAAATGGGCCATAGACCTTAACAGACATCTCATCAAAGAAGATAAAAAGATGGTAAACAAACAAAAGAAGTTCAATATCATATGCCTTTGAAAATTGCAAATTAAAACAAGATACCACTACACACCTACTTGCACAGCTAAATCCAAAATACTGACACCACCAATGCTGGTAAGGGTGTGGAGCACCAAGAACTCTCATCTCATTCATTGCTTGTGGGAATGCAAAGTGGTATATCCATTTTGGAAGACAGTTTTGCAGTTTCTAATATCCCCCCCCCCCAGGAACTGAAAACTTATTTTCATATACAAAAACCTGCACGTTTATAGCTTATTCATGATTGTTAAAACTTGGAAGCAACTAAGATGTTCTCCTATAGGGGAGCAGATGCATTAATTTGGGTACAGTAAGAGAACAACACTGAAAGGGAATGAGCTATCAAATCATGAAAATACATATTCCTATGTGAAAGAAGCCAACCTGAAAAGTTACATACTATAAGGATTTTGACTATATAATACTCCAGAAAAGGTAAAACTATGGAGACAGTAAAAATATTAGTGGCTGCCAATGGATGAACAGGCACAGAGAATTTTTAGGGCAGTGAAACCATCCTATATGATATCACAATGGTAGATACAAGTAATTAAATACTTGTCAAAGCCCACAGAATGTACAATAACAAGAGTGAAGCCAAATGTTAATTATGGATTTCTATTGATACTGATGTGTCAATGTAAGTTTATTGATTATCACAAATGTGGGGGACGTTGAAAATATATGATGGTAGAAGGACACAGGAACAGTTCTCAATGTTGCTATGAAGAAAACAATACTCTAAAAATAAGTCTGTTAAAGCAAAAGGAGAAACTAATCAATATTGAAATGAAAATCAAAACATCAACAATGAAAAGTAAATTTTATCAATAAAACCAAGACTCCTCAAGTTGCAAGTCTGATCAAGAATGTTAGGTGAAAATAGACTTCTGAACCTTCTAGAAATGTCTGTAACATTACAAACATACTCACATCAAAAATGTCTGTTATTACTCATCCAGGAAGAGTTGTCATTTAAGCAAAGAAAGGCTGAGAAAAAGGGATAGTGCCAGATTCTGATGAAGAATACAATGACAGAATTGTTTTATAATTTGAAACATTTGGAGAAAGAAGCCTATTAGAATTAAATGTATTCAATATAGTGAAGTCCAAATCATCGAACAATTTAGTTTTAAAAGTTTGGTGCAATGAAGTGCAATTTTAAGTCCTTTATTTTAACTGAGTGTTTCCAGAAAATAGTTCTCTATTCTCACAAAAGAAGCCTAGTATAATCTCATCTTTAATTTCTAAGATGGCTTTAATGAAAAAATATAATAATTTTAAAGCCCTAAATTAACAGTATTACAAAATACTCATGGCATCTTCTTTTTATCTGTAATGCCTCTATTGAGGTTCCAGAAAATTTTCCCTAAAAAGATAAAATGCCATAGGAAGGAAGCAATTCTGTCCTCCAAGATGCAAGAGCAATTATGCTTCTATTAAGTTAAGGCAATCTCTGTAGATGCTGAACTATAATTTGGCCTGTGGACTGTTGTGAAATCTGTCTGTTGACTTCAGCAAAAGCAGACCATTTCAGAACAGAAAGGCCCAGATCTAATAAAAAGGTGATTCATGGCTGAACTTTGCCAAAAAGAAAAGAAACAAAGTCACAGAAAAAATTTGGCAAAAGAAAGCACAGCCTTGTAAAAATTCTCAGTTGGACAGTGTCTAAGGAGTCTTTGAACTTGACCTTCACTACAGGCTCTCTCCTGTTACTGAAGAACTGCTGCCACCTCATGGAGAACTGGAAGATCTCATTTAGACACATTTATTACACAATCACACATTTTCATCTTCCTTTTCTCTTTTATAAACAAACAAAAAGTTAAAAAAAAAAAAAGGTAACATGAATTTCCTAAAAGACATAGTCTTCTTGATATAAATTTTCCTTTACAATAACTAAATCAAACATTATAGTACTTCATTAATAAGTATAATCTTTATGTTTTCTACCTTTCTTTCTTTCTTTTTTTTGGTGGTGGTGAAGGGTGGATAATGGGATAATGGGGCTAGAACTCAGGGAACTTCACCATTGAGCCAAATTCCCCAGCCCTACTTTGTATTTTATTTAGAGACAGGCTCTCACTTAGTTCCTCAGTACCTCGCTTTTGCTGAGGCTGGCTTTGAACTCATAATCTTCCTGACTCAGCCTCCTAAGTGCTGGGATTATGGCACACGCCACCATGCCAGCAAATCTTTATGTTTTTTGCATCAGTTAAAAATAAATTTAAGTTAAAATATAATGAATTGCTGGGGGCGGTGGGGCACGCCTGTAATCCCAGCACTTTGGGAGGCTGAGGCAGGAGGATCGCGAGTTCAAAGCCATCCTCAGCCATGGTGAGGCACTTAGCTACTCAGTGAGACCCTGTCTCTAATAAAAACCAAAAAAAGGGCTGGGTATGTGGCCCAGTGGTCGAGTGCCTCTGAGTTCAATCCCTGGTACAAAAAAAAAAAAAAAAAAAAATATATATATATATATATATATATATATATATATATATATATATATAATGAATTCAAACCTTGATAACCATAGTATTATGTAGCACACACATGAGCAAAATAAAATATAATATCATTTTAAGTGATCTAGATATAAAACTCCATAGGCCAGACATGACTATGCAGACAAATAGTCTGACATGACAGGCTACAATTATTCCCTGAACACACGCTTTACAAAGCTAATAGCTAAATTTCAAAATTTGAGGAACAAAATTTTAATTGATTTTTATGTTCTTTGTTCATCATCTTATTTACAATATCCTAACAAAGCCAAATTTCCTTATTTTCTGTGTTGTTGTCTCTCAAATTTCAAGTTCTATTCCAAACCATGTAATGTCAGCATTAGAAATAGGAGCTGAAATATAACAATAAATTAATGTCCAAGGGGCTTTTACATCTTATTGACAGAGCAAAACAACATGGCTTTCTCTGCAGAGAGTGGGTGGTGTTTCACAGAAAAAATGACTTCTAAATATAAGGTGTAAATTTTACAAATAATATCCTTGATTGGAGATTGAAATGAGATTTTTAATAGCTGCATCTTAGTAATTTGGAATTGGGTGAATTTAGACATTTCCATGTCTTCCCCTTCAAATGCTTCAACCATGTGCTCTCCCTCATCAAATGTGTTCATGAAAGTGAGTTTTGGGCAATTTTGTTCACCTACCTTTGAATCCACCCAAACTCTGTACACTGTTTGGGGCTCCACACAAACTTTAGTAAAGTTTGAAAACAAATCTGAATTCCTAATTTTGTATTTTGCATGTCCTTCAAATTTTTCAAAAGTTGAAGAAAAAAAAAAAATCTATGAATAAAGAGTCTGTATTGGTAATTGTATGAAAAAGGCTAATTTATATAGAAATTTAAGAAATCTCCAAAAATAAACTATATAATCTATATATGTATATAAGTATACATACACACAAATGATAGGACTTCACTGGTTGATCATATTATTCTTCATAATATATCTATATTATCTATACTATTTCATAAAGATAAAAGTGGTATTAAAAAAAAACAAAAGATGATATGGTTGCAATATCATCATCAAACTAAGCACAATTCAAGGCCCAAGCTAATTAAGCAAAACAAATAGAGTATTATGTAATGATAAAAGTTAAAACAATAAAGAATATATGCATCTTATTTCTTCACAAACTAAATAACATAACTTCCAGAGCAACTAGAACCTGACAAAATCATCTATCATTATAATATCCTTAATATAACTCTTTCAGAATTTGTCAGTTCAAATACACAAATAATGTTATAGATATTAATGATACATGTTTTATTAATAGATTTATCTGTGTAAAAGTTTATTTTCTATAAATAATATGGATCATTTCTCATATCCATGAAGTAGTTTTAAAAAATCAAAATCTCAACTTGGTCATTTATTAGCTTTGTGAGCTTGGGAAAGTTACTTAATATTTCTGAGTTTCCATTTCCTTCTGTGTACAATAAAAACCATCACACCTACTCACTGGATTATTGTAAAGGTTTAATAACTAATGAGTAAAAGACTAGCATAGAAACTGATACCTACAAGATAGTAAATAATAGTATTCTTTCTATAATCATATTTCTTCTTTTTTAAAAATATTTATTTGCTTTAGTTGTACACAATGAAATGCATTTATGTTTACGTGGTGCTGAGGATCAAACCCGGGCCGCGCACGTGCTAGGTGAGCGCTCTACTGCTGAGCCACAACCCCAGCCCCTCATATTTCTTCTTGATCTTTACCTTTCCCAACTTCAATACTAAGTGTTTTTTACTCCATTTTCACATCACTGCTCTCTACTACTTGGGAAAATTTTAGATTCCCCATGCTAGGCTAATCCAACAGATACAACATCATTGCAGCTTAAAGCAAGTCAGGTATCTCATTGAGCAGCATGCCAGATGAACTGCTCCTGCCCTTGGCTGTCCTATGATACCCAACAATAAATATAAAACAAGTGATAATAAAGTATGAACCAAACAACTAAAAAATCATCAAATTAAATTATTGGCCATGAAAACATTAATGGACACCAAAAGGTAGAAAGATTTATGTTTCATATCCTACAACTGCAACTCAATTATAAACTAGAAGTTTACAAGAAGAAAAATAACTTTAAGGTGGAATAAAGTCCTTACAATATGAAATTAAGACACATTCCTCAAAATAGGTTCTACCCCAAGATAAAATTCAAACTGATACTACAAATAAAAAGGATACAAGATATAAAACTAGGGTGGGTTGTGGTGGCATGCACCTATAGTCCCAGTACTTGGGAGGCTGATGCAGGAGGATCACTTAAGCCCAGGAGTTAAAGTCCGACCTGGGAAACATAGCAAGACCATCTTAAAAAAAAACAAAAGATGATATGGTTGCAATATCATCATCAAACTAAGCACAATTCAAGGCCCAAGCTAATTAAGCAAAACAAATAGAGTATTATGTAATGATAAAAGTTAAAACAATAAGAATATATGCATCTTATTTCTTCACAAACTAAATAACATAACTTCCAGAGCAACTAGAACCTGACAAAATCATCTATCATTATAATATCCTTAATATAACTCTTTCAGAATTTGTCAGTTCAAATACACAAATAATGTTATAGATATTAATGATACATGTTTTATTAATAGATTTATCTGTGTAAAAGTTTATTTTCTATAAATAATATGGATCATTTTCTCATATCCATGAAGTAGTTTTAAAAAATCAAAATCTCAACTTGGTCATTTATTAGCTTTGTGAGCTTGGGAAAGTTACTTAATATTTCTGAGTTTCCATTTCCTTCTGTGTACAATAAAAACCATCACACCTACTCACTGGATTATTGTAAAGGTTTAATAACTAATGAGTAAAAGACTAGCATAGAAACTGATACCTACAAGATAGTAAATAATAGTATTCTTTCTATAATCATATTTCTTCTTTTTTAAAAATATTTATTTGCTTTAGTTGTACACAATGAAATGCATTTATGTTTACGTGGTGCTGAGGATCAAACCCGGGCCGCGCACGTGCTAGGTGAGCGCTCTACTGCTGAGCCCACAACCCCAGCCCCTCATATTTCTTCTTGATCTTTACCTTTCCCAACTTCAATACTAAGTGTTTTTTACTCCATTTTCACATCACTGCTCTCTACTACTTGGGAAAATTTTAGATTCCCCATGCTAGGCTAATCCAACAGATACAACATCATTGCAGCTTAAAGCAAGTCAGGTATCTCATTGAGCAGCATGCCAGATGAACTGCTCCTGCCCTTGGCTGTCCTATGATACCCAACAATAAATATAAAACAAGTGATAATAAAGTATGAACCAAACAACTAAAAAATCATCAAATTAAATTATTGGCCATGAAAACATTAATGGACACCAAAAGGTAGAAAGATTTATGTTTCATATCCTACAACTGCAACTCAATTATAAACTAGAAGTTTACAAGAAGAAAAATAACTTTAAGGTGGAATAAAGTCCTTACAATATGAAATTAAGACACATTCCTCAAAATAGGTTCTACCCCAAGATAAAATTCAAACTGATACTACAAATAAAAAGGATACAAGATATAAAACTAGGGTGGGTTGTGGTGGCATGCACCTATAGTCCCAGTACTTGGGAGGCTGATGCAGGAGGATCACTTAAGCCCAGGAGTTAAAGTCCGACCTGGGAAACATAGCAAGACCATCTTAAAAAAACAAAACAAAACAAAACTGTGTGTATGTATGTATGCATACATAAAATGTCATTTTTATAAACTAACATGTAAATTAAATGCAGCTTCCTTCAGAATTCTTTAGGACTTTTCTTTGTAACTGAATAGAATGATTGACATAGTAATAGTTATTAAAAACTACTGAGAACTTGCTTTATAAAATACTATAAATTAAAATGATCATAATTTTGGCATGGGATTGTTAGTAAACCAGAATATAGTCTAGTAACAGGTTCAACTGTGTATAGGAATATATCCTTTGACTGAAGAAATACCCAGCATACATCTAGCACCTGGGCTTCCTTGCTTTATTACCACCTCAAGCATATATACATAGCTATAACCTTGACCTACCCTTTAATCTCAAGGTCAAACATTTCTGACATTGCTTGTCTTTCAAGTTCATTTGCCTTGACATACCCATACCAAAATATTTCACCCATTAGGCACACCCATCCTCTGATTCTACCTCCTCCCTACTTCTATCAACAATTTTTTATTGACCTTTTTATCCAATTCAGATTTCATAATGAATCATTATAACATTGTCCCGTGTATTTTTGCTTTCAAATAACCTATGCATCTTTCTCCCACTTCACTCCCTTAGAAAAAAATCCCAGCCCTGGCCAAATTCAACTTCCTACTCATTTAGTGGCCCTCACAGAACATACTGAGGGAAAAATATAAAAATGGATTAGCCTTCAGTTTTGACCACAAATTTCAATCTTTGCACTGCTTCTTATTTCTACTATGTTTCCCAAATAAAACTTTCTTTCCTATTTTAAGATGATTATTCCCTATCTTCTCTTTCCTGAAACCCTCTCCACTAATTACTTTAGTGATGACTTTTTAAAAACATGGAGAACACAGAAGCAATTGGAAGAGAAGTCTACTATACTCCTATCCCAAACTTTTATGCTTGTCCACACCCGTGTTCATGTGTTCTTTCACATGGGGCTGTACTATCTCTTCTCCTATGTAAATTGATTTTTATTTACGTACCATCTTCATTCAAGCAGTGGATTTCATTCTTTTTCACCTACTCAAGAACTTTGTTCCTCTACAAGTTTGCCTGCTCATAACTATTATTTTTTTTACTTTCAAACAGAGCATTCTCATCAACATACATTGTGTAACATCTCCTATCCAATCTCTTCCTGGACCCAATTATTCCATTTATAATTCCATTCCAGCAAAGAATCCACTGTTTCCACTTTCTCCTTTCCCAGTGATTCTTTAACCATTCCCACCAGGCCCTCATCTCATCACACCTTTAAAAGCTGTCAAAGTCACCCAAGACCTTCAGATTACCAAATCCAAATGGGAATTCTCTGTCTTTGTGTGTTTCGACTCTCAATAGCATCTAGAACAAGGAATCTAGAAATATTTTATACTAAAGGGCAGCACAGGCTGTGGAGCCAGATGGCTAGTCTTGAATCAGCTGTGAATACACAGGCAAGTTCTTTATCTCCCAGTGCCAAGGTTTCTCCATTTCTAGGAGGAAGACAATGATACTATTCTAACACTATGTTAAACGGTTTGGGAAGATTCCATGATTTAATGTGTAAAGTACTTTGGAAACGCCTGGCAAACCATCAGCATTCAATAAGTGTTGGCTATAATTGCAATTGATTGTTCCCTTCTTCTTGAAACCTTTATTTTTATTAACTTTCATGATAACACACACTCCTGATTTTTCTGGCAACTCCTCAGTCTCCTTTGCTGGATTCTCCTCCTAGTCTTTAAGTAGTGAAAGGTGGTCAGATTTATTATTTACCATTTTCTTCTTATTTATACTTTCTCCCTTAGTGATCTGTGTATTTCACTTGTTTATAACTTTAAATTTTATGTACTGATAATTCACATATGTGTGTGTGTGTGTATACACACACGCAAACACGTTGTAGTTGGACACAATACCTTTATTTATTTTTATGTGGTACTGAGGATCAAACACAGTGCCTCACACGTGCTAGGCAAGCTGAGCCACAACCCCAGCCCCTACCGATAATTCTTATATGTATACACACACACACACACACACACACACACACACACACAGTTATATTTCCAGCTCTCTCTTCTCTCTTGAACCCTAGACTTATATACAAATCTTTATTCAAAATTCCCATTTAGAAATCCAAAGACAACTAAAATTTAGTAAGTTCAAATTAAATTTTCCTCTCAAATCTGTTTCTCCCTATTCTCTACCTTATAATGGAGTGTCATTACCTAGTTATTAATGCTAAACCATCAGGAATTATCCTTTGATTCCTCTCTTCTCATCTGCTTCTCCATTTAATCTATTAGAAAGTTTTATTTTATCTATTTTTAGAATAGTTATGCATTGCTTAATACATTGTGAGAACGTGTCATTGATTTTGTTGTGCAAACATCATGGACTGTGCTTATACAACGTAAGACAGCTATGCTATCCCTAGGCAATATAATCTTATAAGACCACAGTCACATATGTGGTTAATTATTGATTGAATTGTTATTATGTAGTGCATGACTGCAAATCTTGGATCTGATTGCTTCTGTCCACCTTTAGTCGAATCCACCAGCATCCCTTCCTTAGACTTCTGTAACATCCTCCTTACAGAACTTTTATGCCACTAAGGACAGCAACAGTCTAACCTATATTTTCTAGGTTTCTTTATAGTTAGCCGGACAGGTGATTACATTGCCATCAGTGAAATAAATAGGAACATAAGTAATATATAAATCTTTAAGAAGTTTCCCTAAAGGGAGATCACCCCAGGTATGCTCTTTTGTTCCTCTCCTTCATACTGGCTGGAATATGGATATGATAAATAAAGCTATTTTCCTCTAGCCAATTTAAACCATGAGGTAGTTTTGAGGATGAAATCTTAAAGGATAGATATGGTTAACGGAGCTACCACCAATGGTCTTGAATGATCATTTTTGGGCTTCTTGTATATAAGAAAACCTTTGCCCATTTATACAACTACTATCTTGAATTGTCTTATGTAAAGTGGAACCTAATCCTAAGTAATACAACTCCTCTTATTTAAAGCTTGTCACTGGCATCCTATTACACTTAGCATGAAATTCAAACTTCACTCACAAGGTCCTATGTGATCTGACTTTCACTCATGATCCATAAACATGGCATTGTTATTTTCCAAGCTCACTAAGCTGGATATGCTCAGGCCCTTTCACATTTGTTACTCCCTCTGCCAGGAATGCTCTCATCCCAGATCTATGTGTAGCAGGATCTTTTCTTGTTACTAAGGTCTCAGTCCTAAGATTACTTGCTCAGAAAGGACTTGCTTGAGGCAAACTGCACTTTTTATCCACTTATATTGGTCATTTTCTTCTAGTTCTACTTGTTATTTCAAAATCATGTAATTTATTTAAGTTTTCCACTCTACTAAATTACTTGAGGGACATTGTCTTTGATTTATTCACCCCTGTATTTCTAGGACCTAAAATAGTGTATGACAAACAGGAAGTATGGCATTCATACTCAAGGAAAAAAGGCTTGTTTAATAGATTGTGTTGGCATATATTTCTATCAGCTGGAAGAAAATAAATATTATAAAAACACCATAAATAAATTTCAGACAGATTACATACCATGAATGTGAACACAAAAGCAAGCAAACGACAAAACTATGAAAGCACAGGAGAAAACTTATAAGAACATTTGTGTAAATTGAGATAGGGTTGTCCTCTTAAGTAAAAGGGAAATTCAGAAACTATAAAAGGAAGAGCTTTGAGCACATAAAAATGAAACAATTAAAAAACAAATGACTACTCTTGACTTAGGAGGGTATAGCCAAGCACGCATTGATTCTTAAAACTTTTTCAAGAATGTGTCAAAATATATTAAAGGAATTGAAGAACAAATTGTAATAGCAAAGTCTGAAAAAAACACATTAAGATATTTACATAGATTTATGCTAAATGGAAAAAAAATGGATTAAAGAGGAGAAAAAGGAAATCTAGAATCAGTAGTTGGCAATAGCCAACAGCAGCCAATTTGCCTGGGGGTTGCCAAACAAGCCCTGGTCAGTGAAGGGAGAACCAAACATAATGTACTTTTTGATAGTAGGAATGTCATATATCTTGATTGTGATAGTGTTTATGCAAGTGTACATATTTACTAAAACTCATAAAATATCATAAATCAGTGCATTTTATGTAAAATACACCTCAACAAAGATTTTTGAGATTATCTTAGGAACACACAACAGTACGTTATTCACTGTAGATTTATTTATAATTTAAAAATATTAGAAATACTATAGGTAACTGCTTAAATAAACTGGACAATCCACAGTTTATTGTACAATGCACAGTTTGTGCAGCCATAATAAAATAAGGAAGAGCTCTATGAAATGATGATTTATAGAGTGACTTTTCAGGTTACGTGCTAAAGTAAAAAAGGAAGATTGAAAAGAGTATATACAGAATGCTACCTTCTGTGAAAAAGTGGGCTGGGAGGAAGTTGCATTTTTGCAAAACGAAACACAGGAAGAAAGGAACAATAAACCAGAACCTAGTGTTAATGACTTGCACAGTTCACTGTTCATTAACAGTAGCATGATTAAATCACTTAGAAAATGGTTTCAGTACTATACTTCCAAGGAACAGAGGAATGGAAAAATGACTTCACTGATATATCTTTTCATATAGTATCCAATATTAACCGTATCAATAATTTAATTATTCAAAAGATTAAAGGATGAAAAGTAACCTTATAACTAAATACAAGCAGAAACAAGTCAACTTATATCATAACTGATACTAAAACCACACAGAAAAAGAATTTATTCAAGTAATTTGAACGTCTAACTTTATATCTCTAATGAGATAACACCTAAAGACAAAAAGAAAGCAAAGAAAAATTTTTCTATTTCATTAAGATTGTGGTTGGTAGTTCCTTGAAACTATAATACCTAAAACTATTTTCTAAGTGATTCAATCATGATACTGTTCATGAACAGTGAACTGTGCAAGAGGTAAATACACACAGACATGTTTATAAACATATATCATCATGGATCTTATATAGTATGATAAAATTTATTACTGCTGTTTTAGCAAAAACTTTGGTTGTATGCTTATCTTTAAAAGAGATATGAGCCAGGCGCGGTGGTGCACACTTGTAATCCCAGTGGCTCAGGAGGCTGAGGCAGGATGATCATGAGTTCAAAGCCAGTTTCAGCAATTTAAGCAACGCAGTGAGACCCTGTCTCTAAATAAAATACAAAAAAGGGCTGAGAGGATGTGGCTTGGTGGTTGAGTGACCCTGAGTTCAATCCCTGGTACAAAAAAAAAAGAGGTATGAGTGTGACTCATGGGAATATTTAATTAGTTTAAAATTCCTAGTGAAGAAAATATGGCTAAAGGAATACAAATACAAAAGTGGTAAGTGTCTTGTGACCAGGCACCTATACTATTTTGTGACATAGCAAGCTCAATGCTTCGAGCTCCTTTTATACATGTTAACTTCAGAGTGCTGAGACACTGGATGTCACGCGGTTGCAGGGGAAGTCGGTTGTCAATATTCAGGTCTTCACAAAGAAGGAAACCTGTTAAGTATTCTCAACAGGTACCTCACTTGCAATTACCTACTCCATCTATTTACAAATCACTCCTTATTGATTTCCAGTTCACTTTTCAAGACTTTTTGTCCAAAGTGACAAAAAAATACTGTCAAAAAGACCCCAAATTGCTTCCAAAACAAAACACAAAAAACTAAACACATACACATACACACATACACACACACCAAATAAGGAACTTGCTCAGAAAAACTTTTTTTTTTTGGTGGTATTGTTATAGGACCCCAGGGCACTCTATCACTGCTTACATCCCCAGCCTTTTTTTTATTTTTTAATTTTGAAACAGTGTCTTAAGGCTGGCCTTGAACTTATGATCCTCCTGCCTCAGCCTTCCTAGTTGCTGTGATTATAGGTGTGTACTACCAGTCCCAGTAGAAAAATAATTTAAAAATGATTTTCAACTGGAATATGTCCAGTTTTGTTCCAGGAAAAATTTGATCCTAGCAAGGAAAAGAAAAAAAAAAAAGAGTATTGTTTCCTCTATGTGAATTATAAAAATGGACTCAAGACAGAACAGAAAAGCTGGGACCAAAAGACCAATAGTCAAGGTAGGCTAATAATTACACTGTGTTTTATGCTTCCTAACGCATTTAATGCTCACAACAAGCCTGTGATGTTTTTTGAGATCATTATTATGCTCAGTTTCACTATGAAGAAACTGAAATCCAAAAGGTTAAAAGGTTAATCAAGCTGGGCTGGGCTATGAGCCCAATTTTATTCCAAAAGTCCACACTATTATGTTACACAGATTTCTGGGGAAATTGCAATAAACCATCACTTAAACTCATTTTTAAAAATTATACATTCCAGCACATAGAAAAGACAGAAATTTTACCAATCATGGATCTAGTCAAACACGGAGTTGGCAACAACAGAAACACAATGGTTCAGTCTCCATCTGACATGTTAAGAAGAAAATCAAAAGGTGACTGATCCTAGTTTGACACATGGAAATCTAGGAAGAGTTGGCCTTGGAGAAAGCTAGGAGGACCTGTGGCCCCACTGGCCTAGGAGTTGTACATCTGAGTCACCTCTATTCAAAGCTAAGCCTCATATCAGTTGTTGCATGGGAGGTTTCTTCCAAATGCTTGTCAGAGACTGGCTTCAAAATGATATGAAATTTTTTAAATGCCTACAATTTCCTCAAAATGGTAGTTTCAAAAACTACCATCCCCCCCCCCCCCCGTTTTACTTAGAAAACTAAAGAAACCCTAAATAAAGTACCCATGGATCTGGAGACTATAGTGCTAAGTGAAATAAGCCAATCTCCCCAAAACAAAGGTCAAATGTTTCTCCGATATGTGGAAGCTAACCCACAATAAGGGGGAAGGGGATGAGAACAGAAGTTCATTAGACAAAGGGAAATGAAGGGAAGGGAAGGGGGATAAGAAAAGGAAAGACAGTGGAATAAATCTGACATAATTTTCCTATGTACACATATGAATACACCACAGTGAATCTCATGATCATGTACATCCATAAGAATGGGATGTCTCAGCTTCAGTATGTCTGTAGATGAAATGGTGCTTTTTTTTTTTTGTAATTAAATGTGCAATATTGATGTTTGAAAATTAAACCTATTGTTTTAGTTATGCCAATACAAACTCTTTCTGTTTTCACCATATTATCATCAGTATTTACAATCTCTATCAAATACTCTTATGAATACATTGATTAGGGTGCTACTAGGAGTTAATTACTATAACTGGGCATGCAAAAATTACATGCTTTCAAATTAAAGTGCTGCAAACTTATAACTTTTTAACATTAATACTTAATGAATCTATTTTTAATGTAAAAAAATCAAATATACAGTTAAAGAAATTGACTAGGTGGTTGGATAAACCTTGAAAAGTCAATAGGTTTTCAATATTAGTGACAACTCCATAGGTTTTGAAATGGAAAAAAAAAAAAAAAAGCTATGTTCTATTCACCGATGAAAACATTCCTAGGAATAACTTTTATAAAGAAGATACAGGACTTGTATGAAGAAAACTATAAAATATTGAAGAACAGTATAAAATCTGAATAATACAAAAATGTACCATGTACCTAATGGCAAGTCTTTGACATTTAATTATCAGTTTTCTCAGAATAATGCAGACTATCAGATGATTTCACTTTGAATGCTAATCTTTAAAAGTTAATTAAAATCATTACACTTTTGGTTTTTAAAAACTTTTTAGTATGCAATGTTTCGAACAAATTCTAAGACAAGTCATGGGTGAAGATTATGCAATACATATTAACAAGACTAGTATCCATAACACATTTTAGAAAAAAAAACCTCTTTGATATATTTTTTAAAACGACCCATCAATAGGAAAAACGAACAAAGGCAATCTTTAAGCTTGATGTTTAAAAAAAAAAAAAGCCTTACAAGTGACTAGACTTTATAATGACATTCACTATTAACAACTCTGCTTTATCAGTCCCCTAAGGCAGTCTGATAGTGAATAACCTGCAGAGCCATTTTAAAAATGTTATTTAAAGTGCAAAATAAAA
The DNA here is from genome assembly GCA_025594165.1 of Tamias sibiricus. Taxonomy (NCBI): domain Eukaryota; kingdom Metazoa; phylum Chordata; class Mammalia; order Rodentia; family Sciuridae; genus Tamias; species Tamias sibiricus. The sequence continues at coordinate 72,312,697 of CM046669.1, forward strand.
TACAGAGGATTAAAGAAAACCAATTTATACTGATATACGTTACTTTTCAAAGTTAAGAGCCTTTAAAATAGAAGGATAAAGTAGAGTACACAGTTTTGGGAATCTCATCTAGAGAAAAGCAGTGTTTCAGCTCAGTGAGAAAAATGTATAGTACTGACACAACTGACTGTCCACATGGGAAAGAATGAGATGGCTCCTTAACTTGTGCTATATGCCAATGTGAATTCCAAATCACTACAAATATGAAAAAAAAAAATCTCAGACAAGGTTAAAGAGACTGTATGTATAATCTAAGGGTTGGGGAGTCCAGATGATATAAAATATACATATTTTAAAATGGAGAGAAAACATAGGACAAAAATCATTTTTTAAAAACAGCCATAGGTTAGGACAATATGCTTATAAGATACATGTAAGAATATTAACTGATTAAAAAACACAAAAAACTGAACAGAAAAACTGTCATAGGATATGAATAATCATTTAAAAAAACAACTACAAATGGATTACAAATCTGAAAAAGTACTCTTTAGAAAATGCAAACTAAGATAACACTTGTGCTTCACAAGTGTATGTTATAAATACCAAGGTAGCAAAAATTAAAATATGAGAATACCTCTTGAGGCTGATGGGGAACACAGGGAAAACAATGTTACATGTTGCCAGTGGAAATGTAAATTAATATTACAGATTTTTGAAAAGCTATCAGCAAAATATATCAAAATTTTAAAATAACATGTTTTCTTTAACCCATGAATCTAATACTTAGATCAAAAAGTGATGTGTGCAAGAATATTTACTTTAGTGACATCTGCAGTGGCAGAAAAATGGGAATAGAATAATAACCATTACCAGAGGGATAGTTGAATAAACTGTGGTAGGTCTATACCATGGGATATTAATATTGTACAACCATCAAAATGAATGTTACATGTATATAATAAGCTGGCTTATAGGGATTTTCATAATCTATTGTTAGGAAGAAAAACATGCAGAGATGAATATACTGATGATCTCATTTTTACAAACCATGTTCTTTAAATATAAACAAATTCTAACTATATAAAAAATAAAGCTACATATATATGTACATATATGCATGATTTAGAGGCATGGAAAATACAAAGAGGGTACGTGTTGCCATGATGTGAAACTTATACCTTGGCAAGGAGAGGGGTGAGAAGGAATGCTTGGGTGACTGTTATGGTTTGGATGTGAAGTATCCCCCAAAAGCTCACGTGTGAGACAACAGAAGAAGGTTCAGAGGAAAAATGATTGGGTTGTTAAGAGTCTTAACCCAATCAGTGAATTAATTCCCTGATAGGGATTAACTGAGTGGTAACTTCAGTGGTAGGGTGTGGCTGGAGGAGGTGGGAATTGGAGCATGGCTTTGGGATATGTATTTGTATTTGTATTTGGCAAGTGGAGACCTCTCTTTGCTGCTTTCTGATCATTATGTGAACTAGTTCACTCAGTCACACTCTTCTACCATGATGTCCTCCCTCACCTCGAGCCCCAAGGAATGGAGCCAGCCCTCCTATGGACTAAGACCTCTGAAACTGTGAGCCCTCAAATAAACTTTTCTTCTTCTACAGTTGTTCTGTTCAGGTCCTTTAGTCACATGGGTGAAAAAGCTGACTAAAACAGTGACACAGAAATTAAATGACAGAACATAAGACCTTATAAATCAAGTAGCCTTAAAACAACATATGAAGTCAACTCACAGTATTCTATGTACATATCCATAAAGAAATATATGGAAGTAATATCACTGAAATGTTAATAATTACTTAAGAGTAGTGGCTTTTCAAGTAATAGATTTACTTTTTTCTTCCTAATGCATATATACACCAGCAAATTGAACCTGATGTACAAAGAACTCCTAACAATAAGAAAAAACACATGTACTTACATAGCATACATTTAGTTGTCGGGGGGGAAAAAAAAAACTATGTCTAATTGGCTTAAACAAAAATGGAATTTACTGGCTCACATAAGGCAAAGTCCAGAAATATATCTCACTCCACATCCAGAGGCTGCAGATTGCATCAGAGCTTCAACTTAGATGCCTTCTTATTTTCTTATTATTGTTTCAGGTTGGTTTATTAGAAAAACTAGTTGCAGCAAGAAATTTACTCATCACAGCATACTTTCTGCAAGAAAGTTTCTTTTCAATATCTGAGGAAGCCTCAGCAAATATCTTCTTGCATCTCAATAGTCTGATCAGGGTCAGGTACCCACCCCTAAACCATTTACTATTGGGGAGAGGAACATTGCTTAAAAGGTAACTGGGCCAGTCAACCTAGACAGATGAGCACGTAACAATGCCACCAACCCACGTACATGATTATTTGCAGGGATATGGGAGGGGTTATTCAAACAAAACAGCAGGTTGTGTGGTATTGGTGAGAGAAGAAAGTAGATGCTAATAGGTAACCACAACACACATAAACAAGGAATTCAAGTAATCCAAGTGTCCAATAAGATATTACAAGGGTTCAACCTCACCAGTAATCAAAGAAATACAAATAAAACTAGGTAATTTATTGCTTAGCAACTTAAAAAAGAGAGACATAGAGGCAAAACAGGAACTCACACTACTGTTCAAATGCATTTGTGCACACATCAAAATTGTGTGCACATGTATACACAAGTGTTTATGTATGTATGTATGAAACAGCTTAACCTAAAAGGCATGTAAGCAAACTTTATAAACACTGCTGATTCTTAAATATGAAACAATAAGCTAGCAACGAAAACAGTAAAATTTAAATACCACAAAAGAAGTTGACTACCTTTTTTGTCCTCCAACCTGATTAATGTTTCCACTAAAAAAAAGAACAAAGAAAAAGAATAAAGATTTCTGAGAAATTCTATACTCCTTATTTCCAAGTTTTGACTTTATCTATGTGACTCAGTCTATTTCTAGTGTTCTCTTCTTTCAACATCTAGACAAAATGTGGGATAAAGTCTATAGTTAACTATCCATAGAAGACTTGAAGTCAGAAAACTGATTACATGTTTTTTTTTTTTTTTTTTTGATACTGGGGATTGAAGTCAGGGGCACTTGGCCACTGAGCCACATCCCCAGCACTATTTTGTATTTTATTTAGAGACAGGCTCTCACTGAATTACTTAGCGCCTCACTTTTGTTGAGGTTGGTTTTGAACTCCAGATCGTCCTGCCTCAGCCTGCCAAGCCACTGGGATTACAGGTGTGTGCCACCACACCCAGCTCTGAATTCATGTTTTTATCCTTCTATCTAACTAGAAAAAAATACATGGATGAAAAACTTTCTAAGTACTATTAGCAAAATGGACCTGTGAGATAGACATATAATGCTTGAATTATGAAATACTTAATACTACAATAGAATTGTTATCCCAGGTCACCTGGAAAACACAGAAAAAAACACCTAAACTGTACCTGAAGAATACTATGGATATGAAGTAAGTCTGTGCTATCCCACAAGTAAACTAAGTTGTGGTATAAGAACTGCCTTATGATCTTGGGGCCAATCTCATATGTGTGTCTTGAGTATGCAAACTACAATTCATCAAAATCAAGTCAATTAGAGCACTAAACTCTACTAAAAATGTTAATAAAGTGTGAGTTTATAGCTGGAAATTAAGTGCTTGAAATAAAACCATCCCAGATTTTTAAGCAAAAGACTCTTTCTAGACTTAATTGCTTTTTTCATGTTTAATTATAAGTACTGAGGTAAGGTGCCATAACCCCCCTAACATTTTACATTTACTAAATCAGGGATAAGGGACCATCTACTCCACTACTCCATTTACATCAAATGACTTATGGGGTAGCTTTACATAAGTGGGATTTGTTCTATAGCCAACAAATTTGAAATACTTTACATATAACCAAAGAGAATGATAAAGTAGGGGAACTCCTTTAAGTTGGCTATGTTAAAACAAAAAGCTAGCAACTAGCCATAATAAAAGGAGCAATGGTTAAGAGTGTGGTCAGGAGTGAACAAGCCTTGCAATCCAACTTGCTCGTTGATTAGCTATCTTGACCTTTAGGAAGTTATCTAATATGCCTGTTCCATTTTCTTCTTCATTAAAATGGACATAACAGGAATACCAATCTCTTAAAGTTGCTGTAAGGTTTACTGAAACAATTCAACAACTTATAGAAGTTTAAATGACTTTTATATTTAGTGAAGTATACAGAATGCATAAAACCTTTAATCATAGATGTACAACTATATAGACTAACAAGTATGCTTGCAAACCAAGTAAAATGAAAGAAAATTTGAGATTTTCACTAATGTGAGAATGTACATTTCAGAAAGAACCCAACAAAATTAATTTTTGAAGTAAATTCATATTAACACATATTGCAAAGGTCCACAAAAATGTTTTTCTACAGACTACATACACAAATTATAATTATACAGACAATTAAAGTTGCTAAGAAATTAATATCAGAATCTTACTGAGGGGTATTGTAGTGACTACCCTTAAAGGACATATTTATTTGGGGGCTTAAAATAGCAGTGTGACCAATGTAAATGTTAAATAACATATGAAGAGGAAAAACATACAATTTGCAGTAGCAGGAGGTTAGAAAACCGAATACTGCAGAAAAGATATTAATCTGTACAAGTTAGTTTTAATAAACTATTTGTTACTTGTTATAATAAATCATCAAGATTTTCATTGCAATAGAATTTTCCCACACAGGTCAGAATCTGGAAGCAGTATGTCTTTCTCAAATTGTCATTTAGTTTTTTTTTTTCCTTCCCCATTCCTCAAAGCACAGAAATAGGTTTTGAATATCAATTAGCTATTTGTGGAGGTCTTAAAATACAGATATTCATAAACATTAAACAAGCTACACTGAGGTACCTGGACAAATACTACCAACATTTATGAAAAAGATGGATTTTAAAAGTGGTAAGTACTAAAGAAGTTATGATAAACACACTATTTATGTCCTTCTGAAACCTCAGTGAGGGAAATCTTATTGCCATTCTGCCAAATGAGACATAACTAAAAGCACTGCACAGGATTATGAATCCAATATAGATATCAGAGGATCAAAAGTCCAGTTAATCAACTGAGTTAATCAATGAAATAAATTAGAAAGTAATACCAAACTTCTTTAACATATCAGTACTAGTTTAGAAGCATCATCAGAATAAATAGAGATTTAATTATGAATTGGCTTGGGCTACATTCTGTACTGAGAATTTTGCTTAGTACTAAAAGAGAATCTCAAACATCCTAGAAAAACTGTGAAATCATGCTCTTTGTTATTCCTCAAAGGCAATTTAACAGGTTTGATGATACCTGTATACCTCCCAATGATTCTAGGAGTTCTATCTATATACCAAGTAATTCAGTAATTGACAGGAATATTTAAGCAGAAAAGGAAAAAAACAAACAAACAAACAAAAGCAGCAGACCCTGTATTAACATAAACTAGATAGATGGATGTTTTAAAAATTACATGATAAATGTAAATCATAAAATCAAATGTACTTGTAAAGGTATACCTATTTTATGTTACATATAAAACTGTAGATTGCAAACTGTGCATGCATACCGTAACATTTTACCTGGGGAAAGCCGATGAATAGGATTTCTTGCAAATATTTACTGCCACGATACAAAACAATTATGTGCAAACTGCAAGGTGCCTAAAATAGCAGTTAGAGTTTATATACAGAAAGATGTCACTATCTGATCAAATATGCAAGAGATGGAATTTCCCAGAGTTTGTAACACAGAACAATAACCACCACAGGCTCCTCCTCCATGGCTTTCTTCCATGTGTGACAATTTGACTCCAAGTTTTATTCTGAAATTCATTCTCCACTTTCCCATAGTCCATTGGTTGAAAAAGCAATTTCTGAATGATCTTTTCAACAAGTTCTTTCAAAGGCATATAAATTTTGTTGTACACCATCACAGGTTTTTTGCACTGACCCCCAAAGCAGATGCCTGCCCTGAGTTTAACAATTATCCTGATGATTCTGTATATGCAAGAAAAAACAAACTATTGGGCAAGAACTACCTGATCATTCCACTAATAAATAAATTTACCAAACTAACTGAATTTGTATCTTTATTTACTGCCTTCAGTCCTATTACAATGGATGTACTTGCTCCTACCTAAATCCCTTTCACTAGAACTCCATTCTTTCTCATGTAGTGATAGATTTCTTCTCTAACATACTAATCACCCTAAAAAGTGTGCCGAATTATTTGCCATAAAACACACACACACACACACACACACACACACACACTCATGAATTTTCCCTATCACCCACACATCCTTCTTGCAACCACCCAGTTTCTCTAGTTTCTTGGGAAATTGTTTGAGTGAGTTATCTAGAGAAGCAGCTTCCACTTTTTTATCTCACATTCTTTTCTTCAAATGATAGCAGTCCTGCCTTATTCAAGGGGGGTAAGTACCAAGACACCTCTGAATATATTATGCTTTTTCCTATATGTTCATACCTATGACAAAAGTTTAATTTATAAACAAGGCAGAGTAAGAGATTAGCAATTAATAATAAAATAGAATATAACAATATGTTGTGATAAAAGTTATTTGAAACTTAGGAACTATTAGTTTATAAAATCTTACATTTAATAATTTAGACCAAAGTTGGATCATGGGTTACCGAAATGTGAAAAGAGATTACTATTCCCTAATTAGGCTCTTGTTCCCCACCACTCCATTGAAACCATTCTTTCCAAAGCCACCAACACCCTTTGTATTGTCAAATCTAACATCCTATCTTTATTTGACATCTTTCAGCATTTGATACTGCTAATCACTTACTCTTTTCTTTAAATAGTGTGTTCACTTCACTTCCAGGACAATGAACATTCCCGGTAACCCTCCTATCTTACTGCTAAGTCATTTACAACCTTACTTGCTGGCACCTTTTTCTGCTAACCTCTAACTGTCCAATCTTCACATCTTTTTAACCCAAATTCTTGACGTGATCGCTCTAATCAGAAGACCCTAAATGCAATCTAAATGCCAATGACCAACACATCCACTGGTTATCTGAAAAAATGCCTTATTCTTAAATCTAAGCAAAGTTCTTGACTTCCCACTTCTCTACCCCAACCTGCTCTTTTCTCAATCTTCCACATCCCAATTAATCCACCTACTTGCTCATGCCAAAAAACATGGGAGTTGTCTTTGACAGCTCTCTTTCCTTATCCTCCATACCCAATCCATTTAAGTATCTTATCAGTGCTACCTCCAAGTATTTCCCAGAACTACTAACTTTCTACCACCCACTATTGCTATGTAGTCAAAGCTACCAGCTTCATTTATCTGGGCCAATGTAAAAGCAGAACAAGACTCTTATGTCTGCTTCTCATAGCCTATGGTCTACAAAATTGAATTTTAAAAAGAGTTATCAGACTCCACTGCTTTCTACCACACTTGCAATAAAATCAATCTCTTTACCATATCCTAGGAGGTCCAACAGGATCTTTTTAGCCTTACCTTTCACTATCATCAGACTACTTCCTTTCCAACACAAGCTATGCTTCCTGTTCCTTAAACACATTAAACTGGTTCTGACCTCAGGAAATATTTGCTCTTCTCTTAGCTGGAAATGATCACCTCTAAAACGCACATGATGAATTTCTGCTCAAATGCCAATACCCCAAAAAAGTTTTACTACTTGATCCCCACTCTAGTCCTTCTATCCACCTAAACCATGTTTTCTTTGCTTCATTGGACTGCTTATTTATTTAAATCTGTTTTCCCTAACCAGAATGTAGATTCCATTAGTGTAGTGAGTTGTTCTGTTTTGTTCACTGTTACATCCTCCATGTTTAATAAATACTGAATAAACTAATGCATGAGGGACATATAGCAAATAAGGAGTAAAGAGTACTCAAAATTTTTTTCCCAAAAAAACTTGTACTTTCTACTTATACCATGCTGCTTATACCACATATATGTTGTTCCCCAAATTCCATTTGAAAATTCCTAGTAGCTTCTAACACCATGGAATAACCAAATTAGTAGTTCCTAAAGTCGCTTTCACAAAATTAAGTACTTTGATAGTGACAGTACTTTCATGATACTTTTCATGATAGTGAAAGTACTTTCAATAAAATGCCTCTGGTTTTGTGACAGGGACTTACAATTTTAAAAAGCTCCTCAGGTGATTCTGATATAGCTAAGCCACATTTTTAAAATAAATATTTATTTACTTGTTTTAGTTGTACACAATGTCTTTATTTTTACGTGGTGCCGAGGATCGCACCCCTCCCCACCCCTGTGCTAGGTGAGTGCACTCTACCACTGAGCCACAACCCCAGCCCACCAAGCCACTTTTTCAAAAATTTATTTTTTAGTTGTAGTTGGACACAATTATCTTTATTTATTTATTTTTATGTGGTGCTGAGAATTGAAGCCAGGGCCTTGCACGTGCTAAGCAAGTGCTCTACCACTGAGTCACAACCCCAGCCCCTAGCTAAGCCACTTTTTAAGATGAGGCGTTGGTAAACTTTATCTGTAAGAATACAGATAGTAAATATTTTATGGTTTGTGGACTATAAGCCTCTGTGGTAACTACTAAACTCTTCTATATAGCACAAAAGCTTCATAGACAATATGTAAACGAAAGGGCATGGCTGTGTTTATTACAAATGGGAGAGCAAGATGGTAGTTGGCCATGCTCTGCTCTGCTATGTTCCTCAAATATTAATATGCATATGACCCATCTAAAAATCTTGTCAAAATAAAAATCTCATTAAAATGCACATTCTAATCCAAAATATCTGGGGCAGGACCTGAGATGAAGCATTTCTAACAAGCGCCCAGGTGGTGCTGATATGATACTGCCAGCACACAGACCAGGAAAACACAACTTTAGCAATGTGTGCCAGGCTGAACTGAATGCCATTAGATCTTTAGAGAAATGATTCAACTATGTTCTATATTATTTCACGTAACGTGATCCTATTGAATTTTATAGAAAGAATCTCATTCAATTGCTAGATTTTTGTAGCACAAGGCAACTATAAACTAAATAAATGTATTTTGTGGTTCATAAACAAATAAATTTAGCAAAAACCCCACTTTAAGGTTCCTCGTTAATGAAAAGATAGATATTTAGATATTCACTCACATACTTACCTATAAATAACATGGAATGCTTTCGTGCAAATTTCAGGCCTTCATTTCTATCAACTTCACGATTTTCCTAAAAGATAAATGCTATAATTAAGAAAAGCTGCCAAAATGTAGAACCAAAATGCCAAGTATCTGCCTTCTTACCTTATCAATTTTATTTCCAACTAGCATGTTTACTATGTCATTTCTTGTACAGTATGTTTCCAATTCATTTAACCAATTATCCAATTTAACAAAGGTGTCTCTTCTTGTGACATCATAAACTGAAATGAAAGCAAAATGATTTACTAAATGAGCATTAAAAATAAGAGGCAATGACATATTTCTGATATGTAGCTAGAAGCTGACATTACCATATAGGCTAATCTGTTTTTTGTTTGCCTAATGAGTGTGTAGTGTCTACTGATCTACATGGAAAAAATAAGTGTTAAAAAATAAATCAAGAGGACACAGAAAAACTAAATAGACCAATAACATATAATGATATACAAGCAGTAATAAAAAGCCTTCCAACTAAGAAAAGCTAAGGAACAGACAAATTCTAACCTGAATTCTGCCAAACCTTTAAATAAGAACTAATGACAATACTCTTCAAATTATTTCATGAAGCCAGTATCACAGTCACACCAAAACCAGATAAGGACACATTGAGGAAAGAAAATTACAGACTAATATCCTGATGAACTTAGATGCAAAAACACTTAATAAAATATTAGCAAATCGTGCTCAACAATATATTAAGAAAATTGTATACCATGACCAAGTTGGTTTTATTCCAGACATGCAAGGATGGCTTAATACATGCAAGTCAATAAATAATTAATTATAATAACAGAATTAAGGACAAATATCACTTAGTAATGTCAATAGATACAAAGAAGGCCTTTGACAAAATTCAGCACCCATTCATGATAAAAATACTGAAGAAACTAAGGGTAAAAGGAACCTACCTCAACATCATAAAGGCTGTATATAAAAAACCCAAAGCCAATCTCATAGTAAATGGGGAAAACCTGAAAGCATTTCCTTTAAAATCTGGGACAAGACAAGGATATCAAATTTCACCACCCTTATATCATATACTACTAGAAATTCTAGCCTCTGAGAGCAATTAGGCAAGAGAAGGGAATAAAAGGGATTTTAAAAAAATAGAAAAGGAAGAAGTCAAACTATCACTATACCTAAAAAATAGGAAAAAAAAAAAAATTCCACCAGAAGACTGCGAGAGCCAATAAACCAATTTGGTAAAGTAGCAGGTTACAAACTTGACATACAAAAATCAACAGTTTTCCTATATACCAAACAAATCTGCTGAGAAAGAAATCAGGAAACCAATTCCATTCACAATAGCCTCAAAAAACAAAAACAAACAAACAACCCCCCCTCCCCAAGAATCTAGGAATAAATCTACCCAAAGAGGTGAAAGACCTCTACAATGAAAATTATAGTATACTTAAGAAAGAAATTGAAGATAACCCCAGAAGATGGAAAGACCTCCCACATTCATGGATGGGCTAAATTAATACTGTTAAAATGGCCATACTACCAAATGCAACATACAGATTCAAAGTAATCCCCATCAAGAGACCAATGACTTCCTTTACAGAACTAGAAAAAACAGTTATTTGGAAGAATAAAAGATCCAGAACAGCCAATGCAATTTTAAGCCAAAAAAGCAATGCTGGAGATATCACAATACCTGACTTCAAATTATACTACAGAGCTATAGTAACAAAAAACTGCATGGTACTGGCATAAAAACAGACACCTAGATCAGAGGTACAGAAGATAAGACACAGACAAACTCATAAAGAGATATATATAGTCATCTGATCCTTGACAAAGGTGACAAAACATACATTGGAGAAAAGACAGCCTTTTTAGCAAATGGTGCTGGGACAACATTATCCACATGTACAAGAATGAAACCAGACCCTTATCTTTCACTCTGAACAAAAATAAACTCAAAATGGATCAAAAACCTTAGAATTAGACAAGAAACTATGCAATTCCTAGAATAAAATGTAGGGTGAACACTCCAGCTTTTAGGGATAGAAAACAACATTCTCAATAGAATCCCTAAAGTTCAGGAAATAATGCTTTAAAAGCTTCCACACAAGCCGGGCGCATTGGTGCAGGCCTGTAATCCCAGCACTTGGGAGGCCGAGGCAGGAGGATCACGAGTTCAAAGCCAGCCTCAGCAATGAGGAGGCACTTAGCAACTCAGTGAGACCCTGTCTCTAAATAAAATACAAAAAAGGGCTGGGGATGTGGCCCAGTGGTTGAGTGCCCCTAAGTTCAATCCCTAGTACCAAAAAACAAAACAAAACAAAAAAAACCTTCCACACAGCAAAGGAAACAATTAGGAATGTGAAGAGATAATCTACAGAATGGGAGAAAAACCTTTGCTAGCTACTCTTCTGACAGAGGATTAATATCTACAATATATAAAGAGCTAAAAAAAAACTTTATGCCAAAAAACCACAAATTAATAAATGAGCAAATGAATCAAACAGACACTTCTCAAAAGAAGAAATACAAATAGCCAATAAATACATGAAAAAAATGTTCAACATCATTATCTATTAGGGAAATGCAAATCAAAACTACACTAACATTTCATCTTACACCAGTCAGAACGGCAGTTATCAAGAAAGCAAATAATAATAATTGCTGGGGATGATGTAGAGAAAAAGAAAGGCTTTTACATTGTTAGTGGGATTGTAAATTAGTACAACCACTATGGAAATTAGTATGGAGGTTTCCCAAAAGACTAGGCACAGAACCACCAGATGACCTAGCTATACTACTTCTCAGTATATACCCTCAAGAATTAGTCATCTTACTACAGTGATACAGCCATATACATGTATACAGCAGCACAATTCACGATAGTCAAACTATGGAACCAGTCTAATGTCTATCACCAGATGAATGGATACATAAAATATGGTATACATACAAAAAGGAGTTTTATTCAGCCATAAAGAAAAATGAAATCATGGCATTTGCAGAAAAAATGGATGGAACTAGAGACCATCATGTTAAGTGAAATAAGTCAAACTCAGGAGGTCAAGTGTCTTTATGTTTTCTCTCCTATGCAGAAGCTAGAGAGAAAAAAAGGAAAATAAAGGTGGGGATGTATTTCCTAAAAATCAAAGGGAGATCAGTAGAAGAAAGTGACCAACAGGTGGGAGGTGGGAAATGCTGGGGAGTAATACTGGCCAAATTATAGTTATATTCTGTACATGTACACATATGTAACAACAAACATCAACAAGAACAACTATAATTACACCAATAAAAATGTGGAAAAAATATGCAACGTATCTTTCAGTCTTATTAAAACACATGTTGTGACAGAAATTAAATTATATCCAATGTGGTAACTGAAAACCAATTATAGCAAAACAAAAGCTATTCCCCCTCATAATAATAACAGAGATGTGTCCAAATACCAAAGAGTGTTTAGATCCAAATCCTGGAAAAATAGCTAATTATTTTATATAAATTTAAATGCCTATGAGTCTCTAATTTCTTAAAAGGACCAAATATTGCAACTTTGAAAAAAATTATAGTACCATTAGTAGATGGGATCTTAATTATCTTCCTCTGTTACTACCTTCATCGTATATCATCTCACATCATATTAAGCTTATTTAATTGTTTTCTAAAATTAGGTGATGTTGAACCAAAATGGTAAGATTTACTATCAAGTCACGGTGTAAAGAAACTCTCCCTATGATCAAACAATATTATTTTTAAACAGTTTCCCAGACATATTGAGAACACTTTCAACTCATAGCACTTTTCAACAAAAATTACACTGAAAGTCCACATCTGTTTTTCAAATTGTTTGAAAATAAATCCCTAGTGTTAAGTACTTTATGCTATGTTTTATAAATAGAATTGATAAAACAGATTCTATGAAGCAACAGCTACTCATCTTCCTTTGTAGAGTGAAGAGAATATTAATTTAATGATGAATGAAATTATTGGTAATACTCCAAGATAGACCAACATATATGGGTTTTTAGTTATGTCCTCATCAAAATGTGCTTTTAAACTAAAGGAAATAATGTTATCTTTGTTTTTTTTATTGCTACACAAAGGGCTGAACAAAATTTTTGAAGATTTAATATTCATTAATATTAAAGAAAGTAAATATAACTTCAAATTACCTAAGAGTGGCCCAAAAGAAAAATAAAAACTTTCTGAACTTTCCAGACTAGGAAAATTAGAAATTCAGTGAATAAAATTTTAAAACATTATATTAAAATAAAAACTTACCTAATATAACACCCTGTGCACCTCTGTAATAGCTTGGAGTTAATGTTCTAAACCTCTCTTGACCAGCAGTATCCTAAAAGTAAAAATCAATCATTATTAAATAAAACAAACTATAAATAAAAGATCTTTAACACACTGATGTAAGAGTGTAAAATCAAACAGCATTATTAAAAATAATATCAATATAAATGCTCATTAAAAAACTGGAATTTAAATAAGCTGGATTTTCTTACCGGTATTACATAAAATAAATATTGATTCATCTCTAGAAAAATGCAACCAAGTAAAGATATTTTGCTATTTGGTGTTTAAAATTTTTATCACACATGAAACCCATTTCATTGAAAGCCATGATTCTCAATCCAGCCATGCGATCATTTTCTGAGTCTTTGTGTCCAACCCCCAAAGATTCTGACTTAATTGGCTGAGGTTAAGGACAGAAAAATTTTAAATTTTCCCAGGTTATTCTAAAGTAGAATCAAAGCTGAAAATTACTAAATTAAAGATGGTATCTTGTTTTAGGTAAGGAATTTTGAGGTTGGGTTCTGTTAAGAGTTTCTATGTATCTTGTTTTAGGAAAATGCATAAAACCAAATCACTCTTAGTATATGTTTCTGACTCATGTTAGGGTTAATGAACTACAAGATGTATACCACATATGAAACAATAATTTTATAAGGGCAGTGTTCAATTACCAGTTTAATCTCAGGGTCTTATGCAATTTTTGGCATAGAACAGTTGCTCAGAAATTTTTAGGGGAAAAAAAAATGAATTAACTAATTTACTACTTCCAGGCTTTGTTTCTTCTGCCTTTTTTTACCACTGACCTTCAATTGTGGCTTCAGGGCAACTATGATCACAGCAGAGGCAACCATTCATTTTATTATATAACATTTTATTAAATAAAGTTTGAACATGGATAGGCCCATTCATTTATGTATCACCATATGGCTTGCTTTAGGGTTGGACTAAATATTTACTACCTGGCTTTTTAAGAAAAAGTTTGAAGTCTGATGATATAAAGTATCCTGAGGGGCTGGGGTTGTAGATCAGAGGTGGAGTGTTTGACTTGCATGTGTGAAACACTGGGTTTGATCCTCAGCACTACATACAAATAAATTATTTTAAATAAAATAAAGGTATTGTGTACATCTAAAACTAATATATATATATGTATATATGAAAAAACAAAGTAGCCTGAAGAAAAGTAAAAAACATACATCAAACCTCAACAATGCTATGACAATAGAGAATGTCTGAGAATATTTACACCCAAAGAAAAACTTGAGAAAAATAATTTTCAATATTAACTACTTTGAACATAAATTATTTGTCCAGATATATTTATATAAGTGTAGAATTTCCTTGCTTCCAAATTCTCAGCATTACATTAACGAACCTCCATCCCTGCCATGTTTTAAGTGAAAATTCAGCTTTCTAAACAGATAGCTTTATGATTTTTCAATCTTTACAAAAATTCTTTCTGCCTCCAAGTTTCTTACAAAACCTGCCCCTGGTATTTTAAATTATTTAATTTGCATATTTACTCAACTTTTCAAGAATAACATACAAAATAAAAGCAAAGTCAACTTATTATCTAAAGCAGATTAAAAATTCTGATATCATCATGTAGCTTGATTTTGATTGAATAATCATTAAGGAAACACTACATGGATGACCTCTAATCATTTTTGATCATTATCATCAAGTGATCAACACTTTTGTTTGGAGAAAAAAAAGAAATCAACTAGAAGCCATGATAATATAACTTCTATGTTCCTTCTATGTTTAACTATAACATATTAGAAAAACTTGAAGTGCTCATAGCCTTACACCAGTACCTATTTGAAAAAGCCTGACTCATTAAAACGAAATAAAAAATTCTATCCTAAAAAGACAAATCATTATGAGAAACATATCTTAGCAATTTGCTTACATGCAAAACCAATAAATTAGCAGCATTCAAATTATTCAGTATCACTTTTGGAACTCTATCATGTAAAGTACTGTAAGCCATCTTTTTTTGAGAGAGAAGGGGGAAAAAAAAGACAGTTTTGGAACAGAAATTTGAAAATTTAAGAATTAGCTGTTTTTCCATACATGGTACACTATTTCATACTCATAACAAATAATTTTGGGCAAGGCCAAACAGGAAACAATTTAGTTCAAGACCTTTTCATTATGGCAAGGAAAAGAGTTCTTTTATTTGCATTCTGAAACAGTATCTATAACTTTAATTATTTTCAGAGCTAACAGAAAGCAAATGAATATGAACTTTGTTCTCTCTATTCCTCACTGAGATCAACTTTAAAAATTGCCTTTCATGAACTACAACATAAAAATATGAACTGTAATTCCAATAAATATATCCACAAAGCCTAATGTTTTAAAAGTAAAGATGACAGAAAAAGTGTTTTCATGTTAAAATATTACATATTGGTTTGGCACTTTACATGTGAATATTAAAATAGAGCAGATGTTTAAAATATTTTGGATTTACTTATAAAAATGTTTGAATAAGTATGATAATTTTGAGTGAAAAATACAAAACCCTATGCTGTAGCATTGGATCAGAATTTATAAGAACTATATGCCTAAATGAAAGTTAAGCTTTTGCTTCTCACTGTTTTCAAAAACAGGAATATGTGATAAGTGAAATAACATCATTGTGAGATATGGGAAGCTGACCTTTTAGTGTTTGTTTATGTTGTGGTTTTGTTTTCCAAAATGGTAAGAAGAAAAGGGATTATTAGATACAGATAAACTGAGGGCTAGAAAAGATCTAGAAATACCAAATAATAGAATGTGGGAGTGGAAGTGAGACAAGGATACAGAAGAAAAGACAACCTCTCAGATGCTATTTAGGTCATGATGAGTATGTCTTTAGAGAAGATAGCAGGGGCAGGGCTAAGTTTAATTATTCTATTTGATCCTAGGAGTAGTTTTCATGTGGGGGAGTAAACTATTTTATTGGTATAAATAAAACCATAGCATAACTAGAGACAACTATGATTTCATGTACTTCTAATACTGAGTGGAAAGGCCTTTCTGACTACAACATGACACTCTAATACCATGAAGAAAATAAATGATCTGACCATATAAATACTAAAACCTTGGTATGATAAAAACATCCCCACCAGTCAACTCCCTAGCCCATCTCATATTTAACATCATTTGAGCGTAAATGGCAAACTGAAAAAAAATAATCTGTAGCATTATCACAGTTAATATTACATTCATAAGAACACAAACATTTATCTTAAACATGATTTTAAAGACAAATGAGAGAATAAAAATATGATAAAGAGCTAATATTTTTAGTATATAAAGAATAATTGTGGAAAAGATGAATGCTAATATGAAATGGGCAAAGTAAATAAAAATAAAATTCATTTAAAAATATGATCATAGATCTGAGAAAAAACTCAAAAAAAATGTAAGAACGAGTAAAAAATTATTACTCAGAGATGCAAAAATGAGAAAGATTGGGCTGGGATTGTGGCTCAGTGGTAGAGCGCTCGCCTAGCACGTGTGCGGCCCGGGTTCAATCCTCAGCACCACATAAAAATAAAGGCATTGTGTACAACTAAAAACAAATAAATAAATATTTTTTTAAAAATGAGAAAGATTAACAATACTTAGTACAAATTAAGGTGTGAAAGAGTGAATATCAAAATACAATTGGTGGATGTAATTCATAGCAATAAAAAACTAAAAAATAAGACTATCTGGTATCACTGTTAAATCTTCACATTCTTTAAACCAATATTTCTAATTCTAGGTATACATCCTAAAGTTACCAGATAAGTACACACAGATATATAAATCATGATGCTCATGAAAGCACTGCTTATCTTTGTGAAAACCTGGTATTAAATCCATGTCACTGAGGGATGACTGAGTTAAATAACAGCCATAAAAAGAAATACCAGGGAAGCATTTAAACTGATGAACTCTACACCTAATGACACAGAAAATCTATACATGTGAGTAGGCAGGGGGACAAACAGGTTAAAAACACATACATATGGGGCTGGGGTTGTGGCTCAGCAGCAGAGCACTCGCCTAGAACGTGTGCAGCCCGGGTTCGATCCTCAGCACCACGTAAACATAAATGCATTACATTGTGTACAACTAAAGTAAATAAATAAATATTAAAAAAAAAAACCACATACATATGTATTTAACACTATATATACGAATTACTAAAGATTTTAAAAGATGTTCACAAGAAATTTATACTGATTAAAGATAAACTTTTCCTCTATTAATTTCTTTTAAAAATAATATTTATTTATTTAGTTGTACACAATGCCTTTATTTTTACGTGGTGCTGAGGATCGAACCCGGGCCGCGCACGTGCTAGGCGAGCGCTCTACCACTGAGCCACAACCCCAGCCCTATTAATTTCTTATTGTCTTAATTACACATTTTAGAATCAGCTCATATCATTCTTAGGTGGAAAACTTTCTTCTTTAAAAAATATTTATAAGTCTAAGTTTAAAGCTATCTCTTGAAGAATACCCGCCAGCATTTTCATTAGGCAGGAAGTAGAAAATTTAAAACAAAACAAAAAGAACCCTCTTGTATGAGAGAAAAATCTGTAATTATCAAGCCTCAGATCCTATTCTAATCTGTGTGTTTCATGAAGCCACAGAAAAAGCAGAAAGAAGCAAAATATGTTATAATCATGGAAAGCATATGGAAAATCAAGTCCTCACTTCTGTACAGAAGCCAATATTCTTAAATTGTTCAATATATTTTTACTATGGTATAGTCCAACATTTTCCAAAATGTTCTGTTAGACATTACTCTTTTGATTTATATTAAATATAGTTGGGGGAGAAGGGAAAATAGGCTAACAATCAAAATATGACATGTTAGAAAAAATTAACACAAAAATCATTAAACACACTTAGTCATTATTTAGATATAAAATGTGACAGAAATAGTAAATTCAGAGAATACCAGGAAGATAAGTAACATTATAAAATACACAAACATCTGCTTTTTCAATCTGTGATTGATGAACAGGCAGCATTTAGTATTTAGCCACCATGTGGAAGCATGTCATAATTTGATGATTGCTATTCAGTTCTGAAATCACTTATCGTGTTATAAAAAGGCATATGTTTAATTATCATAGTGTTTATAGAAAATAGACATTTTATAAGTAATATGCATAATAACTATATGTTAGCAATAATGCTTCTTGGATGTTTTTGACAGTTAATGGTACTTTATTCAGCACTAGCAAGAAGAGGTCTAGTCAGCAGAACAATGTGGATCAGAACAGTAGGATTCACAAAGAAATGAAAACAAGCCACTAAGGAAAGATAAGGTAGTAAAAAACAATTATAAAGTGGCAAACTCAAATTTTATAAATATCTATAACAAGACATGAAAAATATTTTGCCTCAAGTATCACTTCTCTTCCCTTCCTCCAACAATTGCCTTTCATGTTGCTTTAGTCTAGCTGGTCTTTTTAAAACTCCAATGGAACATATCCAATAACAATGACTCTGACAGACTAGGTAAATTTTTTTTAAACTGTTCTGTTTTGAAATATTCTAAAGTGATTATAAATTTAAAAAATTTAAGTAAAACAAGTTTCTGCCTAATTACCTAATTATAAGATATAACTATTTATTATGTATTCATTAATTAACATCAAATGTCTCAAGTTATTTAAGTTTTCATTTACCTCTACAATACTTAACAAATCAATTTCTGCTTCCCTGAAAAATGTAAGTTTTTACTTATTAAAAACATTTTAAAAACTCTTACCCATATTGCAAGTTTAGCCTTATTTCCATCCACTGAAATTGTTTTCACCTTAAAATCAACACCTTGAAGAAATTAAGAATATGATAAGTCATCCAGAAATATACTTTTAAAATTCATTATTAAGAAAACCAGAAAATGGAAAATCCACTTATCAAGTGCTCAAATTCATACCCCAAATTCTTATAATTATGAATATGGAGATAAAAACAAACAAACAAACAAAATCATGTTTCTAAAGATTAGTAGCTCAGGATTGAATAAGGATAAATGAATATCAAATTCATTAGAATTCACTCATTCACCTACCTGTACTTCTCCCCAAAAAGGAAAAATAAAATTCAATTTAAAGTGATAATTAACTATTCATATTTAAAACCAAGAGCTAGAATTATGGTGCTAAAGAATATTGATTATGGATCATGGCAGTTTTCAAGGGCTCCCTAATTATATACACACTGTTGTTAAAAGTCCTTCGCTACCCATCAACCACTAACTCTGGTAAAAATATGAAAATATGAAAGGCCCATTTACTCCTTGTCTAAGGTATTCTTTATTTTTGTCCTAAAAAAAAAAATGCATTAGATTTATATAACCTAATAAATGATCACTTGCTACTAGACAATTTACATACAAAAACATTTGTCCCCAATCTTCTAAGAATCTTCATAATTGATAGAAGGGTACTCAAAATTCTATGAAAAGCTTCTCTAAATACCAAATACATGAGAAGAAAAGCTTTATAAGTTACCCAAGGTTTTATTACAACATCACCCTCTCCCCCAAATTCCCTCCTTTCCAAAAAAAGGAGCTAACAACACATGCATTCTGGCTTAAGTAAACAGACACTGCCCACATGTCTTTTAAGAGTTTTAAAAAATAATGTTCAAGCGTGGCGCACGCCTGTAATCCCAGCACTTTGGGAGGCTGAGACAGGAGGATCGCGAGTTCAAAGCCAGCCTCAGCAATGGCGAGGCACTTAGCAACTCAGTGAGACCCTGTCTCTAAATAAAATACAAAAAAGGGCTGGGGATGTGGCCCAGTGGTCGAGTGCCCCTGAGTTCAATCCCCGGTACCACAAAAAAAAAAAAAAAATAATAATAATAATGTTCAGTCTATCCCACTGGCCAGAGGGGAAAACATTTAGCTCAAGAAATTTAGAAAAAAAAACTTGTAAAAGATCTTACTAGCTTGTCAAAATCAATTTGGAACAGCTCCAACAAAGATGAGCAGCACAACTAAATGATTAACATAACACCTGTCACCAATATGAAAATACATTAGTAACTGGGGTGAGTTTTAGTGATCATTACACACACAAATGAGATAATAAAAACTAATGTTCAAAATATCCATTGTGCCTAGTTTTCTTATATGCCAAAGATATAGTATTTTAAAAAAAAGAAGTTTAGTATTTTGGACTAGGGTGAGAAAGGAGCTGACAAAATCCATCCTAAAATGACAGGCAACCATTAGTGAAAGGACAGTGCTGTTTACATAGTAGAAGGAAATCCTAAATGTAGCAACCAACCAATCAACTAACAAAAAATCTCACATACTAAATAAGAGAAAAACGAAGAGAAGAAAAAGAAGGAAGGAAGGAAGAAAGGAACGGAAGAAGGGGAAGATTCTGGGAAGGAAAAGGTGTGGACTCAGTGCAGGTACTAAATTAAGGCTACTGGTAGATACTACACAGAGTCTGTTGTCATGGATATCTTGAGAATTGACAGTTTAAATTCTCAGGGGAAAGTATATGAAGATGTTTTCTCTGCTTTAAATTCAGAGGCATGTTCAGGGCAAAGCAGTCTCTTTCCTAATTAGTTTTCCCAAGTAAAGAAACTCACTATTCCCAGAATATTTGTGTTTCCTTCCTTCCCCACCACCTTTTCTCTTTTATTATTTCTTGTTCTTGCATATGTTGACAAGAGACTATTAATCATCTCTGTCATATGAAAAATTTGCATGTGGATAACAATATTTCCAAGTCATTCTTTTGACACATTATGTCTGCAATTTATCAATAACACCCAAAGAAGACAATGCCCACTCGAGTCTTACTAACAAAGCCAATAGAAGTAGTAGTGAAGCCAAAATCTGATAGGCAGTCAGTATAGATAGGTAAATTGAGTCAGGTCAGATCAAGAAAGCCAATGTTGAGTGAGTTGGAAGTTGGAGACTGTTGGGAGACTGTCCCCTGAGGGATTGGAATGTTAATTCCTTCAGAGCCCTTCCTCCACCTTTATCAAGAACCTGCCCCTGCCCCAACCTGTTGCCAAGGTAACTGGTCCCAGGAACTGCCCCTCCCTACAGGGAGCTATACAGTTGTTAATTAATGTGTCCAGGGCTGTACCATCCTGCCCTTCCCCCTTCAGCCCATCTGCTTCTCACCTTTAGGCCATCCCACAGGGCCTGGTCTTGTAAACAGAAGGAGAGAGATATGGGGAGGAGGCAGAACAAAGGAAGCCCTAGGACATATAAAAAAGGCAGACTTGCCTTGCTTCTGGGGATACCAGGATACCAGCAATGGCCCCCTTCTCCCTCCAGGGAGAAGTCTATGTTACCCCTTTTAAATAAACCCTGCTTTATATGCTTGCCTAGGCGTGCTTCTTTAATGTTCAAACTTCAACATTTGGGGGAGCAGAACTCCTCACCGGTAAACAGGGGTATCATTTGCCTGAAAGGGTGCCTCATCTGGATTCCAAACCCCTAAAGTCTCCATTCTTCTTTCCTTGGTTCCTGGTGAATCTTATACAATTGAGCTCTTCAGTTTTTACACTCTAAAACTGATTTTTCACCATGTCAGCTTCTTTTTTTTTTTTGGGGGGGGGGGGGTCTGACTGATGACTGGTAGCAGCAACAGGAGATTCTTGTGATTAATTTGATTTTATCAACTTCTTACCAGATTTAAATAAATCACCTTCAACCTCTTTATATGGATGACAAGGAACTCATGAGAAGTAGAACTGTTATTTCAGCTTTTCTTTTGTTCATCTGTGTTTGAATTTTCAATATGATAATTAGTTCAGTTTCTTTGCAGAAATCTTTTTAAGCTCTATTTTATGAAGGGTAGTTTATTTAAAACTCAAGAAAGCCTTCGAAACAAGTAGTAAGTAGAATATGAAAACAAAGAATATTTAAACTCAACAATGTATGTTTATGAATGGAAGAAAAGAAATATCAATTGAAGTATCTGCTTTATCAAAGAGGAGAAAAATCAATCAATAGAAATTGACACAAATGTCAGAATTAGCAAACAAGGAAATTTAAACGTTTTAAAAATCAGACATAAGTGAAACAAAAGAACCAAATTAAATTTCTAGATATAAAAATTGCAATGTTTGAGATTAAAAAAATATACAGAATGAGATTAACAGCATATAAAACATTGTAGAAGAAAACATTAGTGAATGTGAGGACGTAACAAAAGAAACTACCCCCAAGAAAACACAGAAGAGATGGAAAGAAAATGAGACAAGTGGGAACTCAGTGATGTTAGCAAGATAGCTGACTAGAGGTGTATGGCATGCTTCCCTCTGCAAAACAAATAAACAAAAAACAAAACACAAAACAAAACCCTCAAACAACAACAAAATGGCATATTTGAGGCATGGTATCAGAGTGCAGCTGGGGATGTGGCAGAGATGTCACAGAACGTGAAGACTTATGGTGGTCTTACAAAGAAAGGAACTATGCCCTTAGTCTCTACTATCTCCTCTCTAGTTCAGATCAACTCTGACCCAAAAGGGACTTTGCACAGAGGGGAATGGGTAAGCAATCTCTGCTAATACCATGAATGCATAAAGTATTTGCTGCTGGAGAAGCCTGTAGCCCTCATTGGCCTTGATCCTAGTTTAATCAGTGATTAACAGAAATTAATCCACTGATTAGGTTGAATTTCTTATAATTTAATTCTTTTACCTCTGAAAATTCTTACATTGTCTCACACAGAACTTTTGGGGGACACCTCAAATCTAAACCATAACAGATATATTTCAGATTTTGGATTTTTGGATGAGGGACACCTAACATGTGCTACTAATTTTACAGAAAAGAAAAAGATTATAAAATAATATTGGACAACTAAATGCCAACAAATTGGATGATCCAGGTGAAATGGACACATTCCAAAAAACATACATTGGCTCATGAAGAACTAGAACAACTGATTGAGTAGAGAGAATGAATCAATTAAGTTTCTTTCCAGAATGCAAAGACAGCTAAATATTTATAAAACAAAAATCAAAACAAAAATAACAAACAAACAAACAAAAAAAAAACAAGGATCAAGGTAATATATCACATTAATAGAAGGGAAAAAAGATCATCTAAACTGATTCAGAAAAAGGCATTTGACAAAATTCAAAACCCTTACATAATTAAAAAAAAATTCAATAAACTAGGAACAGGAGGAAATTTCCTCAACATGATAGAGGCCTTAGATGAAAAACTCACAGCTAACATCATACTCAATAGTGAAGGACTGAAATTATTTTTCCCTAAGATCAGAAAAAAGAAAAGAACTAACTTTTTTTTTTTAATATTTATTTATTTGTTTTAGTTGTACACAATGCCTTTATTTTTACGTGGTGCTGAGGATCGAACCCGGGCTGTGCACGTGCTAGGCAAGTGCTATACCGCTGAGCCATAACCCCAGCCCAGAATACTAACTTTTACCACTTTTATTCTACAAAGTATTGAGAGTTCTAGCCAGAGCCATTAAGGGGGTAGAAAAAAGCATCCAAATTGGAAATAGAAAAGTAACATTATATCTATTTACAGATGACATGATCTTACATGAAAAAAAAAAAAACTTTAAATATTCCACACAAATACACACATAAACACTGTTACAACTAATAATTGATTTCAGTGAAGTTGTAGGATACAATATCAACAGGCAAAATAAACTACCATTTCTATATACTGGTCATGAAAAATTGAAAAAGTAACTTTTAAAAACAATTCCATTTAAAACAGCATCAAAAAGAATAAAATATGTAAGAAAAAATGTAACTAAGGAGGTAAGGCCTTGTACACTGAAAAGTTCAAAAGTTGCTGAAGAAATTAAAGAAGACATAAATAAGCATAAAGACACCCCATATTCATGAATTGGAATGCATAATATTGTTAAGATGACAACACAACCAAAGTAATTTACAAATTTAACACATTTCCTATGAAAAATTCCAACAGCTTCTTTGCAAAAATGGAAAAACTGATACTCAAATTCATTACAGAATTGCAAGAGGCACTGAATAGCAAAACTTTCTTTTAAAAAAAAAAAAAAAAAAGAATAAATTTGAGGATTCACACTTTGAAACTGCAAAACTTAGTACAAAGCTACAATAATTAAAAAACTAAATAGTACTACAATATGTAGACCAACGAAATGTAACAGAGAGCCCAGAAATAAACCCTCATATATATACCCAAAGGATTTTTGACAAAGAAGCTAAGATCATTCAATGGATAAAGAACAGTCTTTTCAACAAATGGTTCCAGGAAAACTGGATGTTCACATGCAAAGGAATGAAGCTGTACCATTATACCTTATGCCATAAACAAAAGTTATCAGAAAATGGATCAAAGATATAAATATAAAATCTAAGTCTATAAAACTCTCTGAAGAAAACATAAAAAGCAAATCTTCATGACATGGAATTTGGCAATCATTTTTTTGGATATGACAGGAGAAATATGGCCAATAAAAAACTAGAATACTGAATTTTATCAAAATTTAGAAGTTATCGAAGGACATTCACCAGACAGTGAGAAAATAACCCCTCACAATGGAAAAAAAAATTTGCAAATTATTATAACTCAACCACAAAGAACACAAATAAAAAATGGGCAAAGGATTTGAATGGACATTTCTCTCTTTTGAGATATATATAATCTAAATATATAAAATATGGCATATACATATGTATATGTATATATGCATGGCCAATAAGCACATAAAAATATATTCAACATCATTTTGCCATCAGGGACATGCATATCAAAACCACAATGAGATACTATTTCATACCCATTAGGATGGCTTTAAAAAAAAAAAAAAAGGAATATGACAAGGATTTAGATAAATTGTAACCTTCGTGCATTGCTCATGAGAATCAGAAGTATTGTAGCTATTATGAAAAACAGTTTGGCATTTCCTTCAATTCTACTCCTAAGTATACAACCAAAACAACCCATGTCAGGGATTCAAACAAATACTTGGACAACAAAGTTCATACTAGTATTCTTTACCACTACCAAAAGGTAGAAGTAATAAGTACTTGCTGATGGATAAACAGATAAGCAAAATATGGCATATACACGTACAATGGAACATTATTCAGCCATAAGAAGAAATGAAATACTGATAGATACTATAATATGGGTGAACCTTGACAACACTGTGCTAAGTGAAATAAGTCAGACACAAAAATATAAATATTTTATGATTCTTCCGTGAAATACCCAAAATAGGCAAGTTTCATAGAGAAAGTAGAATAAAGATGACCAAGAGCTTTAGGAAGAGTATAGTGCAGAATTATTGTTTAATTGGTTCAGAGTTTCTGTCTGAGGTGATTAAAAAGTTCTTATAATGGATGGCGGTAATGGTTGCACAAAAACGTGAATATGCTCAAAGTCAGTGAATTATTCATGTAAAAGTAGTTAAAATGGTAAGGTTTATGTTATGTATATTTATCACCACACCAAAAACAAACAAAACAACAACCCTCCCAACACTGCAAAATAAGTAAGTAAATAAATAAATAGCTAGATAACCTTGGAGAGTTAAGTATCTATTAAAGAAATTTGAGTCTGTACTTAAAAACTACCCATGCTGGGGTGGGAGACTCAAGGGCCAAAGTGAATTTTAGAAAATACTTAAATAATAATCCATTCTAAAAAGATCTTGCAAGACCTGGGAATGGTGGCACATGACTAAAATCCCAGTGGCTCTGAAAGCTGAAGCAGGAGGATCTCAAGTTCAGAGCCAGCCTAAACAACTTAGCAAGACCCCGTCCCAAATATTAAAAAGGGGGGTGGGGGCTGGTAATGTGGCTCAGTGGTTAAGCATCCCTGGGTTTAATCCCCAGTACTCCCCCCCACAAACAAAAAAATCTTGCAGGAAATTGAAGAGAAGCAAACACTTCCTTCATATATTGTCTTTCTCTAAGTCCTATATCACCCTAATGCCAAAAACAGACTTTAAAGAAAACTATTGACCAATATCCTTCATGAACGTAAATGAAAATTTTAAACAAAATTTTATATAACAAATCAAAAAAATGTATAAAAGAACATAATATCATGATCACGAAGGGATTATCCCCAAAAATGTAAGGTTGGTTTAAATTGAAAAAAAAAAAAAAAATCAATTTGTACTTCACTATATGAAACAAAAAGGAAATGCCACGTGATCATCTCAACAGATGCAGAAAATACATCTGACATAACCCAAAATGCATTCCTAATAAAACCTCTCAATAAACTAGAAATAAAAGGGAACTTCCTCTATTAGATAAATGGCATCTATGAAAAACACACAGGTAACATCATACTTTGTGGTGAAAGACAAAAAAGTTTTACCCTTAACATCAAGTACAAAATAAGGGTATCAACTTTTATCCCTCTCTTTAACATGGTACACTACTGAAGATTTTTAGCTAGGGCCAATAAGAAATAAAGGGCATATAAACTGGAAAGAAAGAATGGAAAAATCCACTAGAATCTTAAAACAAACAAACAAACAAACAAAAAAACCCTTCTAGAGCTTATAAGCAAGTTCAGCAAGGTTAAGGAATTAAAAAAAAGAAAATCAACATTAAAATATTTATTTATTTAGTAATAAAAAAAGGAAAAATGAAAAAATACCATTAACAATGAATCTATTGAATATTTAGGGTTAAACTTTGCAAAAGTTATAAAAAGATCTGTACACTGAAAATTACAAAACATTCAAAGAGAAATTTTGAAGACCTAAATAAATGGAGAGATAATAAAAATTCTGTTCTATGATCATAAAATTGATATTGTTAAGTCGATTATCCTCAAAATGATCTACAGATGATCCTTCAAAACCCAGCAGGTGTTTATTTTTGAAACTAGCAGACTCTAATATTCATTAGGAAATGCAAAGGCCAGAATAACCAAAATAACTTTGAAAAAAAAAATTGACAGATTAAAAATATCTGATTTCCAGACTTATTTATTATAAGGCTACAGAAATTAAGACAGTGAGATAATGACATAAAGACAAATAGATAAATGGAATACAATGGAGTCCAGAAGTATATTTGCACATATAATGACAACTAACATTTTTACAGAGGTACAAAAGCTATTAAATGTATAAAGGACAGTCTTTTCAATTGATAGTGTTAGAACAACTAGGTCTTCATATGCAAAAAAAAAAAAAAAAAAAAAAAAAAATTTTGATCCATACTTTATGCTGTATTCAAAAAATTAATTCAAAAATTATGCTTAACACCTAAAACTGTGAAACTTCTAGAACAGAGAAAAATCATTGCAACCTTCTGCTTGGCAAAAGCTACAACAGTGAAAAACTGATAAATTGAATTTCACTGAAATAAAAATATGTGTACTTAGAAATGTACTGTCAAAAAAATGAAGACAAATCAAAGACTGGGAGAAAAATTTTTGCAAAGCACATGATATCTAATAAGGTACTTATATGTAGAATATATGAAGAACTCTCAAAACTCAAAAATAAGAAATAAACCCATTTAAAAACTAACAAAAGACTTAGACACTTTACACACACAAGTAAATATATATATATAAAAGCAAATAAGAACTTAAAAAGATGCTCAACATTAATAGTCATTAGAGAAATGCATATTAAACCACAAAGAGATACCAACTCACAGGTTTTGAATGGTTAAAATTTAAAAGGCTGCTCATACTAAATATAAATGAGGGATGTGGAAGAACAGGAATTCTCCCAAGCTCCTCATGGGAATGCAAACTGATACAATCACTTTATAAAAATATAGCCAAACTGTTTTCCAAAGTTAAATATACATATGTCATATGGCTCAGCAATCCCACTACTGATACATACTATGAAGAAAAATTAATATTCGTACAAAATCCTGTACATGAATGTTTACAATAGGTCTACTCACGATTACCAAACCTAGGAAAACTCAAATGTCCTACAATAGGTGAATGGATAAACCAAATGTGGGACATTCATATAATGGAATTAAACTCAGCTGAAACAAAAGTAAACAAATGATTTGCACCAACCTGGATGAAGCCCCAAACCATTAAATACCATTAAGCAAAGTAAAAGAAATCTGTCTTAAAAGGTTATATGCTATGTGGTTTCATTATAAATGATAGTCTCAAAAAGACAAAGATCCAGGACCTATTTGGGGGAACAAATTATATACATTGTCATCAGGATGCTATAATCTTAGTATTTGTTTCTACAGAAAACAAAGTTTTGTTTTGTTTTGTTTTGGTTTTGGTACCAGGGATTGAACTCAGGGGTACTTGACCACTGGGCCACATACCCAGCCCTTTTTTGTATTTTTATTAGAGACAGGGTCTCACTGAGTTGCTAAGTGCCTCCCCATTGCTGAGGCTGGCTTTGAACTCACAATCCTCCTGCCTCAGCCTCCCAAGTGCTGGGATTACAGGCATGTGCCACCGCGCCCAGCTCAAAGGCTTTTTAATAATAAGACATGATTTATCATTCTGCAACTCTCCATGTTTCATTTGAGTTGGAAATGAAGATACCTTCATGTTATATACAGGCTCATTCATTCCTTCAGTAAAATCTGAACTTTAGGCAAGCTTATTTTTCTACCAGTTACTATTTCTCTACTCCACATTACCAGCCATCCTCTCAACAAAATGAAATTTTGCTACTAAGTAACTTTTTAGAGGAGCAAAAAACACACAAAGACCAAATTAAAATAGATATTGAATTACTAGTGTTTTAAATGATTACCTTTCTTATGACAGACATAAATCTGTAAATATCATTGTCATACAAAAGCTAAGTAATACCTCATTTTTACTAAAAATTTAGAGGCATTATGAGTTCATATTGAAAGAGAAACAAAGAAGAGCTCTTCCTTATAGAATTTCAAATAAGAAATATAAACAGAATGAGGGCATTTGAAAAATCATCATTTGACAACCAGAGCTGGGCTGATGGGATCATAATATTGTCCTTATTACCTATTGCAGGCAAGAATTATCAACAGATGCTAAAATAAGAGGGCAAAAAGTATAAGAATCAGAATGTGTATACATTTTCAAAAACTCTCCTCTCCACAAGAAACCTATTAGTTACAAAGGGAGAATATTAACTTTACAGTTGGTAAAAAATGCCATATATCATCCTATATGACCAAAGTTGCATTCTATTGGGACAAACAAACATGGTATGGTCCTAACATAATGCTCTAAGATGCAGTTTTGTGGAATTCATATCAAAAATGCATAGCTAGAATCTAACCATGAGGATACACTGGAGAAGCACAAATCGAGGGACATCCTACAAAGATCTGTAATTTTCAAAACTCTCAAGGCTATGGAAAGACAGACTTAAGAACCATTTGAATTAAAAGACTGAAAAAACTGACAACTAAATTTAATGTTTGACCCTGGATAGGAACTTAGACCAAAACAACTGTTCTTCTTTTGTTATACAGGATATTAATTGGACAATTAATGAAACCTGTCCATAAACAGGAGAATTATATCTATGCTCATTTAGGAAATACATATTAAAGTATTCAGATATTAAAAATATATCTGCAACTTGTTCCCAAACAATTCATTTAAAAAGAACACTGTATATAGATAGAAAATAATAAAGCAAATGTAATAAATATTAATATTTTGGGAATTTGAGTAGAATATATAAGCATTCTTTTCTATTTTCTACAACTTATTTCTAAGTCTGAAATTATTTCACAATAAATAAAAACAAATAAAGCCAGTTCAGAGAAACTTTTTCTTTTTCCTGACAATAAATAATACTATGGTCATCTTTACCATATTCTACTTAGCAGATCATATAATTTAGAATTGGAAGAAAAATTTATCATCTCTCACCAAAACCTCTCAATTTATAGATGAAAAGAACAAAGTGTCAAATGACTTGCTCAAGATCACATCTAGTTCTAGGAGGAACCATGACAACTATACAGATCTAACTCATCTCAACAATCTTTCAACTATTCCAAATGTCTGAAGGCTTTCTATGTTGTCTACTTTCCAAACATGTGATATCGAAATATTTACCTCTATTTTCTAAATAATATAATATGCTAGTGTAATAAACCACTTTCAGGCAATTTAAATTTTATTTTTAAAAAGCACTTGAGGCTGCCAGGTGCAGTCATGCATGCCTGTAGTCCCAGTGGTTAGGGAGGCTGAAGCAAGGGGATTGCATGTTCAAAGCCAGCCTCAGCAAAACAAAGGCCCTAATCAACTCAGTGAGACTCTGTGTCTAAATAAAATACAAAATAGGGCTGAGGATGAAAAAAAAAAAAAAAAGCATTTGGGTATCATTGCTCCTAATAATCTTTAATAGCTATTATCAATAAATGAGAGCTCAGAATATATACCAATCACTATAATAAATGTTAAAACTATAAAACTGACTAAATATGTATTATTCACCATTAAAGTCCCACCTCTTAAGACAATGTCTCCTATGTAATAAATACTCAAATTACTGTGTATGCTACAAATTAAAAGAAAATCCATAGTTATAGGAATGAAACATGTACAGATAAATCACATTAGTGATATCAGCAAAATGCCATGGGTAAAAGATAAGGAAGTTGTTTGTGCTGGGTGAGTTGGAGAAAAGACTTCAGAGATTTAATGACACCACAAAGTTAAGTGTTAAAAGACAAAATTTCAAGCAGTGGGGTGGCAAGAAGAGGACAGAGGGATGTAGACAAAACAACCCTTCTAAAAATTAAAAAAATTCTTCTAAATGTTTAAACTTAGGCTTACCTATTGTTGCTGCAAGTTCTGGATCAAAAGTATCATCTGTGAACCTCAAGAGCAGGCTAAAAGAGAGTCAAAAAGACAGATTAGGAATTCAGCTTTTATTTCTAATCATATGACGAATGTGTTTATCACATTTATATTTTGTCGCAAATTATTAGATGCAAATAAGAAGAGCTGATGTAGGTCAGCTCCTGGTAATACTACCTCAGGGAAGATATATAAGAAGGAATTAAATTATTGGAAAGGCAATTTTAAAAATCCCAAGAACTAAGCAGCTTACTAATAAATGTATGCTCTATGTTCCCCTACACAATTGCAAAAAGGTGTTTTTTGTTTTCGCTGTTGCTGACTTAAAAAAAAAAAATCTGTACTGACATGCCCTTCTAAGAAAATGATAGTACATATGCTTTCATGGGTGAAAGGGGGCGGGAATCAAGCTTCTTGGAATGAAATGAAATCACTTAAAAAAATCTGTTGGGTATCTATTCTGTACTCAAGTAAAAACAAGAAAGTATAACAGCATAGCATTTTGTAGCAAGAAATAGGACTATTATCCATGTGGGAAGAAAACATACGGTAAAAAGGAAGGGAGAAAGATCAGTGACCGGCAAAATAGGTATATTCTGGCAAATACTCCTTAAGTTGTATAAAACCAAATAAGCATTTTGGACTAGTGAAGGCTTTTAAAGAAAGGAATGACAAAAAATATTTTGAAAAGTTAAAGCCAGGAAAAAAAGAAAAAAAAAAAAGGGAGGAAAATCAACAGAAGAAGGAGATAACGGCCATGATTATATGGTAATGATGAGAGGGATAAAGGACTAAACTTGGAAATGGTAAAGAAATGAGAAAGGAAGGGATGAAAACAAGATATCAGATTAGAAGGGCATGCTAAGATTTTATGTCTCCCAAAATTATTTTACTTAATATGAGGCAGAGAGTCAGTTATTAAAAGTTGTTCAAAACTAAAATCTATAACCAGGCATGGTGGTACATGCCTGTAATCCCAGTGACTCAGGAGGCTGAGGCAGGAGGATCACAAATTGGAGGTCAGCCTTAGCAATTCAGCAAGGCCCTAAAGAACTCAGGGAGACCTTGTCTCAAAAAAAAAAAAAAAAAAAAAAAAAAGGCTGGGGATGTGGCTTAGTGTTTTGGGTTCAATCTGAAGTACCAAATAAATAAAATAATAAATCTAAGCCTTTGTTAAAGACCAAGATTTACAAAATTTATCAAATCTGCTCTTATATTAACTCCTAAAGCATAAGATTGTTTTATCAGCCCGTCTGCATTAATAAAATTAAGAAAACCATTATCCTACATCTGAATTAGAAATTTTATGAAACTTCCATAGGTTGTGATTACTGCTGTTAGAGATAGTTTTGTCCACAGAGTATATGAACTCCTGCTAGTTTCCAAACCCAATGTCATTTAATTATATGTAAGAGACTTAAATTTGGTTTTGTTGTGTTTGCCATAAGACAGGCACCACAGAAACAAATAAAAACACAAAAGTCAAATTCTAGGTTTTTCTTAACATTTTCATTATATTTTTGCTTACTTTCAACATGAGTCAGGTGACAACACTAGTAAGACTCCTACTGACTTTTTAAAAAATTCTTTTCTTCTCTGTCAATACACTCAGTTATCCACAATTTAAGAATAAAAGATACATATCTACACTTGGTCAACACAGAAAATATTACTACAAAAACTTAGGTTATCCTGGTGCAATGACACATGCCTGTAATCCCAGTGGCTCAGGAGATTTAGGCAGGAAGATTGCAAGTTTGAGGGTGGCCTCAGCAACTTGGTGAGGCTCTAAGCAACTTAGTGAGACCCTGCATTAAAATAAAAAATAGAAAGGAATGGAGATGTACCTTAGTGTTAAAGTACCCCTGGGTTCAATCCCTAGTACCAAAATAATAAAAACAACAAAACCACAAAAAACAAACAAAAAATCCTTAGGTTAACATAACTTTATACAGTAGTAATAAAATACCATAATAATACAAGTAATAATGGTATTAATTTATTTATGAACATATAACAATATGCCAGACACTAGGCCAGAGATTTTCCTTCCATAATTGTTAATCCTTACAACAGCCCTTATTATTAATGGTACTTTGTCAGGAAAGACAGGGAATTGGTATGGTGTAAGGCAACAAATCCAAACTAAGTGTAAGTCAGATCTTTGCCAGGGGTACAGTGGTAGCCCAAAATATATTCTAAACTTTAGGAGGGATATCAATTTAGATAACAGAAAGGTTCTATAAATCCTTCCTTTTCTTGATACACCTTGCTACATTTTTACTTCATCAGGCCTAGCCATGGAATTAGAATCTTAAACTGTACATTTAACTTTGGATAGTGTTTGAGAGGTTTCTATCCCAACCTCTTTACTTTTCCAGCGAAGGCCTAGAGTGTTCAAATATCACACATCAAGGTTACACAAGCAGCAGAACTACTTTAATAATCTTGATATAACAAAGTCTCTACACTCTTAATAGTAAGAAATAAACTGGAAGGAAATAGACTAATCAGATTGAGATATTCTTTGTTGTGCAATAATTTCTCAACAACACAATGCCGTTTCACTTCCAATTGATCTAGCTCTATAAAGAAACAGAAGCAAATTACTAGTTAGAACAACCCTTTATGAGTAAATCTATGACAAATGTTTTTGTACTAACTTGCCTTAAAAACCACTCGCTTCAACTTTAAAATCATTTCTTTTCACCTTATTCACAAAGATAAGTGTTCATGGTTGTTTTCTAAAACACATCACCCTGACCAAAAATGTCTATCTAGTTACAATTCACCATTAAGTACTGAGAAAGTTTAAAATGAATTATACATAAATAAGACTGTCAGAGTGAATGAGGAAAATTGATACATCCACAGAACAGACCATATTATTAAAAGGGGAATTTCAATTATCTCCAGTTCATTGTACCCCCAGGTAACCTTCCAGAAAAAAATCTACACACCTTAATTCACCATCCATTCAATACATTAATGCATCAACCAATCATATATTGGGTTGAATCACATGAAATGACAACCAGCTATTCTTGAATTCAAAAACTGCAATTTCATGTCTTAAATGAGGGCCCTATCTCAAGGGAAACAAGGAGGAAAGAAAGAACACAGGCTATGCAATTTCTAGTAAAATAATGTTCACTATATTAACTTTTGACCTTCAAATATGTACAAAAGTAGATGGTGATTATGAAAATGATTTTGTTCACAATTTTCACACACACACACACAGTTATGCTAAGCCAGAATGTTTCATTAATCTACTCCTTGGTATGTGCAAATTCTGCATTTTAGTATACAAAGTACATTAAATGAGAAGAACTATGAAAATGTATTGTCAAACTTGAAAAAAAATAAATTTTAAGATTTTATTATATAAGAAGCTTGCAAATCCTTAAGTACCTAAAAAAGTAAGACTTCATGATCTTAAAAAATTATCTGAAAAAAAAGCTATGTCAGAAAGTACAGCTAAATATCAGATTGCTTACAGCCCCTGGAGTTTAAAAATCAATACGACCTAGACTATAATCCAGTCATAATCACATGGTAAAGCTGACTTCACCTGGAGAACTCTGTTCAAAGACTGAACGAAATCACAAACCTCTGTCAACAACCACCTAGATCCACATTTTCCCTAATATGCAATTCTTGTGAATATTATTTTCCATAAAGAGTCAATAATGAAAAGTGTATCCTTTTATCTCCATATGATGTGGCAAAAAGAGAAGGAGCCATTTCGCTTTATTTTCAAAGGTGGCCACAGCTTAAGCACTCGCACCTTACACTAAAGTGAAAATTTCAACAGTACAAGGCCAATGGGTTCGGTTCTTTCACAGCCGACTAATTTTTAAAAAAAAAAATAAGACGCGACAATAGGCTGCGCCAAAATAGGCCAGGAATGTGACCTAAGGCGTCACGAAACTTCTTGTGTAGAATATTACGTATTTAGAGAAAGCCCGACAGAAATCCCAAAGTGATAAAGTTACAACTCGCGTCTCCGGGGGTGGTAGGTATCCTGCCCACCAAAGCCAAGGCGAAGCGTCGCTCTCTGCTGGACTCTGGCCCAAGCCCGCCCGCCACGCCCTGAACTCCGCGCTGGCAAACCGCCGGCCCTGGAAATTGTTTTTTCTCGGTGCTACAGGAAGAACAGCTATCCAGAGAACTTGGGCCTGGTCGAACCCGTGAACAGGGAAGATGCGGGGAAGGGCGCGGGGAGCAGAGGCCGCAGGGGCACACGAGAGGCTGACGAGGGCACAAGCGAAGAGGGCCCGAGCCCGGCCACCGCCGGGCCAGCGTCGTTTACCGTTCCCGTCACGGCCCAGGAGCCAGAGGCCGCGGACGCAGAAAATGCCCCGCCGTCCTCGTCACTGCCACACACACCGCCTCACCTGGACTTGCCCACCCCACTCTCGCCGATGATGAGGATCTTCAGAGTGGTCAACACGTCCTCGTCCATCCTGACCCTTCTCCGCTCCAAGCCCAGCTGGCCACCCGGATCCGCCTCTCAGCCCTTCACCGCGGAGGGGTCTCTGCGCATGCGCACCGCTCGACGGCTGCCACCTTCCTTTCACACCGGGTGTTTGGGTTGCTGAAGCTCGGGAGGCCCGTTCCGCCTTGAGGTAGCTCTGCGTCTGCGCACGCCAGGAATCAGGCGTCTTTCCGGAGAACGTGTTCCTCCCGTGCGCAAGCGTAGATGGGGAGAGCCGCGTGTGATCATCTATCTCTTCCCAAGATTGAACTCCTCCCCAACTCTGCGACAGCCCTACTAAGGTTGTGTAACCAGGCAAAAGACTTTAGTGGAGGAGTGTGTACAAAGCTTCTTTTATTGCAGCCGTCGCTCATGACAGCTGTATTGTGGTGGGAAAATCATTACGCTTTGAAGCAGATTATCTTAAATGTAGGTCCAACACTACTATATAATCGCTTTGTCATGTTACTTAGCCACCTCAGGCTGTTTCCCCATCTCAGGAAGACAATAATTATTCTTATTTGCTTCTTAAAATTGTTATGAAGACTAAATGAGATAATAATGTTCTCTATGAAAGGTGCAAGCAAGTATGAACCTCTTAGATTGAAGAATACCCTTCACATGTTAATTTATCTTGAAAGGGAGATGTAGACTTCATGTAGATCAGGTCCATATAAATCTCTGACATAATTCCAAACCAACTATTCTTGCTTTTAAGAACTGCTTCGTTACAACTGCAGGAATTGTGTATGTATACCTTGTCTCCTGTACTACACTGTAAATCTTAGGGTACCAAATCTTTCATATAATACCTAACAAAATGCCTGATACATGGCAGGCACTCTATAAACTTTAGTTCTCATTCCATATTTCCTTATACTTGCCGCTAATGTCATATGCAAAGAACATTTGGTTAAAGAATATAAGTAAAATTTAGGAATTAATTTGTCAAATACTTTATAAAGCTCTTCTATCAGATATCCAAATGGTTCCTTCACCTTCCTTCCCTATTCAATACTAAAACTTGCAAATCCCTCCAGCATTCCCTCTACCTCTTTGCATTATTTTTCTGCATAGCACCATCCTCTGAAATACTAGAAACTCTAGTGTTTTGTTTACTGTCTAGGGCAAGGATTTTTTTTTTTTTTTTTTTGTCCGTTTTGTTTACCCATATATCCTCAGTGTCTAGAATACTTCCTGACACATGGTATGGTCTAAATAAGTAACTGCTCAAGGAATTAATTGAATGCATGTTGTAGAGTTCATACCTAAACTTGGAGAATGATGTCAGTGAGACAACCTTAATCTTTCTTTGCAACCTTGATCTTTTCTTGCTCATCATTGAAACATTCTTGTACTTTGAGTTTTAGCTTGTTTTTATCTTCTTAATCAATATACATTGTCACCTTTTGTCTTCTTTGATTTACATGGTTTCTTATTCCCACTTTCTTTGTCCCTAAATTATTTCTCTGGCCTAGATTTTTCTCCTCAGGTTCAGGCCAACAAAAACTGCCAAAACATCTCCACATGAACATGCCCAAGTCGAATATGCATGCCAACCTAAACATGACAGACACTGAACTCACTATCTTTTCTTTTACAATAGCTTTTTCACCTTTCTTCTTAATGAATGACATTAACACTCCTTTAATTTGCTCTCTCTCACTCCCCACATCCGTTTAGTCCTCACAAATTTACTCCTTTAAGAGTTCCTGAAACTTACCCACCTTTTCCATCTCTTATCTATGGTCATCATCACCATCATCATCATCTGTATACGGGATTACTGTATTGGCTGCAGAACCGACCTTTCAGCCTCTTCTTTCTGCTTCCCTCACACTATAATACTGCAGCTAAATTGGTATTTTAAAATTTAGGGACAAAGCAAGCGTGACTTATTCTGCATTCTTCAGTCCATCCAGAGGTTCCTCACTGCCTTTACAAGTATTTGTTAGCTTATTGCAAATACTGATATCCCTCCAACCTCATCTCTTGCCAATGTGTATCTTGCATTCTGTATTTCAGCCAAACTAAATTTCTTTCATATTTTCAGGTAACCATGTTTTGCTTGTCTCCAGGACCTCATGCATATTGTTCCTTCTGCCTGGAGTACTTTTCCTGTCCTCTCCTCTCTACATACTCTTGCACATTTACCTGGATAACTCCTATTCATTCTTTGTGTTCCATCTCTTGGACTCCTTCCCCAGACAACTCCCGTGGCAGTGTTACCAATTTCTCTTATGTATTTCCCTAATAGTCTATACTTCTATTGTGGTGTGTATCCCACAGTATTATATGTTTACCTCTCTGTTCTCCTACCAAAATGTATGCTTCTCTAAAGCAGAATTGATTAATGTTCTGTCATTGTTTTGTCTCCAGCATCTTACTAGAGTAGTTGCTTAAAAAGTGTTTGTTGATATAAATACCCAAATTAGCCCCCAGAATTTGGAACAATGTAGTCTACTTGTTTATATAGGCTGAGGTGTCTCTTGAATCTCTATCTTGAACATTACAGCTGGGGGGAGAGCCCTCAAATAACTTCTAGTACACACCCATTATCAGGCACTGCTAGGCAGAAAGAAAGCACTTATGCACAGATTAGGCAACGTAGTATTTTACCTAATAAGTGAGTGATGTAGATGATAAATTTTTCAGGAGTTAATTCCGCCAAGAGTACAGTCTTCCTCAGTATGGTAGAGTGGTTCCAGG
This sequence comes from Tamias sibiricus, assembly GCA_025594165.1. Lineage (NCBI taxonomy): Eukaryota > Metazoa > Chordata > Mammalia > Rodentia > Sciuridae > Tamias > Tamias sibiricus. Next base: position 72,351,131 of record CM046669.1, read on the forward strand.
ACTCTTTGTGAATGCTAAAATCAGTTCTTTATGTAAAATGGCATACTATTTGCATATAAATTATGCATTTCTACATGATTAAACATGTTTATATTACTTATAATGCCTAACACAATGTATATACTATGTAAATAGTTATTATACTATATTGGTTAGGATATAAGAAAAATATCTATACATGTTCAGTACAGATGCAATTTTTTTCTGAATATTTTCAGTCTGCAGTTGGTTGAATGCACAGATATGTAACTCAAAGACCCAGAGAGCTGGCTGTAATTTGTCATTGAAACTTAGAACAACCAGAAAAGTATTCATGAAGGAAACAAGACTTAAAAGAAGGTTACGATTTAGGGGCTGGGGTTGTGGCTTAGCGGTAGAGCGCTCGCCTAGCAAGTGCGTGGCCCAGGTTCGACCCTCAGCACCATGTAAAAATAAATGCATTGTGTACAACTAAAGCAAATAAATATTTTTAAAAAGAAGGGTATAATTTAGATAAGTATGATGGGCAGGAAACTACACTACTAGAGATGGAATACATGAAGTGAAAGGATTCACCTGACAGCCATAGAACATTTATACAGGAAACACAAATAGTGAGAGGTAGACTGGGAACAACTTTGACTGCTAATCTAAGGCATCTGTGCCTTATTTTAAGGACAGCTGGGTACCAGAATATCTTTGGCAATATTCTTGCTTTTTGTTTGACATTGCTGGTGATCAAGACCAGAGATTCACACTCAATAGGTAAATGCTCAACTATTGAAAAGTATACATACCATATAATTCCAACTATATGATGTTCTAAAAAAGGTATAACTGTGGAGATAGTAAAAATATCAGGAATGTGGGGGAGGGAGGAATGAGTAGGCATAGCATAGAGGATTTTTAAGGCAGTGAAAGTGTTTTGCATGATAATATAACAGTGATAAAATGTCATATGCATTTATTCAAGTCCATAAATTGTACAATCCCAAGAGTTGTAAACTATAGTCTTTGGATATAATGATGTCATTTCATCAGTTGTAACAAATGCAGCATTCCGGTGGAAGATGTTGATAAGGGGCAGTCTATGCATGTGTGGGGCAGGAGGTATATAAGAAATCTCTGTACCTTTCTTTAAATTTTGTTGTGAACCTAAAATTTATCTGAAAATAGAATGTATTATTTTTAAAAAGTGGTAAGATATCCCATAAAGGACACCAAGAAATAAGAATGGTGCAGGAGACTGGGAAAGGGTACAAGTCCTGCTAACCAGCAAAGAGGACACAGAGAATATTAAGATTTAAGAGTATCAATTTGCATAGTTTGAGCTGTGTTTTACTCCAAGGCTAGTGAAGCATTATGCTGTACCAGTTACATCACTAATCCTTCTGCATAGTACAATAGTCATTATCAAAAAGGGCTAACTTTGTGAATTATGAAATGGTTATTTCCCAACGATTTATAGAAATATGTGCTTTGAAATACACTATATTATGCTGGTAATTCAGGTTAACTCTTTTTTAAAAAATATTTATTTATTTGCTTTAGTTGTACACGATACGTTTACTTGTACGTGGTGCTGAGGATCGAACCCTGGGCCGCACACGTGCTAGGCGAGCGCTCTACTGCTGAGCCACAACCCCAGCCCCAGGTTAACTCTTTTACTTAAAGTTATGATGAGTTGCTTGCATTTTTGTCTTTTTTCCCCCATGCTTTAGTATCTAGAACACTAATAAAATATTTTGTAGGTACACAAGAGAAGTACACACCTTTATTTTTTAAAAAGAAATTTGCGTTTATTTCCATAAATTCTTGGCTCTCTTGGATATTTTAATGTAATATTTGGCATAAATATATTTAAAATTCATACAGGACGTGTTCTATTTTTGCTTCCTGGTCCACTCTGAAAAGTCTATTCTTTGAGTACCTTGACCTCCTAAGTTACAGTCTTTCTTAGTCTAAACTACTTTTCAAATTCTACTTCTATGAAGTTTCCTATGAATTTTATCTATGAATTTTATCATGATGATAAAAATAAAAATTTGTCTTATTTATATCTTAAATCTTGTAGCTCCTCCAAAATGTTGTCATATCTATAAATTAAGTTATTGAATATTGTAATAGAAAATATGGTAGTCTTAACTTTGCTATAGAATGGTTATAAACCTAGAAAACAGATTAAGCACACAAAATAAATAGTGCATTGATAGTACATGACAATACATAATATGGTCAATGTTTAACAATGCCTATTTCTTTTTTTTTAAATTTATTTGCTTTAGTTGTACACAGTGCGTTTTATTCAATGCACTTTATTTGTACGTGGTGCTGAGGATCGAACCCGGATCGCCCACATGCTAGGCGAGAGCTCTACTGCTGAGCCACAATCCCAGCCCCACAATGCCTATTTCAATATGGTACATTTTAGACCAGGTTTAGGAAATTTCCTTGTATTACAGGTTTTTGAGTTTTTATTGTGAGTGGTTGTTGATTCTGGCTAAATATTTTTTCTGCATCAGTTGATAAGAACATGTGGCCTGTTAATGCAGTGGATTACATTGATGGATTTATATTTTTGACTGTTGGACCAGGCTTACATTCCAGATAAACCAGAGTTAGGGTTGGCATACTAATTTTCTAAAGATTACAGTATTCAATTCACAGATATTTTCTTGAGGATTTTGAGACAATATTGGTCTGTAGTTTCTTTGTCTATGCATTATTTCTCTAGTTTTGGTATGAAGGGTAAGTATTCTGTTCTCTGGAAGATATTGTGGAGATTTGACCTAAACTCAGTTTAGACTTTACCTCTTCCCTAAATATTTGTAAAATTCACCAATGAAATAATCTGGGCCTGGAGCTTTATTTTTTGATAGGTTGTTTTTTATTTGTATAGTTTATTTAGGAATTGATAGTATTGGTGTTATTCCTTCCTTATATGTTTGGTAGAATTAACCAGGAAAATTAATTGGTCCTGGAGCTTTCTTCTTAGAATACAATTTAACTGATAAGTATTTAAGATAGGTATAGGATTATTTGGGTTATGTATTTCATCTTTAGTTAGTTTTGATAGTTTTTTTTCCAGAATAAGTCCAGCTCACCTTAACTGACAAATTTATGTGAATGGAGTATGTTATTATCCTGGTATATGGGTATGTAATGATTTTCCCCTTTTCTTTCCTGATGTTGGTAATGGGTGAGATTAGACATTTTCCTTCTTTCTTTTTCTTTTTGGACTAGAGGTTTATCTCATTCTTTTTTTTTTTTTTTTTTTTTTTTTTTTTTTTGGTCTTTTCAAAAAATCAGCTTTTGTTTATGACTTTCTCTAGTTTTTATGTTTTCAACTTCATTGGTATCTATTCTTTTATTATTTCCTTACTTCTACTTGCTTTGAGTAGTTAAAATTCTTTATAACTTTCTGATTTTATGTGTCCTATCAGAAAGCAATATTAAAATATCCAACTATAATTATCTATTTCTTTATCGGTTTTTGGTTAAGCTTCATTGATAGGTGCAAACAAATTTAAGATTGTTTTGATTGTTTTATCTTCTTGATTAATTGACTCTTTTATTATTATGTAGTGTTTCTTCCTACTCCTTTACCTTTTTTTTTTTTTTTTTTTTTTTTTTTTTTTTTTGTGGTACCGGGGATTGAACTCAGGGGCACTTGACCACTGGGTCACATCCCCAGCCCTTTTTTGTATTTTATTAAGAGACAGGGTCTTACTGAGTTGCTAAGTGCCTCCCCATTGCTGAGGCTGGCTTTGAACTCACAATCCTCCTGCCTCAGCCTCCCAAAGTGCTGGGATTACAGGCATGCACCACCGCACCCGGCCCTTTACTCTTTTTCTTTGCTCTGAAGTCTACTTTGATAAACTACAATTATTCTAGCTCTCTTGTAAATGAAGCTTGCATAATATAGCTTCATATTTAAAATAAGCTTCTTGTAGGCAGCATAGAATTAGTTCAAGATATTTTTAATCCATTCTGACAATCTTCGGTTGTAATTGGTATATTTAGACAATTGAATTTGATCTACTATTGATATGTTTAGACTATGTCTATAATTTTATAATTTGGTTTCTTCTTGTTCCTGTTTCTCATTCCTGTTTCATGTTTCCTGACTTTTTTGGTGTTATTGAACATTTTTTTGAATTACATTTTAATTATATATTTTTAGCATAGTTTTCAAATGTTAACTTTCCACAGCCTACTTAGAATCGATTTTACCTCTTCAAGGTGAATGTAAAAATCTTAGAAACATACAGATCTCTGTAACTCCCTCTTATGTTTTAGTTGACTTACCTCTACATTCATTGAAATTCCTGTCACATACTGTGAAATTGTTTTGCTTTCAAACATTGAACATATTTAATGAACAAAAAAGGAAAATAAAATTTACCCAGGTATTTATTCTCTCTGTTGTTCTTCCTTAATTCCTTGTATTACAGATTTATTTAGGGCATCATTTCTCTTCTGTCTGAAAAATTTACTTTAGTAGTCCTTCTTATTATATCTATTGCTAATGAATGCTATGTTTTCCTAATCTAAGAATGTCTTTCTTTCACCTTCATTTTATATATATGTATATATATATTCTTTCACCTTCATTTATATACATATAACATACATGCTTTTTTTTAAACCAGATATAGGATGAAACTTTTCTTTCAGCACTTGAAACGCATCTTATTTCTGACCTCCCTGATTTCTGAGGAGAATTTTAGTCATTTGAATCTTTGTTCCTCTATAGGTAACAAGGTATTTTTCTCTGGATACTTTCAATATTTTTTTCTGTCTTTAGTTACACATACACACATTGTAGTTTATAATAGAGTTATATATCATAGTTCATATGATATCTATACTATATATAAACACACATATGTACATATGTATGTTAAATATATATGTATATACATACATACATACATATAGGAGAGACAGTAATGGATTTCCTTGGGTTTATTTTATTCAAGGCTTGCTGATTTTTAAAATCTGTAGGTTTATGTCTTCTGCCAAATTTGTCTTTTTATAGTTTCTGGCACTTTATATAGTTTTTTAATCTTCTCCCTCTGGGACTTTGATAAAAAACTTGAATGTTAGAACTTTTGCTATTGTCCCATAGGTCCCAAGGTCTATATTCTTTTTTTTTAAATTTTTTAATTCTAATTTGTTATATATGAATCAGAATGCATTATAATTCATATTACACATATAGAGCACAATTTTTCATATCTCTGGGTGTATACAAAGTATATTCACACCACTCATGTCTTCATACATGCACTTAGGATAATGATGTCCATTTCATTCCACTGTCTTTTCTACCCCCATGCCCCCTCCCTCCCTCCCCTATCTAGAATTTGTCTAATCCTCCCATGCTCCCCCTCCCTTATATTCTTTTTTTAATCATTTTTTTCCTGTTCACATTGTGTTATTTGAACTATCTTCACATATATTGGGTCTTTTGCTCTAACAGCTCTATTTTTCTATTAAACTTATTCAATGAGTTTTTAATTTCAGTTATTTTGTATTTCAATTCTAAAGTGTCTATCTGGTTCTTTCTTAATGTGTTTATTCTCTGAGACTATTTTTTCATTCATCTAAGAGTATTTCTAATTGCTTGCTAAAGCATTTTTTAATAGCTATTTTAAAGTCTTTGAAAATAACTTCAAAATCTGTATCATCTTACCATTGGAACATATTCACTGTCTTTTTGAGTTGAAATTTGCTTGAGTTTTTGTAAACTGAGCAATTTTGGATTATATTTCAAACAAATTAGATATTGTTTACAATTTTAAATCTTATTATGAAATATTAAATCTTATTATCCTATGAAAAATGTTGATATTTTCTTTAATCAAGGAGCCTACCTTATTTTGTTGAGGAAACAAGTTCCAACCCACTTTCTATTGGCTGTGGTTCCAGGGTCACCTCAGTTTTCAGAGCCTTTGCAGGGCTATTTGGATCTATCCAATGTACGTACCACCCAGTGGCCATTTTAATATATGGTCGGTGACAAATTTGTTCTCCAAGTTTTTGGTACGCTGAACAGGATCACACTCAATCATATGATCTTGAGGGCTATCCCAGGAGTTCATAAACAACTATGGGGAGATACTTCCTTAGCTCCTTTCTATTCCTAATCTGCCTAATATCTTATTTCCTATAGATACTCATATCAGTCTTCTAGGAAGAAAGCTAGTACTTTATTTACTCTAGCTGTGATGTGGAGTTACCATAACTGAGTCCATGTCCATTGTTGGAGGACTGAGAAAGAAAACAAAAATCAAAACCAAAAATAATAATACTAATAATAATAAAAAGTAGTTACTGGGTATAATATCTTTAAACCATAGCTCTACTGAACAGAGAGGATGTTTTTCCTAAGATTTTTACTAACTGCAGGCTCCTGTTGCCACTTTTAATGCTATAGGATTACTTAGAAGCTGGGACACAAGAGAACAAAGAAAAGAAAAAGGAAGCAGAGAGGAAGAAGAGGAGGGGAAGGAAGAGATGGGGAAGGAGGAGGAGGAGGAGATGGTGAGCTCCATACTCTGAGCTCAGAAGTTACTTTCCCACTTCTCAAGTCATGACCAGAGGTCTTCTGAGGCTCCATTGCCCAATTCCAGGGCATTAAGCTTAGGCTATTAATGGAGGGAGGGGGAGAAAAGGTAAACTCATTGTGGGTTTAGATGTATATCGAATTCTGCTCTTCTTTCCAAAACCATATATTGCTATTTACTTTTAAAGTTTTCAAATAGGACTCCTTGCATTCTTTCCAGGTTATATAGCTTAAATTAGTGGGAGAGACAGAGTTGAGTATATTTATTACTTCTTACTCAAAACTGGACCCTTTTTTACCAGGTGCTTTTAAGTTTTGGAATTTCTGACATTCTTGTCCACCACAGGGTAATATCTATTGAGTAGCAATGAATAATCTACATGTCAACAGTTCAAACAGAATACCTTTCAATCATGCATTTAAAATCATTCACAATCTTTGATAAATATGAAAGACATTTTCAGAGCCTGTCTCATGTATTCTCAACCAAGTTATATTATTAAAGGAACATCCACTTAGGAATAGACTGCCCTCCCTTCCAATGAAGCAGTAATAAGCTGGCCTACCACAAATCAAAATCTCTTGCTGAGCTGCTCTTACTTAAGGTTTCTTATGTCAGGCATGTCTATAGCTCCAGTGTAGCAAGAGGTGTTGGCAAATAACACATCATGACAACAGTCTGGGTCCCTACCTGCCTCCCTTCTATTCAGAGACTCAGATTTTTCCTACTCCTGGTGCTATAGTGTCAGTGTCCTATGGATCAAGCCAGCTGGCAGGAACCTGCTTCCGGATTCACTCCTGTGAGCCCCATTGCCTGGGGACTATGTTCTATTCTTCTTCTTCTCTAGATCTGAAATAATTCTGAGAATGACCTGGCTCTGTAACTAATACTCCCATTTCTCTGTTCCAAAGAAAGCTTGTGTCCTTGTCCATTGTTAAGTTCTCATTGTTGCTAAACTGAATTAAATCTGTCTACCTCTATCAGTTTTGGTATTTTGATGGTAGAATAATTCTCCTACCTTCTATTTGTGATAATTTTATACCCCCTTTTTTTGTTGTTATTTTGTGGTACCGGGGATTGAACTCAGGGGCACTCGACCACTGGGCCACATCCCCAGCCCTTTTTTGTATTTTATTTAGAGACAGGGTCTCACTGAGTTGCTAAGTGCCTCGCCATTGCGGAGGCTGGCTTTGAACTCGCGATCCTCCTGCCTCAGCCTCCCAAAGTGCTGGGATTACAGGCGTGCGCCACCACGCCCGGCTTATACCCCTTTTTATATAAAAGATTTATATGAAATCCTCTAAATGCATTTACATCCTAATGTTTTCTCCATTAATGCATTGACTACTATTTTAGAAAAAAAATACATAACAAGCTTCAGCTTTTCCTTGTTCCTAATTATTTTATTTTAAAATAATTTTAGGAGTTAGGGGTCTTGCCTAGTTGCCCAGGCTAGCCTGAAATCCTGGGTTTAAGGGATACTCCTTCCTCAACCTCCCAAAATTGGGAATTGATGTGCATGCCACCAGGCTCTGCTTTCTTGCTCCTAATTTTAATGAGAATAGCTATAAAGTTTCAACTATTATTTGTTATATCCTATAATTTATTGCAGTGTATGATATCTGTAGGTTTTGTTACATTATTCTGTCCTTAGATATTAATTGATCTTAGTAAATTTTTCCTTTATGTACTATTCAACTATATTTGCTGGCATTTTATTTTGTGAGTTTGCATATATATATTCCTGAGACTGATTCATGTTTTCCTGTAAGTCACTGTCACTTAGAGATGGTGAAGCAAAGCAGGCATCTTTCTATACAACCACATATAGTGTATATAGGCAAATCTTTGTGAAGGACTCATCATGGTAGATATCCACTGTTTCTTATTACTTTAAACATGTTTCCCCTTCTGCGGTTAGCACTCTATATTCCTTGGGAACTCTTTCTCTTAATGCCACTTGCAGGAAGTTTTATCTCTTCTCTCATCAATTCCAGGGGGTGGCACACAACCAAGACCCAGCTAATCAGCTCACTCCCCTAGTAAAAATGATTTTAATCCAAGGATGGGCACGTGATTCAACAGGATGAAATTCTAGGATTCTTACTGGAACTGTTAAGAGAGAGAAGTACATTTTGCAAGAGATGCCCAATGGCTAAGACTCAGGCCTAGAGGTATTAGGAGCCCTCATGCTATTGTGAATAAAGGACCGGAATAAGCATAGAACCCAAAGATAAAAGCACAGCTAAGAGATGAGGACAGAGAGCTACTGGCAATACCAAATTGACCCTCTAGATTGAGCCAAACACACACTCATATGCTTGCAGAACTTTCTGTGACATGAGTGGGTAGACTCCTCTTTTAAGGAATTCATGATATTTTTAAGAATATGCATCTGAGCAGAGAATGATATGATGAACTCCTTTTTATCAAATATGTTTAAGCATCATAAAAGAGGTGTTTTTAATATGACAGGTTCAAAGACAGGTTCAAGACACCTCATTGCTCCTCATTGATTCTTTTCCTCCCACCCGGACATAATTACTGTCATAAATTCAGTGCTTATTATGCCCACACATGGTATTATATGGCTACTTCCTGTTTATGTATCGCACAGAATTTTAAACTATATAATTTTGTCAACTTATACAGACACTCCTGCAACTTGCCTTTTTCACCCAGTGTTAGATTTGGGGGATTTAACTATGTTGAGAGATGTAGCTGTTAGTTCATTTTAAGTGTTGTATTCTATATTCCATACAATTATGTATTCATCTGTTCTCTCTTTGATGTTTCTGTAAGGGATCAAAACATGCCATCCTAAAATATGTCACATTGGCATAAATGTTATTTTGAGCTGAAGGCATTTGGGATTCAACAAATGCACAAAGAATCTTTCCCAGAGCTTCTCTATCTGACTAAAAGCAGAAAGTTCTGAGAAACGAAGATTGCCATAAATCTCCTAGAGAAGTTTTATGGCCAGGAAGAGATGGAAAGTTGGTGCTGAGTGAGACCTGAACAAACCAACTCCATTCCATTTGTTTCCCCCATATATTTACTTTGGCAAAAGCCCTTGAAAGCCTAAAGCATTTTCTCTGTCTTGTCACTTCTTTGCAAGTTTATTTTTCTTAGCTATGCTGCTTTTTAAACCCAGTTTCTAACTTCCCCTGTGAGTTATTTATCACTGCATTTGTCTCACAAACATGCCCACTGCATAGGCTCATAAACTCTGTTATCCTCTTGTTAACCTATATTTTATCAGTCTAAATCACAGTTCCTCACAGCCAGAGAAACTGGGATAGTGGAGACTTTTCCAATGTTTTGATATTTATATTTTCCCTTATATCAGATTGAGTTTGAGTTCCCATTTCTCTCCAACCAAAGATTCTTCATTGACCCATACATAACATCTCTAAAAGTTCCCTATCTCTCTCTCTGTCTTTAAGGAAGCTAAAATCCCCAGCATCAAAGTCAATTATGGTTAAGGCCTTGTTTGGGGAAGGCTCTCATAAAGTGAAGGTATTACTCAGGAAGAGCCAAAGGTGAACTTATCATGTGTTACACAGAGTGTAGAATTGTTACTACTTTGGGTAGCAGTCTCCTAAAAGAAGAGAGGGTCCTTTGGTGGAAAAGAGTAAGTAATTCTCTTCATGTGGCACTGTGAAGGAATAGAGCAAGCCTGAGCTGGAGGGTAATTGGAGCAGACTCTTGGCATAAAGCACCAGGTACTTGAAAATGGTTAGCAGCTTTGCCTTAAGGGGAAACATGAACTATTGACCTTACTAAGGCAGTCAGGGCTAATCAGACAGACCTGATTTCAAAACTTCACTCAATCAATTACTGTCTGTATGATCTGAGGAAAGCTGTTCAAATATTTTAGCCTTGACCATTTGTGAAACAAAATAAATTATATCTATCTTTAAGTGTTGATTATATTATGTACCATGGTATTGAGTGAATATCAGATCCTCAGGAGGTGGTGTTATTAATTTAGCTATTCCCATTGTTTGAGATTGATATCAGTGTAGGTAATTTTCTAGAGGCTTTATTATTTTGAGGGCTGAGTACTGTTTGCTTTGAGCCCATTTTCAAAGATGGGTCTTAAATGTAAGAAGTTTATCAGGGAGTATTTTTTTTTTTCTGGCAATGACATTTCTTGGAAATCTGGAATAAATCATCCAGTGTGATATCCACTCTCCTATTCTCAACACAAGAAAATATTAGGTTAAAATGAACATGAAGAGCAACTGAAATGGAAGAATAAAAAAAATCTAAACAGAAGGAGGCAGAAAGAGAAGGCATAATTCCCAAATACTTTCTTTGATACCATACAGAAGGATTGTATTAGTCAGCTGTGCTTCCCTAAAACGAAATACCTGATACAGGCTACTTACAAAGAAGAGATTTATTTCACTTCCATTTTTGGAGGTTCAAAGTTGAAACAGCATAGCACAGGCTCAATGACAAAGACCACCCCTCATGGTGCATGTAGTAATAATGGGATCATAGACAGGAGCAAGACCTGTCTTAGACCAAGAGCAGAGAGATAACAGGAGGGGACAGGCTTGCTCCTTTTATAACAAGTCTCTTGAAAGAATTACCAAAGGTATCACATAAGAGATACCAAAGAGATCACAGCAGAACTACCTGGAGGTTACACAAGAAATACCTCATGGTCCAATGACCTAAGCAACTCCCACCTGCCTGGCTTCCCAAAGGTTCCACCATCTCCAGATAGTGCCACCCTGGGACCTAACTTTTAGTGACAACAGACACACACCCAAATTATATTCAAACCATAGCAGGCATTCAGTAGGGGCTGGAGATATTTGGAGCTGATGTCATGTTTATGAGCCCCAGGCCTGTTGACACATCTCCTTCTGACATGCCTTCTTAAGTCATTGCTCATCCTTTAGTTTCTACATCATGCAGGTAGTGGGGTAGGATGCAATTCCAAGGACGGTCTTTTGGTCACCACCCTTCCTAGTGATAAAGAGCTGGAGAAAGCAGGTACATTATCAGATTAAAGGAAACAAGTACTGATTTTTCTTTTGTCTTTTATTTGTGGGAAGAACACTCAGTATGAGGTCTGACCTCTCAAAATTTTAAGTGTGCAGCATAGTACTGTTAATTATAGAGATGTGTTATATAGTGGAGCTCTAGAATTTATTCATGTAGCATAACTGGGACTCATTATTCTTTGTAAGAAAAGCCCTCCTAACAGCTCTGCCAATACCAACACCTCTCTTTGGACTCATTCCAAACTGAAGTTCTAGGATGCTCCCTTTCCTTGCCAACCATTTTGAGCAAATAAACTTCTCAACTCATTCTCCTCTCTTAGAATATCACAGCAAATTCAAAGTAAAAAGATGTAGCCAGTGAGGGCTGGGGTTGTGGCTCAGTGGTAGAGGGCTTGCCTCACATGTGGGTTCGATTCTCAGCACCACATACAAATAAGTAAATAAAATAAAGGTACATCAACAACTTAAAAATATTAAAAAAAAAATGTAGCCACTGAGTAACTGATGATTGTTGGTAGTAAAATTGTCTTTTGAGACAAAAGGGAGAGCATCTTGCTTATGTGGCTCTACTTAGGGTTAGCCCTCATGTCCTGAACTGAATGCTACTGAATGAGGGTAGAATTTAATGTTGAAGAAGACTCATCTTCCCTTAGGAGTGGGTTCTAATGAACAGATCTTCATGTCAGGGATTCTGGGGTCATCTGATCATTCCTGCCCTGCCCAGTGCTCAATGAAAAATTAGAAATAATGGAGGTAGTTTGCCAGTTTCTGACAACTTTAAGGATATCCCTTTAATTAAAAGCAAAAAGTCCTACCTTATGTTCAAGGGGTAACTGGAGAATCCAATTTGGGCTGAATTTTTATTTATCTTCTGGTGTTGCTGATATGCTTAAAATGAGATTGAAGGGAGCTCCAGGAGAAGTTGAGAAGTTGTAATTCTTTCCAACATGAGTTATACTTTAGAAATACCCAGAACTTTGAAACAATTGATACTGGATGCCATTTCTCAAAAAATTCTGATGTCTTGGTTTAGTGTGGGTCCTAAGAGATATTTTGCTTTTGTTTTATTTAATTCTGTGGGTAATTTTATGTACTTCCAGAGGTGAGAGTACTTCTAGGGTAGAGAATTCCCCCATACTTCAGGGGCAACATGTGCAGAGATGATTACAGTGTAAAATAATGGTGGTGATGATTCTGAAAATAATAAATTTCACACACAGTATAAGCTCTGCTGACAGAGCTGTAACCTCTAATTAAAATATATCATGTCCATTAAGACTGCTATGGTTTGAATAAGTGCTCCTGAAAGGCCCACATTTTATCACATTGCCTGTGGTGCTATTGGGAAGTGTTGGAAATTTAAGTGGCCTGGTGGGAGGAAGTTATGTCATAAGGGGTGTGCTCTTGAAGGGGATATTGGAACCCTGGTCCCTTCCCCTCAGTTCCTTTTCCTGGATACCATGAGGTGAGTAGCTTTTTTTTCTACCAGGCTTCCTGCCATGATATGCTGCCTTGCCACAGGCCCCAAAGCAATGAAACCAACCAACCATACAATGAAACCCCTGAAACAGAATAAATATTTCCTCCTCCTAAGTTGATTATCTCAGGTATTTTGTCACAATAATGGAAAGCTAACATAAAACCCAAAGAAAATTGGGGGTTCTTAGATGACTAGAGAATCTCACCTAAGAAAAACCAATGTACACTAAGAAATACCAAGACAATGACCTATGATGTTTCTATTTACTTCTTGAAACCCTAAACCACAATATGAATACAATCATTACATTTTTCAATAACTTGATAAGAAATGAACATAAGCAATTGTGACCCATGGATGAACTTTGGATTGGATGCAATAATGAAACCATGTTATTCATTTCAAATCTCTTGGTTAGAGAGCATATTCTTGCATATGCAAACTGTTACTAAAAAATATTTAACTGATTGGGAATAAATTTAACTGTAAAGGGAATAAATAGACTTCAGTAATGCTTATAACATTCTGTTTGTTTCTCTGGATGCTGGTTACACAAGTTTTTCTAGTTAATAAAAATTAATAGAGATGCATGCTTATAAACTGTACACTTTTTAGTATGTAATTTACATCAATATAATAAAGTATTTAAAAAATTAAACATGGGAAAAAACTTGAAAAATGAAAAAAAAAAAAAAACCTCTTCCTTTCAAGGTGTATATAGGGAGAGTGGCTAGGTAGTTCTTATCAATGGGAAAAGAAATGTCAATATTGAATTCTTCCACTGAACATAGTTTCAAAGAAGTTAGATGGGGGTGAGTTACAGAAGAAGAAATTGTAAAGCCTCTGTCAGTTCTTCAGTGCTATACAGGGGTGAGCAAGTGACTTTTTAAAGAAGTGATGAGTGTATCTTTAAACATGCAGAGATAAACCCCCAAATGAGGAGGGAGTGGCAAGCTAACTGCTGTACTCTATAAATGAAGGGAAACTAATTTAAAGGAGAGCAAAAGGGAATCAGTGATGAAGAAGGTACCCGAGGGGGAGCTTAAGCTGTGAGATGGCAGATTAGATAGATCCTGAGAACAAGATGTCCTGAAAAGAATTGGGAATGCATCCTGAAGATGCAGCGACCAAAGGACTTTTAAGAAAACATGTATCTAACATTTGATTTAAAATTTGTTTATGTGGTTTCAATAACAGCCCCTTCACTGCTGAAAATCCCCAGTAATATCTGCTACCCAAACTATCTTGAATATTCTTCTGAATGTTCCTACTTCTTCCTAGTGATACTCCTAATCCCAAACCAGACAGATAGATGAGACTATAATTTAATGACTCAGAGTGATTGTGAGTCTTGATAGTGCCTATCAAACTAATGACTAATTATGATAGTGCCTCTTACAGAATATTGAACTAAATATATTTAAATGGTGATACATGCTGTATTGTTCTGTTTTTCATTACAATAATGAAATACCTGAGGCTAAGCATTTTATAAGAGTTTTACTTAACTGACAGTTCTGGAGGTTCAAGGCATGGTGCTGATATTGGCTCACCTCTAGTGAGGACTTCATGGTGGATGGCATCATGGTGGAAGCATGTACCAAGAGAGATCACATGGCAAGACAGAAATTCACAGACAGACCAGGGTAGGGCCAGCTTCTGCTTTTATAACAACCTCTCATAAGAACTAACCAGGGTCCGGTGAGAACTATATCAATTCCTTCCTAGTGAAGCACCCTCAACAACCTAACTACTTCCCACTAGGCTCTACCTCTTTTTTTTTTTTTATGCTTTTATTTTATTTTTTCATTTTATTTATTTATCTTATTAGTTCGAATCAGCCATTAAGGACAGTAGAAAGCTCTTCAATTCATTGTACACAAATGGAGCAGAATTTTTCACTTCTCTGGTTGTACATGAAGTATAGTCATACCATTTGTGCAATCATACATGTACCTAGAGTAATGATGACCGTCTCATTCTACCATCTTTCCTACCCTTTTGCCCCTTTCTCCCCTCCCCTTTGCCTGATCCAAAGTTCCTCCATTCATCCCATGTCCCCCCCCCCACCCATTATGGATCATCATCCACTTATCAGAGGAAATATTCGGCCCCTGGTTTTTGAGATTGGCTTTTTTCGCTTAACATGATGTTCTCCAACTCCATTCATTTACCTGCAAATTAGGCTCCACCTCTTAAAGGTTCTACACCAGATTCCAAAATTGCCTCACTAAGGACCAAGATCCCAATACGTGAATCCTCTGGGAAGACAAACCATATTCAAACCAGAGCACAGGCCTGAAACTTGGTGATTTTGAACTAGACTCATACTGTAAAATGGAAAAGTATGACAGTGCCATAAAAAATGACCTGGGCCAGTATGATATAGCTAATTCCCACACATAGACTATAATTGCTACTTTTACCTTCAAGTATAAACAATCAGTGTTTCACAGGTAGCTGTGATGTGGGATAGAGTAGTAAAACCTGAAGTCAGATGATTAGCTGTATTCCTTGGGAAAGCTGCTTAACATTTCTAAACCTGTTTTCTCCTCTATAAAATGGTGGAAAATAACTCCCAAGTAAAGATTCTGTGAGACATAAATGAAAAAATATATTTAAGATAAGTACTTTAGCAGATGGCATGTAGTAAATACTCAATATTTCCTTCCTTCTTTGAACATATTATAAATTGCAAAGTGTCGTAAAAATGTTAGAAAAATTATTGAATTTTTGACCATTTACTTGCAAACCCTATTTCTTCATAAAAATAAATTTCAAGAAACAGAATGAGTATTTTTGCATAGTAAATTAAATTAATGTTTTTAGTGCAGTGATTTTTCAACCAGGAGTAATTTTGCCTTCCAAAAACCATTTGGTGAAGTCTGCAGACATTTTTGTTTTTCACAGTTTGGGGATTGCTACTGGCATCTAGTGAGTAGAGACCAGGGATGCTGCTAAATATCAAACAATGCACAGAACAGCCTCCTACAACAAAGAACTATTCCAACTCAGAATGTCAATAGCACCACTGTTGAAAAATCCTATCTTGGTGGTAAGACTAGTTAGTCTGGTTAGCTTTGGTTTCAATTTTGTTGAGTTCCTATGCACATATTAACATTCCTTAACCTTAAAATATTCGCTCCTTAGCCTGTGAAGTTTGAAAAAAATAACGAGGAGATTCGTTTCTAAGGTGATCCCGGTGCTTACATGTTCTCTAGAGCCTGTTACATCAATGCAAAGCTTGTATTCTGCCCCAGGGAAGTCAAGAGAACTCTCTCACTAGACATTCTTCTCCACACCCCATTAGAAGATGTATTACATTTTGTAAATGTTACCATTTTGAAAACCTGTACAGTCTTGCCTGTCTCAAGCAATATTTAGTAAGCCAGATTCCACTGTTTTCAATTCATTCCAGACAAAGCACTTTCCAGTAAGGAAAATTTTTTTTTTTTTTTTTCAGATTAAGAGCCCTTTTTCATACCAAAACCAATCCTAAATCTTAATTTTAAAAATCAGAATGAAAGAAAAGAGTGAAAAGATTGCTCAGAAATATTTCTGTTACAGTAATTTTCCAAAATATTCTTCCTAGGTGTAAATCCAACAGAGGGTGTAGCTAGCATCCTGGGACAACAGCATGTGTTCAATTTCTTCCATCTCCTACAGTTCCTGTTCCTACTGCTGTCATTCTGCCATTGCTCCATGACAGGGTCCTGAGGTCCAACAAGAAGGCCAGAGTCAGGTCTGCCAAAGATGCTGGGAAAACAGGGTACATACCACAAGCAGTACAGAGTTCTATTTATTATATTGTTTACTTTGTACTTTCACAGTATATTATTTATTTGATCTTTCCAACAACCCACTGGTATAGACAAGATAAATATCATTATCCCTAGTTCACAAATGAAAAACCGTAAATCTATAAAGTGTGTCTTGCTCTAAATCATGCAACTATCAAGTGTTGAGAATCCAGGTTTTCTAACTCTTGATTCTTTACACCATAGTAAACAAATATATAAAGCTTATCATATGCTTATTTCTTTCCAGTTCTAAATTTTATTCATTTGTCTCAACTGCAGAATTACAGACAGAATTGGACATACTGACCTGGTGTAGTATGGCCTGAAGACACAGAAAAAGGCAGAGATCTTCCAGAACAAATGTATCTTAGCTTGCTGGTATTCTCCAAACCAAAGACTATCTGTCCTACAAAAATGCCTTTGGGAAATCACTCATTTCCTGAAAAGTCATTTCATAACATAATTAATCATCTTGGATGGATTTTTCAAAATTAGTCTTTATTTGTTCTTGCTTAGTTTTACCCATTACTCTAATTTAAACCATATTACTATGATTTAATGTATTTTTCTTCAAGATGATTATTTTAACATTTAAAGACAGCTTGCTCCAAATTAGCAGTGTCATGACCTGAATGCATACACGTATTTCCTCCATCAACCCTAAGAGAGCTAGTCACTCTTCCTTGGTCTTTTAATTCCCTTCTTACTTGAACATTCACTGTAAACTTATACATAACATAAAGATCTTTTTTCTTAGAATGTAGAGTCATGCTTGCTCCAGTTGTAGGAAGTAATTTTGATGACAGTTTTATGTGTGTACATGTGCAGAGATAATTTTATTTTTATTTTTTTATTTTTTTGTTTTGCAAGGAGTTATAAGTTTCACAACTCAGTGTTTTAAAGTTAGGATTCTTTTAACATACAAAATTGTAATTTGTATATAACTATAAAGGACAAAACCAATAATGTAATATTCCTATAGCAGTGTGTAGAATATATATATGCCTTCTAACATCTACAAATAGAACCCAAAGTTATATTATTATTGTTCCTTTTTGCTGTTGTGCTTTGTAATTTCATAACTTCAAAGACATAGCAAAACTCTGAGTGAATAGATATGATTCATTCTCTTCTCCACAATAAAGGAAGCTTCAGCTTGGAAAAAAAAAATTCTGTTCTGGGATCTTCTAGGAGAAAACAGGGACACAGTTGTTTTAGGAGTCAATATAACCCTAAAAAAATTTCAGCAAAAAGAGGAGCAAATATGTCACTGGATGAAGCTCGTTTGCTTGAGCTCACGAGCTCTTTAGTATTTCAATCCTTGTTTATCTTTGAACTATAAAGACTTTTCTTCTTGTAACTGAATACTTATTTTCTCTTTTTCAATCCATTTTTAAGACAGTAGAATTTTTATTATTGCTAATAAATTTCTGCTTTGTTGAACAAGTTTATTGGGACCACAAAAACCAAACCAAAAATCAGTCTTTCTGTCTCATACATGCACAAATACACATTTGTGTTGTGAAATGTTACCCATATATAAAATGTACATGTATTTAACAAATAGTTTTAAAACTATACCCCACTGCAACCATGATGTAGGTTACAAAAAAGAAATTTTGAGCATTGTAGCATTGTATATAGCTTTAATTCATCCAATTTCATTGCTGTGTAAGATTTAACTTTATAAAATTACTACACTTTGTCCTTTCTGCTGATGATAGCCATTGGTTTCCAGTGTTGATCAATTTTATCAATAAAACTGCTGTGACCATTCTGTATATGTATCTAGCATATGGCTAGGAGTGAAGCATCTGAGTCACAGGGTAGGCATAACACTACATTATCACATAGTGTTAAAACATTTCCCAAAAGTAGTCATGCCAATCTGCTGTACATGTTAAGGCTTGCAGTTCCACTTCTTTGCCAACTCTTGGTATTGTGACACCTTACACTTTCAGTTAACAATGTAGCAACTTAGATAACTAAATATTTCAAGGAAAACAAAGTTCTGGGTATCACTCTTGTAACTTTTCTGTACGTAAAACTATTTCCTAGAAAGTCCTCAGTGCTCAATCTAGGCTACAATTCTAAACAAGTGGAATTCCACTTACTACATGTCTAGATATTGGAAATATATAAGTCAAGCAAATGAACAGTGGAGTCCAACATAACCTATTTGATGACATTGTAGTAGTATCTCATTATAATTTTACCTGCATTTCCTTGACCCCTCATGAGATTGAGAAACTTTTCCTGTCTCTTGGCTCTTTGGATTTCCGCTTTTGTGAAGGGCCTAAGTGCCTATTTGGAGTCTTTTGTCCATTTTTAGCATTCTTTATGATTTTCCCAATGAAGAAGTTCTCTAAATGTTCTGTATGATAGTCCTCTGTCAGTTCTACAGTTAAAAAATATTTACTCTTATGCTTAGCTTATACTTTTTACAGCTTTTATGGTTCTAAAAAAGAAACTCTTAATTCAATGTAACTGAAATTTTGTACCTTTTCCTTTATGAATTTTTAGGTTTTGGGGTCATGTTTAAGAAATCCTTCCTTTCCTGAAGCAATGAAAGTAGTTAACTTTATTAAATTCTAAAATTTTATAATTTTGTCTTTTCCATTTTGGCCTTAATGTGATCAGATTCAATTTCTATACATAATATGAAGTTAGAGATTAAATTTCATCTTATTCCCTCTGGACATCCAATTATCCCAGAAATTTTATGGAAAGAATCTTTGCCTCTCATTCTATCACTTCTGTAAATATAGTAAGGTCCATATATGTGGAGGATCATTTGTGATCTTTCAACTTTGATTCATTTACTAGTCTTCTAACTATTAGAGCTTTAGAAATCATCTTGATCTCTTATCTCTTTGTTGGTGTGATCAATGGTTGCCTGTATTTTATCTCTTATCTCTTTGTTGGAAAGATCAATTTTTGCCTGTATCTGTTCACTTAGGTCATTTTTTAAATCCAGAATCATTTTAATTATGTATATTCTGAACTCCTTTTCTGACATTTCACCTACTGTGCTTTCTATGGATTCTATTGCTGTAGTATCTTCGTTTGTTTGGGGCATTTTCCTCCCTTGTTTTCCATGATATCTATGTGTTTTCCTCTCTTGCAGTATAAGTCTGAGGTATTCCTGTTTCTGTCCTATTGTCTTATATTTTCCCTACAGGTTACCCGATGCATAACTTTTAAGGGAAAGATCAATATTACAGCAGTCAAAGTACCCAATGTATTGCCATATATCCATTAGTTTCTATTTTTATATTTACAATTTTGACACTTTAACCATAAATGATGAGATCAATTATCTTCTACCATTTAGTCAGTATTTTTGTGTGGTGGTTCACAGTATCTAATGGTAGAAGGGGGGACTTAGGGGTTGGCTAAAATGTTTGTGAGGTAGGATGTGAGAAGATAGAGGTATTAGATTATTTGACTAGTGAGAGGGTAATCATGGGAATTAGGGTGTTAGTAGGATAAGCAAAAGATAGGTATTCCCATGTAATATTCCCTGTTCCTGAGCCCAGGGCCTGTTCCCTGACGTGTAGGCAGAGGTAGGGACTACCTGTGGCTCTGGAGTAGGTGGGCAGAGCTGGGAACGCACGTAGGTGGGTTGAGCTGGAACCCTTGTAGGTGGGCAGAGCTGGAGTGCTCACTGGTGGGCCTAGCTGGAACACTTACAGGCCGGGGCTTGTTCCCCCACCATCCCTAGCGGGGATGGCATCTCCGAAGTGGGCAGGCCGAGCTGAGATAGCATGCCGGTGGGTCTAACTGGAGTGCTCGCTGGCGGGCCTACTGGAACATATGATTCTATACATAGAAGATCCAAAAAATTCCACCAGAAATCTCCTAGATATAATAAACAAATTCAGCAAAGTGGCTGGATATAAAATCAATACCCATAAATCTAAGGCATTTCTGTACATCAGCGACAAATCTTCAGAAAGAAAAACTAGGAAATCCACCCCATTTACTATAACCTCAAAAAAATAAAATAAAATACTTGGGAATCAACCTAACAAAAGAAGTGAAAGACCTGTACTATGAAAACTACAGCACACTAAAGAAAGAAATCAAGGAAGCTCTTAGAAGATGGAAAGATCTACCTTGTTCATGGATAGGTAGAACTAATATTGTCAAAATGACTATTCTACCAAAAGCACCATATAATTTCAGTGCAATCCCAATCAAAATCCCAATATCATTCCTCATAGAAATAGAAAAAGAAATCATGAAATTCATCTGGAAAAATAAGACTCAGAATAGCCAAAGCAATTCTTAGCAAGAAGAACGAAGTGGGTGGCACTACTGTTCCAGACCTTAAATTGTATTACAAAGTAATAGTAACTAACTATTGGCACCAAAATAGACCAGTAGACCAATGGTACAGAATAGAAGACACAGAGACTAACCCACACATCTACAGTTATCTTATATTAGACAAAGGTGCCAAAAACATACATTGGAGAAAAGAGAGCCTCTTCAACAAATGGTGTTGGGAAAACTGGAAATCCTTATGTAATAAAATAAAATTAAACCTCTATCTTTCTCCATCCACAAAACTCAACTTAAAGTGGATCAAGGACCAAGGAATTAAACCAGAGACCTTACATCTAATAGAGGAAAAAGTAGGCCCAAATCTCCAACATGTTGGATTAGGCTCCAACTTCCTCAATAAGACACCTATAGCACAAGAACTAAACCCAAGCATTAATAAATGGGATGGATTCAAACTAAAAAGCTTCTTCTCAGCAAAAGAAACAATCAGTGAGGTGAACACAGAACCTACAGAATGGGAGCAAATATTTACCACATGCACATCAGACAGAACATTAACTTCAAGGATATATAAAGCTCTCAAAAACCTTTACGCCAAAAAAACAAACAACCCAATCAATAGATAGGCTAAGGAACTGAACAGACACTTCTCAGAAGATGATATACAATCAATCAACAAATATATGAAAAAATGTTCAACATCTCTAGCAATTAGAGAAATGCAAATCGAAACTAAGATTTCATCTCACATCAGTCAGAATGGCAGCTATCAAAAACACAAACAATAAATGCTGGCGAGGTTGCGGGGGGGGGGGGGGGGGGGGGGAAGGGCACACTGATACATTGCTAGTGGGGTTACAAATTGGTGCAGCCAATCTGAAAAGCAGTATGGAGATTCCTAGGAAAACTTGGAATGGAACCACCATATGACCCCACTATCCCACTCCTTGGTCTATACCCAAAGGACTTAAAAACAGCTTACTACAGGGACACAGCCACATCAATGTTTATAGCCGCACAATTCACAATAGCTAGATTGTGGAAACAACCCCAATGCCCATCAATAGATGAATAGATAGGGAAACTTTGGTATATATACACAATGGAACACTACTCAGCACTAAGAGAATAAAATCATGGCATTTGCAGGTAAATGGATGGAGTTGGAGAAAATAATGCTGAGTGAAGTCAGCCAATCCCAGAAAATTAAAGGTCGATTGATTCCTTTGCTATGATGATACTGAATTATAGTGGCAAGGGAGGGGGGATGAGAGGAATGAAGGAATGTTAAAACAAAGGGGAGGGAGGGGAGGGAAAGAGGCAAGGGGATAGAAATAATTGCAGAAGGAGTTGGACATCAATATACTAACTGCATATATAAAAGCTCAAATGCTATGAAAATACTTTGTGTAAAACCAATGACTTGGAAAACTGTGTTCTTTATATGTAATATGAAAGGAATTGCACTCTAAAAGCATGTATAACAAATTAAATTTAAAAAATCATCTTGAGCCGGGCGCGGTGGTGCACGCCTGTAATCCCAGCACTTTGGGAGGCTGAGGCAGGAGGATCGCGAGTTCAAAGCCAGCCTCAGCAATGGTGAGGCACTTAGCAACTCAGTGAGACCCTGTTTCCAAATAAAATACAAAAAAGGGCTGGGGATGTGACCCAGTGGGTGAGTGCCCCTGAGTTCAATCCCTGGTACCACCAAAAAAAAAAAAAAAAAAAAAAATCATCTTGATATCTAATAGAGGAAAACCTCCCACCTTGCATTTCTTCTTTCAGAATACCTGGGCTACTTTTGTCTTTAAACTTTTTCATAGACACTTTAAATTTAGGCTAATTTTTTTCTTTTTCTTTTCTTTCTTTCTTTTAATTTTTTTTATTTTGAGACAGGGCCTCACTAGGTTGCTTAGGGCCTTGCTAAGTTGCTGAGGCTGACTTTGAATTTGTAATCCTTCTGCCTCAACCTCTCAAGCCACTGGGATTACAGGCAAGTGCCACTGTGCCCAGTTTCTTTTTTTCTTTTGTATATATATTTATGATTAATTTTTCAAATTTCACAAATATGCACATTCATCAGTTGGAATTGTTCTTGAGATTTCACTGAAAAATGTTACTGAGATTGTTTTGAATGTATAATCAGTGTTTGAAAATTTAATCTTCGCATTATTGAATCTTTTAATCCATTAACAGGGTAGTTCTCTTCAATTATTTCTGTCTCAATTAAGTTTTGCAATTTATCCCGCAAAGATTTTATATATCTTTAGTCAGATTTATTTCTAGATAGTTATTTTTGTTTGATGCTATCTCCTGGTTTGCAGAAATGCAATTGAAGTTTAGTTACTGATTTTTATATAGAGTTATCATGCTAAACTCTCATTAACTCTAATATTTTATCTGTATATTATGTCATTTCATCTATGAATAACATGTATGTCACGTAAGTAATATGTGACTTGTGGCAGTTTTATTTCTTCCCAGTCACCAAAACTATACTTTGTCTTATTTTGTTGCTCAGCTTAGAATTACTACTAAATTGCTGGATCAAAGAGATGATAATGAATATTCTGTCTTTCCTTGAACTCAAGAAAAACTCTTAACGAAGATTTTGAAAGTTTTTTTTCTTTCCTCCTTTTTGGGGGGGTGGGCTACAAATATTTTTTCTTCTGTTCCACAATTACTGAGAGTTTTTAATTTATAAATTTTTTAATGAATTTTATCAAATATTTTCTCTGAATATTTTCCAAATTTGCAATTATTATAGGATTTATATCCTTTGTCAATAAATTACATGTATCAATTTACTAGTGTTAAATTTATATATTTCATAAGAGTCTGTGTAGTGAGGGATTGTTCTTTATATGTAGTACTCATTTTGGTTTGTTTGTGATCTTTTCTGTATGTTCTTGTCAGGTTTTAGTATTAAAGTTATGCTGGTCTCACAATAGAAATCTTCCCCCTTCTTTTTACTATTGTCTGAGAGACTTTATGCAAGATATCTTTGGCTTTCTAAACCATAAGAATGTCCCTCTGCTTTGTAATCTCTGTTAGTCAGCTTTCCATCTCTGTGACCAAAATACCTGACAAGAACAATTGAGAGGAAGAAAAGTTCATTTTGGGCTCACAGTTACAGAGCTTTGGTCCATGGTCATCTGACTCCATTGTTCTTGGCTGGAGTAAAGCAGAACATCATATTGGAAGGGCATGGCAGAGGAATGCTATTCTGGTGGCATACCACCACTTGTTAGAGTGGCTAGAATTTTAGGAATTTTTCTGTCTGTACAGTGGGGGCACCTGACCAGTTTAAAGCAGAGTCTGTGTGCAGAAAGTGGAGTATTGGGTATATGTTCAGTGTTGAGCCCATGAGAATGCCTTGTTCAGGGAAGGCAGTGGAGGTGGGTCAAAGCCTTTTCCTTTATTGCTGTTATCCTGGCTGCTCCAGTTTAGAATTCAGAGCACACATGTACGCATCTACCCACCCCTCAGTTTGTGGGAATTGTGGGATTTGTGCTCAAATTTTGCCGTCTTTTCTCATATTTTCTAGTATTGTTTCTAGTTTTATCTTTCTGGTATTTTAATGGGGAAGTTGGAGAGTTCCTATCAGGCAAATAAGTCTGAGGTTTTTTGTTTCTTTGGTTTTTTTTTTTTTTTTTTTTTCCTTCCCCATACAATAAAGGAGAGTTGGAAGAATTTTATGGAGAACATCCATACACCCACCAACCAGATTTACCAAAAGTATTGCTTTTATTTATTTTTTTATTTTTTTGGTACTGGAGATTGAACTCAGGGGCACTCCACCACTGGGCCACGTCCCCAGCCCTTTTTTGTATTCTATTTAGAGACAGGGACTCACTGAGTTGCTAAGTGCCTCACCATTGCTGAGGCTGGCTTTGAACTTGTGATCCCAAGTGCTGGGATTACAGGTGTGTGCCACCGTGCCCGGCTGCTTTTACTTATTAATGATACATTTTTTAGATGTTCATTATGACATATTTCAGTTTAATTCAAACAGATTATTGTTAAGCATATTCTCACTACCTTTAAGCATTAGACATACTCTAAAAATATTAATAATAAATATAATTAACTAGAGAAATAAAAACAGGGGTATATGGGCTGGGGTTGTGGCTCAGCGGTAGAGCACTCGCCTAGCACATGCGCGGCCCGGGTTCGATCCTCAGCACCATGTAAAACTAAAAGGCATTGTGTACAACTAAAACAAATAAATAAATATTTTTAAAAAACCCAGGGGTATATGTCAGCATGCTATAAATATGGCTATGTTATACTAATAAATGGAGGACCAAAATGGTCATTTTAATAACTCATGTTTTAAAAAACTGTGACAGTGTGTTGAATAATTTTTAAGATTGTCTACTTCATTCCATAGATAAAAATAGGCCATGCAAAGTAGAAAAGAGAAATAACAAGACCTGGATGTCAGTTGGGGGGCCTATGTTGTCCCACATAAAAATTTACCTAAAATATAATTCAGTCTTGAAAGGCAAAGGATCTCCTTTAGTAGATTATTTTTTTCAGTGCCAAGGATTGAAGCCAAGGTCTGGTACATGCTAAGCAAATGTTCTACCACTGAGGTACACCCTCCCAATCCTCTTGCAGATCATTTTTTAAGGACATCATGTAGTCATATCATCTCATGCCAGGTGATGAAAACAACAAGAAGATTCTCCTTGGTCTTGTGATGCATCATTTTTCAAAATTCCCATTACCTAGGAGGAAACAACAACAGCAACAGCAGCAAATGGATTTATTTCTTGAAAAACCAAAGAGTTTGGCTGCTTCAAAGTCCTTTAAAGGGAGTACTTATATTCCAATTGCCTTCATAAGGGTTTTTGTATGCAAACCTTGGTTGTCGTATTCCTCCACTTTATAGTTTTTCCTCTTGTAATATAGCGTTTGAAACATGGCATCCAAGGGACCACAAAGAAATCCTTCTCTTATATAACAATTCCCTGCCTATTATTATTACTTTTAAAATTGCATTTCCCTGGCACACATTACAAAGACGTTTTCCTGCAGATCAAAACAAAAAGCTTGGACAGAGCCAAAGTTAGTTTCAACTTGAATCACCACCTACCCTGGCCTGCCTCAGACTGGCACTCCAAAGGGAAAATGCTGCCTAAGTGCATTTCCAATCTTGGGTCTATCCCCTGCTCAGGTGTAGAGAATTGAGATTAATTGAGAGAGGTGACAAGGCATATTTTACTGTAAAGGAATTCTGGGATGCAGCAGGGTTTAGAGGGCCCAAATGTTTGGCAAGGGGTAAATAGGAATGGCTTTTGAATGGAACAGTTTGAGAAAGAACAAAGTTGTGATTCCAAACTGTTGCTGGAGCTAGCAGAAGTTTTTGGCTAGAAATGCTACCAGAAAACCTGCCGTGTCTATCTATTATGGCAATGAACAGTATGTAAAAATGCTAAAATAAAGACACATGTTCAAGAAATTACTTGAAACAAAAGAAACCAGGATTGATCTGTCATTTGCTTCTGGAGATCTCTTTCAAATCTAAATTTTAATATACCAAAAGTTCAACCCTTTTTCAAATTGACTTTCAGGTCAAGGAAGTCTAGTTTTTATTTGACAAATTTTTATTCTTTCTGATTTCTCATCAACCAGACTTTGCCAGATGAGTGGACAATGGTATTTGGTTGAGTCATTCTAGCTCTAAGTACCTTTAGCTCTCAAGCCTCTAGGATACTGTTTATTAAGGGCATATGTTAATAACTCTAGCCAAGGGTTTAGCAATGTGGTGAGTCTTCTCCAAAAGTGGTGAAAAGGAGGTGTTATACACATTATCTAGGCTTAATCATGAACCCCAAAGCCTGGGAGACCATGCTGGGTGCTCTTGGGAGATTTTATAGACACGACTGCTTAGAGAACAGCACGGGGTTTCCAGCTGCTCCACTCAGTGGCTGGATAGATTGGGACAAATTGCTTAATCCTCAAGCCCCATTTCCTCATCTGTAAAATGGTGCTAAAGTTAATCACCACATCACAGTGCTGTATTTAGGATTAAATGGTACATCTAGAAAAAGAGAGTGCAAAGTAAATGCTAAACACATTGTAACTGTTATTGCATTTGTATGTGTGTGTAATTCATGTATTTGCACTAAGACCAACTTTTTTTTTTTTTTTTTTGAGGGGGGGTATCAGGATTAAACTCAAAGGCACTTGACCACCGAGCCACATCCCCAGTCCATTTTGTATTTTACTTAGAGACAGAGTCTCACTGAGTTGCTTAGCACCTCACTTTTTTTGAAGCTGGCTTTGAACTCGCGATCCTCCTGTCTCAGCCTCCCAAGCCACTGGGATTACAGGTGTGCACCACCATACCCAGCTACTAAGACCAATTTTTATTTGTGTTAGCAGGATTTTGTCATCAGTTTCACTCAGAAATAGCTTGTTTTTAAGCCTATCTCATAATCTGGAAAAGATTAAAAAAAAAAAAAAATAGAGAACTGTTAACTGAGGTAGAGGGAAAACAGGAAGACCCTGGAATTGTTGCTCCCATCACCACTGACAGCCATTTTATTGATACAGGAGGAAGCACTCTTGGTTTTCATAGGCCTCTATGGTGCAATCTTTTTGTGTTTTTTCCAAAGTTCCTCAATAAATACATTGAGTTATGTTTTGGGAATACATTTCATGATCCATAAAGAAATCAGTGGGGAAAAAAAGTGAACCTGAAAAAATCACAGGGACTTCACAGATGCTTGGCTACTTACATGTTTTTTATATTTGATGAAGAGACTCTTGAAGTACTCAAAATAGTGACTCAAATAGGCTCAACCTTCACAGGCTTTTAGTCTCACTGGTGTCCATGTGGCATTTGGCTATAACTTGCTTTCAAATTATCAATAAATGAAGTTGCAAAATGTGATTCCTTCCCTATAAACACAGTTTTATTGCTGTTGCATCAATTTTGCCAGGTACAGTTTTCAATGCAGAGACTAGTGAGAATAAATCCATTGGATATTAAAAAATGAATTTCACTGAAAGTTGTCTAGATTCTTGAAATTTTAATGTTAGTTTTATTTTCTTCTTTACTATTTTTTCCTATGGGGGAAAAAATGTAATTTGTTCTTTGCTCCTATTGCCAGAGAAGTATGGAAGGAGTCTTTACTCGCATTTGAAAGATATTGCAATACACACTCTGAATTCTAATGCCATTGCATCCATTCTGTGCCACCAGGGAAATCTGCTTGCAAACATTAAAATTCATAATATGGCTATTGGCATCATCAGGAATTATTGGTCGAGTAATAGGAAAAAAAATCTGACATTTAATATGAGTCTACTAAACATTAACATCTCTGTGTATATCATGTTATATTCTGATATCACAAATGGTGCTGAAAGAAAATTTTTTGTCTGATTTATATAAATTCTTGATGTTCATCATCTGAGATGTTGCTATGAATACAAATGTCTCATAATATCATAGATATCTTAATAGGTAATATGACATGAAGCTGAAAAGATTTGGTCCAGCCACCGTGATGAATAATTTGAGTGTAAATCCCTCATATCTATTATTGGACTAATGTTTAAATTCTCCTGTACTATAGTTACTTTAGGGAAATACTAAGAACACTTGACTTCAATAACCTAGTTGGAGTAAGATTTCTTAAAGCTGTTAAAATGCTCCAATTTATAGACATGTATTACCAAGAGATATTTAGAAGCGATAATACATTTCCTAATCATGCTCTTCAGTATGAAGTCACTGATTTAAAATATTTATGGAATGCTGAAGTTCTTAAATTGTCTGAGGTGTTAGCTCAGGGATATAATGAAAGCTCAGCATGCCTGAAGCCCTGGGTTCCATCTCCAGCACCAAATAAATTTTTTAAAATAATATTAAATTAAGGGCCAACATTACCAACTGTTTGTCAATTGAGGATATTTTTTAATACTAAAACCTACCATTTATTATTCCAACATCATTTCACCTCATCCATTAACATGCCCCAAAACAACATTCATGATCCCATCCTGCCAAGATAAATTTGCTCCTCTGGTGTCATTCAAGTTAGTAAATGGCACCACCATTCACCAAAAGCTGTTTGCTCAAGCAAAAGCCTTGGGCATCATCCCTGACTTCTTTATTTCTCTCACATTCAGCATTCAATTCAAGAGCAAATTCCTTTGGCTATACCCTTTTCCAATTATCTCTGATCCAACCTCTTAGTCAGCTTACTTTGGTCAGCTGATAGGATCTGAGTCTAAACCACCATTCTTTCTGGCTTGATTAACTTCAGTAGTTTCCAACTGCTTCCCTACTTCTACTCTTGCACCAGATATTTGTTCTACATTCCATTTCAGAGGAATCCTTTAAAAAATATAGATTAGATTATTTCACCTCCCTGCTCAAAATTCTGTGGCTCCTCATCATTCTTTCCATGCCTTACAGGGCTCTCAGTGATCTTTTGTCTACCTCTTCAATCTAATGCTGTTTTGCTTTTGCCCTTATTCCCTCCACCTAAACTTAATTCCTTTGTATGTCCATGGCAACCCAGACATCCACTCATCTTAGGATTTGCCCAGTGTAGACCATCTACCTGGAAGGCACTTCAGATATGCTCTTGGCTCACTGTCTTCATTCAGGTCTTGCCTCATGCTATCTAATGAAAAGGCACTCTTATCACCTATGTAAAATAGCATCCATCATCACTCTAACTTAGTGGTTCCTCAATTTAGCTGCATATTTTACTTACCCAAGGAGCTTAAAAATCCAGATGCTTGATTCAACAGAAATAGAATTCTCTAGATGAGAACAAAGATTTAGTTTTTTTTTTTTTTTTTTTTTTTTTTTTAAAGTTCTCTGGTGTTTGTAACTTTGAGACAAGACAGCTTGAGCTCCCGAGCCTGCTTCATTTCTGCTCATAGCACTTATTACTATTGGCATGGTATTACATATTCATTTGACCTCTCGAATTTGCCCTATGTGTTTAGAAACTTTCTGTGTTTTGTTTACTGCTAACTCATTAAGACCTAGAGCAGTTCTTTGCAAATTGTAAGGGTTCTAATTAATTTCATAAGAGAGGTTTTCCACCCCTCAAAATAGAAAGCACATCTCAGAAAAAAGGACAGTCCTTTCCAAGACAGAAAATGTGGAGAATCTATGGTGATTCATTTTTTTCCTGCTGTATTTTTTTATTCTAATTTGTTATATATGACAGCAGAATGCAATTTAATTCATATTATACAAATAGAGCACAATTTTTCATATCTCTGGTTGTACACAAAGTAGAGTCACACCATTCATGTTTTCATACATGTACTTAGGGTAATGATGTCTGTGTCATTCCACCATCTTTCCTACCCCCACCCCCTCCCTCCCCCTCCCTCCCCTTTGCCCTATCTAAAGTTCATCTATTCCTCCCATGCTCCCACCCCCATCCCCAGTATGAATCAGCATTCTTATATCAGAGAAAACATTCAGCATTTGGTTTTTTGGAATTGGCTTACTTCACTTAGCATTGTATTCTCCAACTCCATCCATTTACCTGCAAATGCCATGATTTTATTCTCTTTTAATGCTGAGCAATATTCCATTGTATATATATACCACATTTTCTTTATCCATTCATCTACTGAAGGGCATCTAGGTTGGTTCCACAGTTTAGCTAGTGTGAATATTGCTGATATAAACATTGATGTGGCTGTGTCCCTGTAGTATGCTGTTTTTAAGTCCTTTGGGTATAAATTAAGGAGTGGGATAGCTGGGTCAATTATGGTTCCATTCCCAGTTTTCCAAGGACTCTCCATACTGCTTTCCAGATTGGTTGCACCAATTTGCAGTCCCACTAGTAATGTAAGAGTATGCCCATTTCTCCACATCCTCGCCAACACTTAATGTTGTTTGTTTTCTTAATAGCTGTCATTCTGACTGGAGTGAGATGAAATCTTAGACTAGTTTTGATTTGCATTTATTGCTAAAGCATTTTTTCATATATTTGTTGATTTGACTGTATATCATCTTCTGAGAAGTGTCTGTTCAGTTCCTTGGCCCATTTACTGTTTGGGTTATTTGGTTTTCTGGTGTTAAGTTTTTGAGTTCTTTATATATATCCTAGAGATTGGTGCTCTATCTGATGTGCATGTGGTAAAAATTTGCTTCCATTCTGTAGGCTCTCTATTCAATTCACTGTTTGTTTCTCTTGCTGAGAAGATATGCTGATTCATTTTTAATAGTGATTCAGAAAATAAAATATTGTATGTTATGGCACTGTGGGTTGTGTGATCATTTTTCTTCTAGATATACACTTCTAAATTAGGAGTCTTTATTTAGCATTTCAAGAAAAGTGGAGTTCAGTTGTCTAGCTTGTTCATTTTTAACGCTGTACACAAAAAGGAAGTAATACTGCCATTTCATTCAAGTTGTGATAGTCCAAAAAAACCCAAGCTAATATCCAGCCCAGAAAGACCATCCCTCACTACCTGCTTGATGTTAAAAAAATTGACCTTTATTCACCAATTTTTAAAATCCTGAAATATGATAAAGACTGTTTTTACGTTGAACATAACTGTCAAAATGGAGGTCTCAAAGAGTGGACTTAGATCCAATGATATAATCAGACAGCCCACTTGAGAATATTCCTTACTGGTTAGTTAACACATTTGTATTAATGATAAATTGTTACCAGCTCTCAGAGGTGACTTTTAGAATATACAATATAGGCTATACTTTTTAGATACTAAATATATGTAGAATTGTTATATAATGATCCAAGAAATCAAAATCAAACCCTGTCATTTATTTCTGTATGGCTTTTAAAACTGCTATGTAGCTTAAGATCTAACACATATTTATTTTTTTTAAAGTCTACCTCATTTCACACCAATAGTTCACTATATTATGAATATTTTCTTTACTGTGATTTAGTACAATGTGCATATTTATATGTATGTATATATGTATATATACATATAATTTGGGTAATGATTACAAAACATATCTGACAAGTACAGAAAATAGTTCTTAATGTTTTCCATCTGCTACATGATATGTCACCAAAAGAACCACTGGCTCTACAAAATAAGGCAACACCTAGGCAAGTACATGACAGAAATATACATGTCTAATAAGTTAATTTGGATCATTTATTTATACACTTTTGTAAATGCTACCATATGTGGTTAAATGCCCATTGTCAACATTAGTGCCCAAATGTTGTCATTTCCAGAGGTTTACTCTGGAACATTTTAAAAAATGTAATTATTTTATTTGTATAAAATGTACTGTCATTGGAAAAAATGAAACTACTGCCTTACCTAATGGAATACTTCTAAGTATCTAAGTTAAAAAATTAAATCTAGAGTTCTGAAGTCTTTTCTTTTATTAGCTTTAATAATGTTTTGTTTGTTTGGTAGACAAGTTCTCTAAAGAGTTAAAACCAAGAAATATGTCTAAGGACTCACATTCAGAATATAAATTGCAGAAAGACATGCAGAATCCTTCACTATTTTAATCTACAGACTTGAAAAGCATTGCAGATTATTCATGTACAGGGAAGTTGCCTTAGCATGGATCTATGCTGGGGCCCATCTGTCTCCACCCCACCCCTTCCTTCTCAGATATTGTGCTGGAGGAAGAACACTCAATCAGGACCAGGCAGAAAAGTCTCGGAAACTTCTTAGCTGAGTTCAAACTACCATCCTGACATAAAGATAAGAAAGTCTTCCTGCAACTGAAACCACCATTCTAAATATTATAAATACTGACATAATTATTTTAATATTTAGAAAATAATTTATTGAGTTTTTACAATGTAACAGCACTATCCTAAGCTCCTTGAGGTGCTTAATTATTCCCAGGTAACTTGCTGAAGTTTACACACCCAGATGCTGCCAACCCAGGATGTGAACACAGGTGCCTGACTACGGAGCCTGTGCACTAACCAATGCACAATGCAACTTCTAAATGATTAAATGTGAAAGGCTAGATTTATTAGTAAAAATGCCACAAAAATAACTTCTTGTATTCTTGTCCTATACTACTCTATCAGGGATGTAACCAAATAGTCTTTCTGACCTGAGATTATTTTAATTGTATTAAGGCTTATTAGACCAGGGTTACTTCAATTATTGTGCAGACAAATTGCATATAGTGAAAATTTAAAGAAAAAAAACAGGGCTTATAACATGTAACTCTCCTACATATAGTACTGGCAGAATTGGCCTCAAAGAATGTTTTGCTCTCTTCTAAGTCAAGATGGGCTACAGGACGTCCATGTACTCCTAAAAACAGACAAAATGTTGAACATACACACGTAGACATTTTGTCTGAAGAACGATCACATGGCTTTTATCGTCTATTTACATCTCAAAACATGAAGAATCACTGCACCAAAGTCTCTAAAATATAAAATTGTGACTTCCCACATAGGTTTATTGTGACTTCCCACATAGGAAGAATTTTAATCCACAAAGAGAATCTAGCCTGCTTGATATATTTCTCATGATATAGTAATAAATTGGTATTGTGAAATATTCTAAATCAAAGTTAGAGAAAAATAAGAAATGTTTGCACTAAGCTTTACAATGCATGTATAATAGTACTAGAACAATATTAAAATGACTCAAAGTTAATTGTTTTGACAATACTATATGTGCATAATGTCTCAAAAATCTTTCCTTCATTCATTCCTCAAAGCTAAAGAAAAAATTGGTTCCTTTTCTGTATGAAAACCTTTATAAGACTCAAGCAATGAGTCAAGGTTCTTGTCTCCATATTGGAGTTCAGCAATTGCATTTAAACACTTAACTTGTGTGTTAATAATGTGATACTACTACTTGAAAAAAAAAACAATTATTTATTTATTTATTTATTGGTACCAGGGATCAAACTCAGGGGCACTCAACCACCAAGCCACATCCCCAGCCCTTTTTGTATTTTATTTAGAGAAAGGGTCTCACTGAGTTGCTTAATGCCTCATCACTGCTGAGGCTGGCTTTGAACTTGCAATCCTCCTGCCTCAGCCTCCCGAGCCACTGGGACTACAGCCATGAACCACTGCATCTGGCTTACTTGAAATTTTTGATTGAACCACTTAATGTGCATTTTATTGCTTAAAATAGCAAATACGCAGAGATTCAACTACAATTACTTGAATTGTCAGTACTATATTGCAGAGTAGAGCAGGGAAGTTAAGAAGTTGTTCATGTAGAATGGGATCATTTGAGAAAAACCAAAGGTTATCCACATATTTCCCCTTATTAGCATGAAAACACATCACAGCAAAGAAATATAACCAGCTTACATTTCACTGATCATGATTTCTCTTCCTTATAGCAAATGAGTATGCCTCATCTATAGTGTAACACATGGAAACTGCTTTTGAGCCACACAATATGTGCCCTCATTGATTTTTGTATTAAAAAGAGTAAAGAATTTAATCTTGTTCTGAGTTAACAAATATACGGATTCCATCTCTCAGGATAACAGGAACCAAAACAGTGAATATTCTTATTGTATTATCAGTGTAAAAGTGAAGTGGTTGAATCTAAGCTTGTCAATATACTTGAGTGTGTAGAATAATATTCATATTGTATCCAGTAATTATTGGGTTTGCTTCTATTAAGTGTTCTTTAATCTTAAAAATGGTTGACAGAGGAAAAAAAAAAAGAAAGAAAGAAATGAAGTCCACCCCACCTCCCTCCCCTTCCAGCTCTTCTGCCCTTCTGTCATGGGATAGCATGGCAAGAAAACCTTCACCAGATCCTGATCCCTCAATTTTGGACCTTCCCAGCCTCTAGGGTCATGAGCCAATAAATTTCTGTTCATTATAAATTACCCTGCCCGGTGTATTCTGTTACAACAGTCACAAAAGGACTAAGACAGGCATGAACTACAATTCAATGCTGACCTAAGCACTCAGAGTTAGCATCCAACTCCACAGGTTTTAGGACTCATTCCTTCCCAAGGCTACCCCTAGTTCGTAAGTGGGGTCCTCTGTCACCTGCCCTCTGATCAACTACCTACAAATTCAGGGATTCTCATCAACCCCTCAGGTTTGATAATTTACCAGAATGACTCTGAGAGCTCAAGAATGTGTCTTACTTGTAATTAAAGTTCATAATAAAAGATAATGTGTGTCTAGATATGAAAACAATAAGAGCTTACTCCTCATTGACATTTGCAAAGGAACTACTGAAGCGTGAATGTCAGCAACAAAACTGATTCAAGGAGGAAGGAGGGACCTGTGATGGTGAACATATCAATTTGGAAAACATATTGCTAAACTCAAGTATTAACTGTGGGGGGAAAACACAATAACTTTCATGGGTGTATTTAAAAATCAAAATGAAATTAAAATTCCAGATAACAATAACATGGAAGTTGATGGCAGGATGTTGATGGCAGAAATGAAAAAAATACTATAAACAGTTTTATTCCTTTTGGAAGAAAACAGTTACTCATTACCTTTAGAACTTATTAGAGACATACAAAGCTGATGTATATATTAAAACATCAAGAGTAACTTTTCAAAGTAAATCATGGGAATAAAGAAAACCATACTAATCCAATAAAAGGAGCAAAGCATAACAATAGAAAAGCAAGTAGGGAAAGAAGATGGCAAACAATACAAAATAAGATACTAGAAATGAATGCCAAAAAAATTATACAAAAAGGTCAAAACAATTATTAAGAGATAAATCTTCAAATCCATTTAAAAAATCTTGCTGTATATTGTTTTATAAGAGACATGTTTAAAACAAGCCATAAAAAAAAGTCTAAAAAAATGAAAGCATGGGAAAAAAACACACCAAAAAAAAAAAAAAAAAAAAAAAATGAGGCTGATATACTGACATTTTTTTAAGTATCAAATATTTAAAATGGGATAAAGATACTTTTGATATTGACAAAAGAAGAAATATCCAAGGAGATCATAAACAAAATAGCCCAGAATATATAAAGGATATAGAATTACAAGGCTAAATCAACAAAAACTGATAGTTATGTTGTATCTTACTTTCTCTTAGAAATCAATAGGAAAATCAGACAAAGGTTACTAAGATATAGAAATGTACAGTATATTTGTGGTGAAAAAAATCTTATCAAAGAAATAACTATTACTTTCAAGACATACAGAAATTGATGATGATAACATTGATGACAAAAAATGATGACATATTAGACCAGAAAACACATCTCAATAAGTTACAAAAATCTGATATTATATTGATGATTCTCTGACAATAACATTACAAATAGAAATCAAATGTAACTAGGACAATAGTTTTAGAAATGATTACACTTTAAAATAACTCATGGGTTAAACAAGAAACTTTTAGGAAATTAATTTTTTTAATATATATTTATTTGTTTTTGTTGGATTTCTGGCAGGAGGCTGCGTCTCCCAGGCAGAAGGCCACACCTCCCCAGGTACTTTGTAAAAAGACTACCTTTCCCAGGTGCCCTTGCTGCTGACCCCTGACCTCCGGCAGCCTATGGAGACACTCGCCCCCAGGGGTCTGCCTGACCAGCAGTCTGCTATTTAAGCCAGCCCCGGACTGAAACTTCTCTCTGTTTGCACCTGCCCCTGATCCCGTCCATCCCTTTTTCCCCCTTCCCTATCTCCCTTCCCTTCCCTTCCTTTCCCTACCCTTGCCCATGTGGCACCCCAATAAACCCTTTTATTTCACTAACACGGTGTTCCCGGCTAAGTTAACTTTGTTCAGCATTTTCTAACAGTTTTAGTTGTACACATGCTGAGGATCGAACCAGGGCTGCACACTTGCTACCACTGAGCCACAACCCCAACCCAGGAAATTAAATTTTTGAAACTCTATCATTAGAACACCACACATCGCAAACCTGTAGAATAGAATTAATCTGGTACTTACGTAAAAATTTTAAATTTTAAATGTATATTGTGTAAAACAAGAAAGCAGTCACCTAAGAAATCATCTAAAGAACAAAGAAAACTGTAGGAAGGAAATAAAGGCAAAGATAAAAATTAAACAGAAAGATGAAAGAATTTTAGAACAGAATAAAAACTACAAAATCAAAACCAGGTTCTCTTTTTAAAAAGTAGTAAACAGAAAAAAACTTTGAAAGCTTGATTAAGGAAAAAAGAGTAGACACAAATTAATACTAAGAATGAAAACAGGATCCTAATATACAGATATAGTTTTTTTTCATCTTAAAAATAATATGAAATTATAGCTACTATTTTTTCAAATGACATCAACATGCTTTTAGAAAAACATAAGTTACCGGTTTACTGAAGAAATTTTTTCTAGTTTCACTTTTTTATTTTATTTGTATTATTTATTCTTTTTAGTTACATGTGATAGTAGA
Source organism: Tamias sibiricus (assembly GCA_025594165.1). Lineage (NCBI taxonomy): Eukaryota > Metazoa > Chordata > Mammalia > Rodentia > Sciuridae > Tamias > Tamias sibiricus. Next base: position 72,388,606 of record CM046669.1, read on the forward strand.
TTCTATTTTGATATACTTATAGAAACATGGAATATATCTTATTCTAATTAGGCTCCCAGTCTTGCGGATGTACACAATGTTGAGATTCACTATTGGTGTATTTACATATGTACATAGGAAAGTTAAAACCTGATTCACTCTACTCTGAAAGAAACTGGTTGTTTAGAATTTCCATTCCTTAAAGGCACTACACCCAGATAATTCATAGGAGAGATTTAACAAATTTTAATTAACAGGTTATCCTTATTTTCAAGTAACAAATTATCTTTATTTTGTAAGCATTCTTATAGAAAACAGAAAAAGAGAGCTGGGCGTAGTAGTACATGTCAATGATCCTTGTGGCTCAGGAGACAGGAGAATTGAGAGTTCAAAGCCAGCCTAAGCAATTTCAGCAAGGCCCTAAGCAACACAGTGAGACCCTATCTCAAAATAAATATAAAAAGAGCTGGGGATGTCGCTCAGTGGTTAAGTGCCCCTAGGTTCTCTGTAAGATCTTCCTAATGCATTCATACACATGGTTTGACAAATCTAACTCATTTATGATTAAGAAAGAAAAAAAAAAGTAGTAAATTTTCTTTATCTTGATAAAAGAACCCCTTACACAATGGTGAAAATTATATTTCAAATTATAACAGCTAACAACCAATTTTCCCTTATTAATTTCATGTATTTTAAAAAATTTCACATTTTATATAATTTAATATTCACAAGGACCCCATGAGCTAGGTATTATATTCTTCATTTGTTAGAGGGAGAAAGTGTGGCAGAGAGATGTTAACTAACTTGCACAAAATCACACAGACAGTAAGAGGTATGAAACCAGACATTTGGGCCTCCAAGTTCATGGCTTTACTCAGGAAGCCATAATGCCCTGGAGCACATCCAGTACCTTTTAATTTCCCTTGTCCATGTATAACTCAATTATCTCCTGGGTTTGGATCCTCTCTGAGAGAATCACTTGGTTTCCTTTGTAAGACTTCTTCAGATTCTAGTCACTCTCTCGGATCTAATTAATTATCAAAGTGTTCTACTTTTATATGCTTATCTCAAAAAGTAGTTGGGTCTACTTCTTTTCTTTTCTTTTTGCATATTGAGTGTGGCTTCAAGATCTCTTTTTTTCTTTTCTGTCAAGTATAATCTCCAAAATTCTATCAATTCTTTTAAAGAAACCTGTTTTTCTCTTCCTTAAGCAGCCCCTAGTTTGTCATCTGCTGTTTCATGAGCCATCTTTTTTGGCATCATTACACTACAGGAAATGAAAAATTCACTTTATTGTAGAAAAGGAATTTAAAGGAAGTCAAGAACAAAGTAAATTCTTCTAAGAGTTTTACTATCAGTGTTGTGAACTTGACCTCAAGTCAGGAGGATCCTGCTCTCTCTTGTTTCCAAGCCAGGAAGTCCAAAATGCTTGTGTCACACTTGCCAATGTCCCAGGAGACCAAGTAAGTTACATGGCCAACCCAGTGTCAATGTGGGAGGGAACCACAAAAGGTCATAAATTTGGAAAGCCATGATTCATTTAAAACCAGGGTCGTACTTATGTGCATTTTAGCAATAGGTTTTCCCTTATATTCATAGACTATGTTCATTGTCAGTTCCCGATGCTATCAATTGAGTCCCTACCTCAATTTCTTTTCTAATTATTCATGATTCAGTTTTAGAGCCTCAATGTCTGATACAATATATTAAATCTTTACATTTTTAACTCAGAAACAGAGAACAGTGTAACATCACAATTTCCCAAGGCAAGTTAAGAGGAACACATATATATATTATTTTAATTCCCAATAAGGAAGAAAGGAAAGAAGGGAAAGCTGAAGGTGGGGCAGAGGAAAGATGAAAAACATAGACCTCGTAACTCAGGACAGAGGCATCTGAACAGACCCTAGAGGAGCTACTTACCCATAGAATTCATTTCTGCCATTACTCCTGTCATATTTTAATTACCTAATTTCAAGAGCGATGGAAAGGAAGGCTGACCTTTGTCACCAGTAGTGACAATAGACAGATACATGGTTGAAAGGTTCTTATCTTTGCCACCAATGGCTTTTCCTCTCTCCCCATTTTGGATAACATGAGAGTATCCTCTGAGTACCAAACACAGGGATTAACAAGGCACAGTCTTTGCCTCTGAGTAACTCAAGGTTAAGTATAGGAAACTGATTCCATCCTGTAAAGGATCCCATCCTGAAATGTAGTCACTTTTCCCAAACCGAAGGCCAGAAGTATTGGCTAAAGTTGAAAAGAAAAACCCAGAAGACTTGCTTAAAACAGAAGTCATGTCCATTCTGGGTTGTGTCACAGCTACTCCTGAAGCAGGATCTAGAGTCCTGAAATCAACATGAAAGGGTTTCACAATTCAAAGATAGCAGAGGAGCTCAAAAAATATTTGGCATAATTTTATTTCCTAGACATTTTAAGAAAGCCAAATTTCTCAGCCGGGCGCGGGTGCCACACGCCTGTAATCCCAGCACTATGGGAGGCTGAGGCAGGAGGATCGTGGGTTCAAAGCCAGCCTCAGCAATGGCGAGGCACTTAGCAACTCAGTGAGACCCTGTCTCTAATAAAATACAAAAAAGGGCTGGGGATGTGGCCCAGTGGTCAAGTGCCCCTGAATTCAATCCCCGGTACCACAAAAAAAAAAAAAAAAGAAAGAAAGCCAAATTTCTCACAGGAGAGTAATTAATGGAAGTATATTTTGAATGACATTCTAAATTCATAGAAGCATTAGTAATCTGGATATCTGGATTAATAAAATAAAATAAACTATAATATATCATCTAGATTCAGACTGGATTAAACCAGATCCTGAAACACATACATGATTTTTTACAGAATGTGGCACCTTGCAGTGACTGATTTGTGAGCAATTATAGCTATTTCAGTGGTTGTGTTTTGAGGAGGGAAAAAAAAAAATCTTCTGATGTTATGCTAAAGGAATATAACAAATAAGGGCAGTGAGGGTCCCCATGGTTGGAATTGCTCCTTTGTTTAGCACCGGTGCATCCCTCACTCTGACATTTCATCTTAAATGTTTAGGAGAATGGCAGTGCCTTTCTTTCCTTAATTGAATATGGTTCAACAAATGGAATTCCCAAATAGGTCACTTTATCTATTGATTTTAAATGTGATACTGGGGCTACTAGGTTTATAGCTCACGAATGATAAATTCAAGAAGTAGTGATAACTAGGCCTGGAGGCCTGCAAAGATGAGAGACAAAAAGAATCTTCAAAATTACTATAGCTTATAAAATAGAACACTGGTGACATCTTGTGGCCATTTGTAGTAAGGGCACTCAAACAATGACTAAAATTCTGGAGAGCCGAAATGCAAAATCTGCTTCCCTTCTTCCCTCCCTAGCTCCCTCCCTTCCCCAGACTTTTAGATTCACTGCTCTTATTGTTGGTTCTAGGCAGAAGGCTGCGCCCCCCAGGCAGAAGGCCACACCTCCCCAGGTACCTTGTGAAAAACTACAGCTCCCAGGATCCTCAGCGTGACCAAAAAACCTGACCAGCAAGTCCCTTGTCCACTACCACTACCTCCCCCCATGACCTCTGCTGGCCTATAGGACAAGGACTCACTCCAAGGGGGTTTTATGACCCCTACTCTATTTAAGCCAGCCCCGGACTGAAATCGCTCTCTGTTCCCGCTCTCTGTTCCTGCTCTCTGCTCCCGCATGCTCCAGCTCCCGTCCGTTCCCCGCGGTTTGTCCCATCCCCTCCACGTGTCTCTTTGGTAATTCAATAAACCCCTTTCCTTTACCTATACGACAGTTCGAGCGTCCGTCCCTTCCTGCAAATTTCGCTAACACTTATAATCTGGAGATTTCATGAAAATGCTACATCTACTAACATGAAAACTCAATTACTATTAAACTAATAATACTGTATGATTGTTTATCACCAAAAAGCAACAAGCAATCAAGGAACTACACACAATCTGCCTTTCAAGGACTTAGTTAAGTACATGTTAAAAGATAGGATTTTCATAAAAGTGGTAACATGGATACAGGGGTCTCTCTGGGAACTTCAGAATAGACCCAAGAAATTTAATGAAGAAGAGACTTCCAAAAACACTGACACTGAAGATGTTACTATAATGTCTCACAAATTTGAAGAATTTCTTAGAGACAGAATGCAAAGGAAACAAGATTCAAAAATGATACCATAGACTGCTGGGGGAAATAGTACAGGCAAGTTATTGAAATGTGACTAGATATATGCATTTGCTTTATTCATAGATTCCCAATGACAGTATAAGAATGTATATATTAACACTCAAAGAATGATCTCTCAGTTAAAATTAACTAAGACATAGTTTACATATATAAATACAAAATACATAAAAATCAAAACGGGAATTCTGTTAAATAATATTATTCCTCCAAAATGACAAAGCAAAAAATATATCCACATGACACTTTATATACATATTTATGACTTGCATATAGAAGTTGTATATGGTGGTGGATAGAAAAATGACTTGGGTACAAAATTTTCCAAATTTAGTTTGACTAAGTGAGGCAACTCAGATCCACTTCCCTGGGACACAGAAACTAAAAAGGCCTTTAGTGATCTCAAAAATGTCACTTAGCCACCCTACTGTAGATTATCACAAATTTATCTTTTTGTACATTGATGAAAAATAAGACATACTCTAAGATTAATAATACAACTTGGTACACATCAAAGACTTGTTGCTAACAATAACAAATCTCCTGACTTGTTCTTCTTGCCTCAAATCAATGATAGCTTCAACTAACTCAGTCAAAGCATCTTTAGGTTTTGTAAGAAGGAGGATCAACTTCAAATCTGATGATAGCACATGCAGTTCTATCTGAACTGATAACTAAAAGCACTCCAACTCTAGCTAGTTGATTATTTAATCACAAAGTATTCTTTTCTCCTTGTGTCTCTTCAATTATCTAATGATCTCAATCCAGCTACCTCATGATTGCATTTCTATAGTTTGAGAGGTGTCAAAATTCAGAGCAGATATCTGAATACTCCTGTACTAAATCCTGACTTAGTATTGTTTATTTATGAAAAAAAAAAAAAAAAAAAACAAAAAACAAAAAACTATGCACTATCTTTACTCTAGACTCCCATGTGGAATCCACTCTTCTTCCCCCCACCCCAACTGGATCAAAGGAATGTTTGTTATAACATTTATGGGACTACCTCCTCCATTGGAATCCACTTTTAACCAGAAGCAAAACAGCTTCATGGGACCCAGTTTGGGGCCTTCTTTAACACACGCCAAATCGGTAAAAGTTAAAAGGAATAAACCATGACATTGTAATACTATGGAAACAAAGAACTTTCTTATCTTCCTTACATACCCATTGCATAAAGGTCACAAAAAAAAAAAAAAAAAAAAAAAAAAAACATGAATTATTGAATGCTTTGATGCTAAGAAAGAACTGTCTGAAAGTCAGAAGCTGACTAGAGACAGGGAAACATAGTAAGACACATCTTAATGAAAGAGCAAATCCTAGGAACTACCAGAAGAGGGGGGAGAGTGACAGTGAAAGATATTACCAAGAGAAGGAAGTAAAATGAGAATCACATCAGACTTCTCATCAACTACACTGTTAGAAAACAATGCAAAAAGACAAATATCTTTAAATTTTCAAGTACAAAAGCTTTGAGCCCAAACTCTGATAATGCCAAACAATCATTCAATTGAGGTACAAAATACCATGGCAGGCTAATGAAGCTAGAACCCTGCTTTATATGCTTGCCTCGTTGTGCTTCTCTAATGTTCAAACTTCAAAATTTGGGGGAGCAGGCCGTCAGTATAGAGAGGTAAATGGAGTCAGATCAGATCAAGAAAGCCAATTTTGAGTGAGTTGGAAGTTGGAGACTGTTGGGAGACTGTCCCCTGAGGGATTGGAATGTTAATTCCTTCAGAGCCCTTCCTCCACCCTTATCAAGAACCTGCCCCTGCCCCAACCTGTTGCCAAAGTAACCTGTCCCAGGAACTGCCCCTCCCTACAGGGAGCTATACAGTTGTTAATTAATGTGTCCAGGGCTGCACCATCCTGCCCTTCCCCCTTCAGCCCGTCTGCTTCTCACCTTTGGCCATCCCAACTGGGCCTGGTCATGTAGGCAGGAAGGAGAGAGATAAGGGGAAGAGGCAGGAGAACAAAGGAAGCCTGGGACTTATAAAAAAGGCAGACCTGCCTTGCTTCTGGGGATACCAGGATAGTAGCAATGGCCCCCTTCTCCCTCCCGGGAGAAGTCTATGTTACCCCTTTTAAATAAACCCTGCTTTATATGCTTGCTTCGGCGTGCTTCTCTTATGTTCAAACTTCAACATTTGAGGGAGCAGAACTCGTCACCGAAAACAGGCGGTATCACTAAGAGACCAGGAAATATTCTATTGCCAACTTTTTTTTTTTTTTTTTTTAAATAGCAAAACTAGAAACTCATGTCACTGATATCATCAACATGGGTGATGGTCATAAAGGAAGAATATGCGGGGAATGCAGAGGAGGAGTAAAGGAATTTTACAAATATATTGTAGTCCCCGCTTATTTGCAGGAGGCACTTTCAGATAACTCCCAGTGGAAGCCTGATACAATGGATAGTACTGAAGCCCATTACACACCATGCTTTTTCCTATATATACCTGCGGTGAAGTTTAATTTATAAATTAGACCCAGTAAGAGATTACCAACAATAATAATAAAATTAAACATCACATACTATAATAAAAGTTATGTGACTGTGCTCCATTTCTTTTTCTCTGTCTCAAAACATCATTTGGTACTGTGATGAGACGATCCAATGCCTGCATGATGTGATGAAGTGACGTATAAACCATGTACACATCATCATTCAGTGTGAAGCTGTTGCTGATCTTCTCACCCACATCAGAAGAACGATAATCTGCTTTAGGTGATCCTGGATCAGAAAGCCATGGCATGTTGGTAGCTGGATGTCCATGACTGAGTGTCTTTGATAACTGAAGTGTTGTGTGTTAAAACTTTTTGGAAGAATGTTATAATTAGAAGTTGTTTTCTTTTTAACTCATCCAAGTGCTGTTGCAGAGGTTATAATTCCTTTGGTGATCATTCAGGTGAATTTAATGCTGTCTTCCATCTGAGCATCATATTCCATAATTTTCCCTTCAGTGTTTGTGGAATTTGAAACACTTGGGCACATTTTGGTAATGTCCACATCCCTGGTTCTGCTTCAGTTTCTACTTTATCTTTTCTTTCTCTATAGGTAACTGCTAGAGGTTAGATAATAGCTGTCCCACAAAAGTTCATGTGTGAGACAATGCAAGAATGTTCAGAGGTAAAATGACTTGGTTAGGACAGTTTTAACCTAATCAGTGGATTAATCTGCTGATATGAATTTGCTGGGTGGTAACTGCAGGCAGGGTGTAGCTGGAAGAAAAAGGTCACTGGGGGTATACTGTCTTTGCAGTTTATATTTTGTCCTCTGCTTCCTGGCTGCCATGGCCTGAGCTGTTTTTCTCTGCAATACCCTTCTGCCGTGATGTTTGGCCTCACCTCAGGTCCAGAGCAATAGAGTTAGCCATCTGTGGACTGAACCTCTGAAACCATGAGCCAAAATAAACCTTTCCTCCTCTAAGTTGTTCTTGTCCAATCTTTTGTCCACAGCCATGCAAACCTGACTAAACAATGACTCACTGAGCTTTTCATCCCTCATTTGATAGCAATTCTTAATGGCCTTCATTATGTTCTTCCATTTCTTCACCAAACATGGCAGCAAGTCCCTCTCTACCAAATTGTCTTGCTGTGTGAATGATTTTCCTAACTCTTCCATTGATGTCCAGGTAATCTTTAAAATCATTCACAACTTCATAAGTTCTTCCAGCAGGCATTTACAATTTCTGGTTCTAATTCATCCAGTGCATCTTTGGTGAGTGTTATTGTGTCAGCAGTAGCAAATGATTTATAGGATTTCATTATGTCCAGATTAGCGTCTTCATCAAATGCTGATTGGATGTGGTCAAATACCAGGTGTGTACAGTCCTCAGAAACCAAATACTGTCCTGGTCAAGGCATTTTATTTGGAGGTAAAAATATAGCCTCATCATTTTTATTTCATAGCAAACAGAATCAGAGTGGCCAGATACACTATTATTCGTAAGACTTTAAATTTCAACACTTCCTCATGCAAGAATTTTTTTCATTTCTGGAAGGAAGCATTGAAGGAATGATTCTCTAAACATGGTGGCTATCACCAACATTTTCTTAGTATGTTCAAGAACACAGGTGAGTTTTGATTTTGTTTCTGTGAGAACATGGGTTCTTCCCTCTGTACACTGTGTCTTTGTCACAGGTTCTGTAGCATTGCTACATTGTAGGAGCATTAATCTGTCCTTCCACATTTTGTGCCCTGGTGCCTCCTTTGCACTTTTAGGAATGTAGGTTCTATTGGGCAACTTCTTCAAGAAAAGCCCGATTCACTGCCAGTAAAGACTTGTTGGATAATATCACTCTGTAATCAACTTCAACTCTGCTGGAAATGTGACAGAAGCTTCTTCATTGGCAGGCTCTCCTGTAATTTTTACACTTTTCAGGACCAGCCTGAATTTGTGTAACCATTCCTTACTTACAATAAATGGCATGGTATTGTTGATCCAAGACGCAAAGAAAAGTCCACCAACTCCAATTTTAAATCAAATTAAAGCAAGCTTATATTGTGTACACAAAAAGTGCTGGCCGGCGGCTGCCCCTCCCAAACACTGGGCTCGGGATCAGCCCCGCTCTCCGGGAAGACAAAGTTTTTATAGTTTAAAGAGTTACAAAAAATCTTGGGAACTTACAGCTAACAAAGTTTAGACATACACAATTCAAGGGCAAATAGCAAACTAATAATCTACATGGCATTGCATTCCAAGGTAGGGAATAAAGTCAGACCCCACATCAAAGTTTATGAGGCACCATTAGTTTTAGAAAGGGTTGTTATCTGGTCAAGGAAAGCCAGGCCTGAGTGAGCTCAAGGCCTGGGCAGGAATTCCAAACAATTTTTTAAAACATCAAAATGTGATCAGGCCAAATAGGAATCCTAGCATTTCATAGAAAACTGAAGTGGACTTTTCATAACTTTTTGACAAGATGGCTCCCGGTCTTAAGATGGAATTAGGCTGGGTTTATCAGTATCACTTGTTTCAGGGAACCCTGAAGACTTCATATGGGCTCAAAGCTTTAGGTGCAGTATGTTGCCATTAATTAGAATACGTTTTCTGTTCATGTCTTTTGCCCACAAATTTAATGCCTTTTCCATATTAACAACAGACTTATCATGTACTGTGGCCATAACTTTTGCAGTATGAGGTATGACAGTAAAAGTAGTACAAATTCCTTTTCCGTCACAGTTTTGGGAATTTAAGATTCATTTTTCTGTCCATCTTAGCAAGCTTAGATATGATATTTTTTTCTTTCCTTATTAAGGAACTTTCACATTTTCACTTAAAAGAAACACTTTTCAGCCTCTTTTTGAATTCATATCTGAATTTTCCAGTGCCACTATTATTTTGGGGGGATAATTAAGTAAAATAAGGGTTACTTGAATGCAAGCAGTCAGTTACTTGAATGCTTATAGTCAGTCTAATAACTGAGAAGGCTACTAAGTGAATAAGAATGGAAAGCACATGCAGTGAGGACACACTGGACAAAGCAAAAATTTATACCAGTGTTGGGACAGAGTGGAAAAGTGTGAGATACACAATTTAAAACTGATAACTTGTTTATTTCCTGAGTTTTCCATTTAATATTTTCATACCATGGTTGACAATGGGTAGCTAAAACCACAGAAAGCAAAACTGCAGAAAAGTGGGGACTACTGGTATTGAGTTCATTGTCTTATTGAGGATAACAGGTCCATTATTAACTCCTAATACTGTTTCAAAAAGATCACCTGATGGATGTTTGTAAAGACCACAAGAGTATAATTAGAATAAGAGATGTAGGATGTGTAATTTACAAAACACTGAAAGAATAAAAGGGAACAGAGAAAACAGGCAATCTAATCCCCTTGCTTTCTCCCAGGTCTAGCACTCCTGAGCTCAGTGTGTCCTTCATTCAGCTGCTCCAGAAATTCAGATGTTGTTTTACATTGGGATGGGGAGGTGCGGTCATTCTCATAATATGCTATGGATCATTAATTTTCTAGTTTATTCCTTACACTGGCTTTCAATCAATTCTTCTTTTAGCTCTTTGTGGCAAACTGTCTTTCCAAATTAACTGGTTCTTTCCATTCTTGAACCTTACCAGTTACTTTTAAAAGAAAGGGACTGATGGATTTTTTCAAGATGGTGGAATAGAGGAGGTCGCTATCCTGCTTGTTCCGTGGTGTGAAATCAAGAAAGCAGGTAGGCAGCTTCTCAGCAAGGTGGGTGAAAACAAAAGCAGGGGGAGGTGGTTTACTGGGAATTAATACCAGACATTCAAAGCAGATGGAGGACTCAGGAGGTTGGATATAATAAAGAAGAAATCCTCAGCATTGCTGCCCCTGCTGCCACCAGCAGTGCTAGCTGTAGTGGTCCCTATGAACAAAGTGGAGGGACAAGGGAATTAAAGTATCCTGCATTTTTAGGAGGCCTGAGGCATAAGTACAGAGAGATCAGAGATCAAAGACACTGCCCAACTAACTTGAAAGGCAGGCTGCACAATATTTTTCTGTGGGAAAGAAGCTGTATCTCTCCTTACTGCCCACTGAGGACAGAGGAAGGTACCATTTTATAGCTGCAGCATGTGGGCTGGCAACTGGGGGAGCTGATTTCTGGCAAACCTGAGCTTGGCTAGAAATATAGGCCTGGCAAACCCATGGAATACAGTGTGCCTAAGTGACAGGGAGAAAATCAAACACAGGGGAATACAGGTTGTGGAAACCCACCAGGCTCCCCCATCCACCTCCAACTGTGGCTTGTAGGACTGGCTGGGAGAGACCAGACTGGCCTGGAATTTGAAAGGGAAAGGGCCGGGATGGGAATGATTGAGTTTGGAGACAGAACCTGAGAGACCAGGACATGTGGGGTTCATGGGTGACAGAGAGGGCTAAGGATTGGTTCTTCTATTGCATGAGTGGAACCAAGGGGAGATCCCCGAATACATTTTCATCTCAGCAGCACACAGCTCCTTCTCTAAAATAGACCAAATCTTAGGCCACAAAGCAACTCTAAGCAAATTATAAAACAAAGCAAACAAACAAAAAAACCTTGCATTCTATTAAATCATAATAGAATGAAATAAGAAATCAATGATAAAATAAAAAATAAGCTACTCTGTTACCTGGAGACTAAATAATGTGCTACTGAATGACCAATGGACAGCAAAAGAAATCAGAGATGAAATAAAAACAATACTGAGAGGTAAAAGAGTATAATGACACAACATATCAAAATCTCTGGGACCCTATGAAGGTGGTTCTAAGAGAAAAGTTCATTACATCGTACTAATTCATGAAAAAAAAACCTACAAAGTCACCAAATAAATAACCTAACATTACATCTCAAAGCCCTAGAAAAAGAAGAACAAATCAACACCAAAAGCAGTAGAAGATAGAAGTAACTAAAATCAGAGACAAAATCAATAAAATTTAAACAAACAGAAATTTAAAAAATCAATGTAACAGTTGGTTCTTTGAAAAAATAAGTAAAATTGATAAACTCTTAGCCAAACTAACCAAGAAAAAAGGGAAAACTCAAATTACTGAAATTCATGATGAAAAGGAATAGCACCATGGATACTACTGAAATACAGACAATAATCAGAAGTTATTTTGAACATTTATAATCCAGTTAAATAGAAAATCTTGAAGAATCTGACAAATTTCTAGAGAAATATGAGTTACCCAAATTGAATCAGGAGGATACAGAAAACTTAAACAGCTCAATTTCAAGCAATGAAACAGAATATGCCATCAAAAGCCTACTAACCAAGAAAAATAGTTCAGGAGCAGACAAATTCTCAGCTAAGTTCTATAAGACTTTCCAAGAAGGACTAACACCAATTCTCCTGAAATTATTCCATGGAATAAAAAAGGAGGGAAATCTTCCAAACTCATTCTATGAAGCTAATATCACCCTAATACCAAAACCAGACAAAGATACATCAAGGTAAAAAAATTCAGACCAATATCCCTGATGAACTTAGATGCAAAAATTCTTAATAAAATACTGGAAAATTGCATACAAAACCATATTAAAAATATAGTGCACCACGATCAAGTGGGGTTCATCCCAGGGATGTTTGGTTCAACATACAGAAATCAATAAATGTAATTCACCACATCAATAGACTTAAAGACAAGGATCACAGGATTATCTCAATAGATGCAAAAAAAGCATTTGACAAAACACAGCATCCATTCATGTTCAAAACACTAGCAAAACTAGGGATAGTAGGAACATACCTCAGCATTGTAAAAGCTATATATATTAAACCCAAGGCCAACATTATTTTAAATAGAGAAAAACTAAAAGCATTCCCTCTAAAAACTGGAAGAAGATAGGGATGCCCTTCTTTACCACTTCTATTCAACATAGTCCTAGAAACTAGCCAGAGTGATTAGGCAAAAGAAAGAAACTAAAGGGATACAAATAGGAAAAAAAGAGTTACTACACCAGAAAACTTTTAGAACTCATAAACAAATTCAGCAAAGTAGCAGGATATAAAATTAACATCTATAAATCAATTGCATTTCTATATACCAATGATGAATCAATTGAAAGAGAAATTAGAAAGACTATCCCATTTATGATAGCCTAAAAAAAAAAAAAAAAAAAAAAAAGAGGTGCAAGACCTTGTCAATGAAAACTACAGAACACTAAAGAAAGAAATTGAAGAAGACCCCAGAAGATGGAAAGACCGCCCATGTTCTTGGATAGACAGAATTAATATTGTCAAAATGGCCATACTACCAAAAGTGCTATACAGATTTAATGCAATTCCTATTAAAATTCCAATGAAGTTCTTCATAGAAATAGAAAAAGCAGTCATGAAATTCATTTGGAAAAATAAGAGGCCCAGAATAGCCAAAGCAATCCTTAGTGAAAAAAGTAAAGCAGGGGGCATCACGATACCAAACATTAAATTATACTACAAAGTTATAGTAACACAAACAGCACAGTACTATCACCAAACAGACATGAAGCCCAATAGAACAGAATAGAAGACACAGAGACTAACCCACATAAATATAGTTATCTCATGCTACATAAAGGTGCCATAAAAATACACTGCAGAAAAGATAGCCTCTTCAACAAATGGTGCAGGGAAAACTGGAAATCCATATGTGGTAGAATGACATTTAATTCCTATCTCTCACCCTGCACAAAAATCGAATCAAAGTGGATCAACGACTTAGGCATTAGATCAGAGACCCTGTGCCTACTAGAGGAACTAGAAGAACATTCCCTCATGTTGGCTTAGGAACCAACTTCCTCAACAAGACTCCTAAAGCACAACAAGTAAAATAAAACATCAATAAATGGGATGGTATCAAACTAAAAAAGCTTTTTTTTCACAGCAAAGGAAACAATCAAGAATGTGAAGAGACAGTCTCAAGGATTGGAGAAAATCTTTGCACCTCAAACAGAGCATTAATCTCCAGGATATATAAAGAACTCATAAAACTTAACACCAAAACAACCCAAATAACCCAATCAATAAATGGGCAAAGGAAATGAACAGGCTCTTCACAGAAGAAATACAAATGGTTGACAAATATATGAAAAAATGTTCAACATCTCTATCAATTAAAGAAATGCAAATTAAAACTACACTGAGATTCCATCTCACTCCAGTCAGAATGGCAATTATCAAGAATACAAGTAATGCTAAACATTGTTGAGGATGTAGGGGAAAACATCCCCTCACATTTTGCTGGTGGGACTCCAAATTGGCAAGATCACTCTGGAAAGCACTATGGATATTCCTTAGAAAATCTGGAATAAAACCACCATGTGACCCAGTTATTTCACTCCTTGGTATATACCCAAAGGACTTAAAATCAGCATACGACAGTGATGCAGCCACATCAATGTTTACAGCAGTTCATGTCACAATAGCTAAGCTATGGAACCAACATAAATGCCCTCAACAAATGAATGGATACAGAAAATGTGGTATATACACACAATGGAATATTACTCAGCCATAAAAAGAATGACTTTATGACTTTTGCTGGTAAATGGATGGATCTGGAGGCTATCATGCTAAGTGAAATAAGCCAATCCTCAAAAGACCAAAGGCTAAATGTTCTCTGATATGTGGATGCTAACACACAATAAGGTTGGGGCAGGGAGAACAGAACTTCTAATTACATTAGACAAAGGGGAATGAAAAGAAAGGATGGGGGATGGGAATAGGAAAGACAGTAGAATGAATTGGACATAACTTTTCCTATGTTCATATATGAATACACAACCAGTGAAACTCCACATCATGTACAACCACAAGAATGGACTCCTAATTAGAATAAGTTATATTCCATGTATGTATAATATGTCCACATACACTCTACTGTCATGTATATCTAAAAAGAATAAATGAAAAAAGGAAAGGGAACTTTCACACCTTTAGGATGTATGAATTACTTGCCTATTATTACTTGTCCTTGTCTGAAGATAGGTTTAATCTTTATCTTAAAGGTCAGTTACTACTGTTCGCACCTCTCATTTACTGTTGTCCTCTGTCCCATTCCATTATTCTCCTGAGTTCACATTTACAGAGCTACTGAAAGAATATTAGAAACCTGGAATACAAAACCTAAGAAAACCAATGCATCAAATGATGGCACAAGTATTAATTTGCAAGCATAACTAAAGATTAGTATGGACTACCACCCAGAAAATGGGGGAAGAAGTCACATACACTTGAGTTTTGACTTTCATCATAGAAAACTCCCCCATGAGACCCTAAGCATGGGCTGGGACAGAGAAGGTAATACAGCTGGAAGAGGGCCATGGGTATTTGAGCCACTTCTTTGTGTAACTCCCAGTGCCTCAGAGGTGCTCAAACCAGCTCATGTATGTATCATGTATGACAGGTTGTTGTTATGCACATCCATTTTTATGGCTTACTGAATCAAATAACATCTAGGTGGGGAGGGTCCACTCATGTCACATGGTAACTTGGTCATCATTCTGATTTCCAGGATCCCATTCCTTCCCAATCAATGCCCTCACTTTAATAGATCCTACAAGATTGGGAATTCAATTTGCATTGTAATTCAGCCACTCACAGAGTGATACTCTAGGTTTGTTTTTCAGAAACCTCAGTTCTATGGATACTGGAAATAAGTATTTCCTTAAGGGCAGACATTGGAACTTTCAGTTCTTTCATGCAAAGTTTGAGATAATAATTTGATGGTCTGAGCTCATCCTTTTCTTTCCTTTCTCCAGTGCAAGTAGGAACCAGTCAACCTTTTCACACTAGGTTTGTTTGACTAATATACCTTAAGGCATCAAATACATGGTCTTACAGAAGCTTGCCTTTTATAAACACTGGATTAGGAATATCCAATAACATTGTTTAAAATACTTACTGCAACATCATGCCATAATTTAAATATCTGTGCCCTTTTTACCATTGGAAACAGAATCATTAGTACCTTTAAATAAAATCAGACTAGAGAACCAACTCCAGAAAACTCACTTTTTATTCATAAAACTCGACCTTAAGATTCCATTCTTCTAATTGGGTGTGGTAATATACACCTGTAATCCCAGCAACTCAGAGGAACTCAAGTTTGAGGCCAGCCTCAGCAACTTAGTTCAACTCTATATCAAAATAAAAAAAAAATTTAAAAAAGGTCTGGGGATGTGGCTCAGTAGTAAAGTGCTCCTCAGTTAAACCTCCAGTACCCTCCCTACAACCCCCAACCCCACAAAAAAGAGAAAAAGATTCCATTCCTCTAGAATAACTCTTTTTTGGGGAGTGGGGGTACTAGGGATTGAACTTGGGGCACTCAACCACTGAGCCACATCCCCAGACCTATTTTGTATTTTTACTTAGAGATAGGGTCTCACTGTGTTGCTTGGCGCCTTGCTTTTTTTTTTTTTTTTTTTTTTTTTTTTTTTAATATTTATTTATTTAGTTGTACACAATGCCTTTATTTATTTTTATGTGGTGCTGAGGATCGAACCCAGGCCACACTCGTGCTAGGCGAGCGCTTTACCGCTGATTGGCGCCTTGCTTTTGCTGAAGCTGGCTTTGAACTCGCAATCCTCCTGCCTCAGCCTCCCAAGCAGCTGGGGTTACTGGTGTGTGCCCAGCTAGAATAACTCTTGATGACAAAATATGTGTCAGTCAGGATCCTGCAGAGAAATAAAACCAGTAGGATACCTCTATGTAGGTAGGTAGGTAGGTAGGACATATATGGCAGCATTCAAGGAATTTGCCTATACAATTGTGGGGGCTGACAAAACCAAAACCAGTATCCATATGGCAGGCCAATAGAATGGAAATCCTTGGGTAGGAGCTGATGTTGCAGTTGAGGTAGAAATTTTTCTTTCTCCAGGCAACCTGTGTTTGCTCTTAAGTATTCTCAACTGATTGGATGAAGTCCACCCACATTATGGAGGGTAACTCCATAATACTTAACTCCATACTTACTTAAAGTCAACTGATTATAGAAGTTAGTAACATTAAGTGACTGGTTACTGTAGTCTAGTCAAATTGACCCAACAAAGTAACAAGCATATTATGGGGACTATTTTTCTTACTTCATTCAGTTTTATTTTTAGAGAAATATTTTATCAGACTCATAAAATTAAATCATCTCTAGTTCTGATTATCTTGCATGCTTTGCCAAACTAAATGAGATATTACAAAATAACAGGGCTTTTCATTATTCTAGACATTACAGAATATATATTTGAATAATTCCTTTTACAAGTTAAGACTAAAATATTGATAAAATTTCAAGTTTAAACATTGTACAATGATTGACCTTCACTGTTTAATTTTCTCAGGTTCTTCCTCACTTTTGTAATGGCAACTCAATAGTTTCTCTTACTGATAGGTTACCCTCCCCCGCCCTCACAGTTTTCCACATCCTGAGAGAAGCAACCTTGTTTCATTCTCGGCAGGATGTTTCTTCCCTGGACAGGATGTTTTTTCCCCCCGGGCAGGATGTTTCTTCCCCAGGCAGGATGTTTCTTTTCCCCAGGCAAGAGCCAATAGGCTTAAAGGACACCCTGTTCTAGCCAATGGTGTTGGGGTTGCTCTAGTGCACCCCCCCACCAGAAATCCCTATATAAGGCCCTGTCTGAGAGACTCAGAACAGACCAAGAGAGAGACACAACACGGACATAACATCGGATTGTCGCTGCTGAGAGGAGGAAGACAGATACATCGGCTCGTCGCTGCAGAGAGGAGGAAGCCACTGCAACAGCTCCAGACCCATCGCCTCCAGCTTGATGGCAGCTGCCCCAGCCAGCAGCTCCAGACCCATCGCCTCCAGCCGACGGCAGCTGCCCCAGCCAGCAGCTCCAGACCCATCGCCTCCAGCCGACGGCAGCTGCTCCAGCCGACAGCTCCAGACCGACCACCTTCAGCCAGACGGCCGCTCCCAGCTGATAGCTCCAGCCTCCAGCCAGACAGCAGCTGCTTTAGCCGACAGCTCCAGAGATCCCTAGCCGGTGCGACCAAGCACCCACCTTCTGTTCAGAGCTTGCACACTCCCTTCTCCCTGACTCCCCTCTCCCACCTCTTCGACCATCGACCAGAGCACCTCTTCTCCGGTTTTCGCTACCGGCCATGAAGGCTGTTGAATAAATCTTTTGGCTGCACGGCTGTCCCCGGTGTGATGCTTTGCCCTTCACTTACAAACTTTGTTTTCAGTAACTGCAGTTAGCTGGAAATTTTAAAACTTTGACTGATGTTCCACTCACTGAACACTTTGATTAAAAACAACTGGTTTTGCCGGGCGTGGTGGTGCACACCTGTAATCCCAGCACTTGGGAGGCTGAGGCAGGAGGATCTCGAGTTCAAAGCCAGCCTCAGCAATGGCAAGGCACTTAGCAACTCAACGAGACCCTGTCTCTAATAAAATACAAAAAAGGGCTGGGGATGTGGCCCAGTGGTCGAGTGCCCCTGAGTTCAATCCCTGTTACAAAATAAACAAACAAACAAACAAAAACCACACACAAAAACCCCACAACTGGTTTTAAACAAACTGCAACAAAAATAAACAGGGAACTCACTTAAAAACTAGTCAATAACTTTGTAGGACATTATATTGATTTTTGTAGTCGCCTGAAGCGATGGCCGCTTGGAGCAAAGAAGCCGCGGGAAGAAGTTTAGAGACGAACTGGAAACAATCAGCCCTTTATTCTGATAACTTTTCTCTCTGGCTCTAACTACACCCCGACACGCCGTCCACGCTCCTCTAACCTCCAAAATGGTGCAGACCTCCTCCGCAATCTCTCTCAAGTCCCTTGAGATCTCTGGCCAAGTCTCGCAAGATCCTGGGCCAAGTCCCGTGAGACTACAGAAGGCGACAATGCCCAAACATGTCCAAAGCCCGTAGTCAACCGCAATTTAAGCCATCTCCCCAAACAGGGCTCCTGCAGATTTTCAAAGTGCTTCTTCAAAGACTTAAACATTTGTAAAATATAACTGATGTTGGGCTATAGAGACTAATTTTCTTTCTTCAGTTTTAGTTATTTATTTATTTTTTAAATATTTATTTATTTGCTTTAGCTGTACATAATGGGTTTATTTGTACGTGGTGCTGAGGATCGAACCTGGGCTGCGCACATGCCAGGCGAGCGCTCTACTGCTGAGCCACAACCCCAGCCCCCAGTTTTATTTTTAGAGAAATATTTTATCAGACTCATCAAATAAGTCATCTCTCGTTCTGATCTCTAGATCTTTAGACTCATACAATAAGTCATCTCTATTTCTAGTAAATATTAATCATGCTTAAACATTTTAAAATTGAAAGTTGGTTTAATCACCAAATATTGGGACTTTAGTTATTTTATCTATTAGCTCACCTTGCTCTTTCTTCATGTATTCCTCAGACGTTGGTTATTCATTCATATTTATAAGTGAAGAACAATTTAAGTGATTATGTAGATCATTGATAAATTTCCTATGCAATTGTTAACTCTCTCTCCAGTAGCTCAAATTGATTTCTTCTGCTATCCTGGTAAACTGTATAATTTAAATTTGTTCCTGATGCCTAATTTTAAGTGAACTGTTGTTGTTGATATTTGAACTAAAATATGCATTGGTTTGCTATACCTTTGCTTTTAACTTTTAGATTCTACTGTTATCTGCTTTACTGATGTGGATGATACAAGAGCACTGAATTAAATTCTCATTTTAACGTGGTTAAACCTGAAAGTCGCCAAATGATAAACCATCTTTTCCCCGATCCTTTACAAACACTATGTGACTAACATCTCCCTCTCAATATCAGTGGGCAGAACGCTCATTGAATAAAATGAAGTGTGCGCAGATACAAGTGGTTAGGAATAGATCTTTGGAGGCTGGAAATCCATAATCAAGACACTGGCAAGTTTAGTGTCTGGTAAGGACCTGGTCTTTGCCTTCAAGATGGCACCATTATGTTGCATCGAATGGAGGGGACAAAAGCTGTGTCCTCATGAAGCCAGATTTAAAGATAGGTAGTTAGTGTAACCAGGTAAATCGGGTCTGATGGAGAAAATGGATTGTGGTCTGATTTGAGGCCAGCAAGTAGGAAACAGCCGCTGGGAGAATGGAATGTTAATGTCTCCAAAGCCCTTTGATACTCCCCCTCCCAAAAAGGTTGTTAA
The DNA here is from genome assembly GCA_025594165.1 of Tamias sibiricus. Taxonomy (NCBI): domain Eukaryota; kingdom Metazoa; phylum Chordata; class Mammalia; order Rodentia; family Sciuridae; genus Tamias; species Tamias sibiricus. Next base: position 72,408,380 of record CM046669.1, read on the forward strand.
TAAGCAACTCCTGAGCAGGCAGGGAGTCTAATCAACGCCCCTTGGGCTATTGCTACCTTCCTGCCTAGCATTCCACCTAAGCCCTTCTAGCCCACCTGCTCACCTCCTGGCCATTCCACCAACATCCCCCAGTCACTATGCAGGATGAGGGAAAATGAACAAGATAAGGGAGAAGAATGCAGGAGAACAAGGGAAACTTTAGACATATAAAAGGGACAGGACTTCTTCATCCCAAATATTCTGCCTTTGGGTCTCCTTCTTCTACCCAGGAGAAGTCTGTTTTACTATCCTTTAATAAACTTCTTATTTTCTACTCTATGCTTGCCTTGATGTGCTTATCTGGCGTTATACTTCAACATTTGAGGAAGCAGGACTCGTCAAGGTAACCAGTAAACGGTAGGTAGTATCACTCACATGGTGGAAGGTAAGGGTCAAAGGGCATCTAGCCTTTTTATAAGGTCCATAATCTCATTCATGAGAGCTTAGTCTTACTAGCTATCAAAATGGGGTTTAAGTTCCAACATATGAGTTTTGCAAGAATAAGTACAAACTGTAGCAATTATAATCATAAAAGGGAGAAGAAAGGTATGTTTACTATGGCACAAAATTTAGAACTCATAATAGAAAAACATTAGCTAATTCAAATGCAAAAATAATACATGGCAACTAGCAAAAATGGGGGGTGGTGAGGACATATAACTATAATCACAGGAAAAGTAGTTATTTCTTCAATATATGAGTGGTTCCTATATATCAAGAAGAAAATTTCAGCACTGCAATAGGAAAATTAGCCAAAAGGAAATACAATGACACTAAACAATAAATTCAAAATTAAACTAAAAATACCAATGACACAAATCGTTTTGCTGACATTGTGGGAGACACTGTGGCAACACAACAAGTCAGACATTGCTTATGAGGATATATATATTCTTTACATATTAATTTCTCAATAGCTATAAAAAACTTTAAGGACGTTTCCTTTAGCCTAGTAAATCTACTCTAAAAATTATTTCACAGATATGGTTGCTGTATATGGGTTAAATAAAATACATTCATTCCATGAGCACTATTTATAACAGCAAATGACTCTAAACCTATGGGTCCATCAATAGGATTCTGGCTAACTTGGGTTTCATCCGTACATTGGAAAGCAGATAGAGAGCAGTTGAAGAGAACGGATCAATCTAGATGTACTGACTCGTACACCAAGATCTTCTGACATATTGGATTAAGAATGTAATCTGCATAACAACTTTGTAATACTATTAATGAAAAAGGCATATTTTAAAATGTCTTCAATATGCATGGAAATTCATAGAAAAGCATAACTATAAAGATCCACATTTGACCCTTCCTTTGAAAAGATGAATGGGATAGAAAGATTTAGACTTTTGCACTTACATTCCATGTATTCACCTCTAATTTTTACAAGGGCAATGCATATACACATTGCATTTGAAGACGGCGAATAGCGATAGTAACTAAGTCAAGTGTACTAGGTTCACACAACCCTTATCTGAAAACTGCTACTAGATGAACTCCAGGAAAGGACAGGCTGCTCGTTGGGACACATGATGTATCTTTTCCATTTGTGTGCCTGTAAATGGTCACTGAAGACTAGTCAAATTCTCACCCAAAATTATGAATCCTTTAGGCCAGGCACGCATTTGATCACATTTGCAAAGTGTTTCTTGTGTTTAGCGAGGAATGACAGGCTTCAAGACAAATCTCGAGCTAGTTAAGGGAGCGGACAAACCACGTGCTCTGGAAGGATGTCTCCAGCTTCCGGGCGCGAGCACCCCAAGCTCCAAGACTTCCTAGAACTTCTCCAGGAAACCGTCGGGTGGGTAGAGATGGGCGTGACTCTTTAACTTGCAGTCCCACCGGAGAACGTCTCCTGGGCCTCCCGGAAATGAGCCTTAGTTCCTCTAAGGTTGCGCCAAAGGCGGAAATCGAGACTGAGGTGGATTTCAAGGAAGAGGAGTCCGAGAACCAAGAGCTCCTATCCGAGAGTACGCAGTCCGAGGGCAAGTCCAAGGAGGGGCCGGAGAAGGAGCCTGGACCCGACTCCCCGGAGGCGCCCGGGACCCAGCGGTCGCTGCACGACGTCTCGAAGCCGGTGCCGGATGAGGGAGTCTCGAAGCCGGTGCCGGATGAGGGAGTCTCGAAGCCGGTGCCGGATGAGGGATGGGCATCACAACCAATCTGGGCTTCAAGGCGGCTCTCAGAGCGGCGACCAACGTTGAGGCAGGAATCGAAGCAGTTCCAGCGCTCGCAGAGGCCGCACCAGGATTCAGTGAGGCCCCCTCAGCGAGAGCCACCGAGGGAAATTCAAGAGACTGAGACAGTCCACAGAACTCGTTGCCACACCAACTGCCTGGAGGAGCCGCTCTCCCGCGCCTTCCAACGGCTGGGATGGTCGGTGGGTGCACACCCTTGGATCTTCCTGCTGATACCCTTCCTACTGACGGCCTTGCTTGGCATTGGCTTTGTTAACCTGCGCCGGCACGGAAAAGAAGATCTCGAGGAGCAGTATACTCCTATTGGGAGCCCTGCCAAGGCGGAGCGGCGATTTGTGCAGGGACATTTCACCACCAATGACTCATATCGCTTCTCTGCTAGCAGGAGCAGCACAGAGACCAATTTTGCTTCAATTCTGGTCGTCTCCAACAGCCCGACACTGCTGCAATCAGAAGTGTTTGAGGAGATTAGTAGGTTAGATGAAGCAGTGCAGGCTCTGAGTGTGACAGACGAAAAAGGACTCCAGATTTCCTACAAAGAGGTGTGTGCCAAGTTCAGGACCTTCTGTGTGCCCTCCAACCCACTCCTGTACACCTGGCAGAGGAACAAATCCGTCGACCTGAAAAAATTCACCTTCCCCATACATAGTTTTAATAACCACTTCATCTACCTGGCTGGCTTCTTCGGTGGAAATTTGTTGGGCGATGCCATAGGAACGAACCAATTACTTGTGGAGTCCAAAGCCATGAGGCTTTTGTACTTCCTGAAGACCGAACTCAAGGAGGACAGCCAGCTGAGCAAGAAGTGGCTGACTCATTTTCTGAAGGAATTTTACAGCCTTAAGGAGAAGCTGGCCTTTAAAAACATCCAGGTACAGGGAAGCTGAGAGAAGGTGGGAGGTATGAGAAAGGCTTGTTGGAAGGACAGTAACAATAGCACTTGCTATTTGAGAGGGACCTTGACTCAAGGCTGGGTGTGCTGTGCAGCATTTGGCACTTAACCAATTTTCTTAAATTAACACTGAAGGATACCATAAATCTTAAATCACTGGTAACATTCTGGTCCATAACACAAATCCTAGGTTTAGGATTCACATTTCATTATGGGTTTGTTTTTCTAATCAAATTACCTGGAAAAATCTTACCTTCAGTCTTTTTCTGATTTCTGGGAGCCCCTTAAAACTTGTTTGGAGCTCATTGGGATTAAAAGACAAATGAGCCTTTGATGGAAGTTCCATGGTATTAAGAGATAACTAGCTCACAATATTTCAAGTTACTTACAGATAAAGCACCTAGTTTAGTGTAAGGCACTTGTTAGGTGTTCAGTAATTTTGGCACCAGCAACACTGGTGAAAGTGGGACACCCACTGGAAAGAGCCTTTGAAGACCAGGTCTTCTTGAGATGATGCTTTTGCAAGTAAAATAATAAAAGATACCATATCTAGTAAAAGTTTAGAATAAAACACAAATTTCAGTTTTTTAAGGAAGACATGATATCACAACTTTATGTAACATTCAGTTTGGGTATATTCAGTTTTCAAAAGTTTGGAAAGCACAACAGATTTTGTGGGAAGAAGCAAATCTGTATTATCTTCTCTATTCTAAAATTATAACCCATGTATTTTGATCTTTCACTGAATTTTACATGTTTCTATCAATAAGCTAAAGTGTTTCAATGGTGTTTGTAACCCATACACAAATATTGAAATTGAAAGTTATTTACCTAAGTATATTTTTGTGGCAGGTGGTCTACTTTACATCAATTTCCAGACAACTGGAATTTGAGGCAACTTCTATGACAGTGGTCCCTTTGTTTCATGTGGCCTACATTCTAATCATATTATTCTCAGTTATATCATGCTACAGGTAAAACACTTTTATTTGTTTTTTTATTTCTTACTTTGTAAAAAAAAAAATTGTGATGAAATGTGTATATATAACATAACCTAAAATATGCTCTTAACCATTTTAGAAGCACAATTAATGATATTAATTATATCCACACTGTTGTGCAACCATCTATTTCCAAATTTCTCTATCACTTCTAACAGAAACTCTGCCCGTTATGCAATAATGCACAGTAGCTCCCTCCTCCCAGTCCCAGTTAACTTTTAATCTAATTTATATCTCTATGAATTTGCCTATTCTAGAGACTTGTCCTTTTCTTACTGGCTTATTTTATTTAACATAATGTTTTTAAGATCCATCCATCTTGTAGCAGGTATCAGAACATTCCTTTATATGTCTGAATAATATTGAGTCCTCCAACTTTGTTCTTTTTCAAGATTATTTTGGTCATCTGGGGCTCCCAGCAATTCCATAGGAATTTGAGAACTGGTTTCTCCATTTCTCAGGAAAAAAGGAATTTTGATAGTAATTATTGGAAAAAGCCACGCTGGGAACACCTTGTAGAAAAGGGGTTTATTAGGGTGCCATGTGGAAGGGTAGGGAATGGGCAGTGTGGAAGGGCAGGGAACAGAAGGACAAGGGAAAAGGAAGAACAAGGGACGGTTTCAGTCCAGAGCAGGCTTAAGTAGCGAACTGGTGGTCAGAGGGACCCCTGGAGCAAGTCTGTGTCCCCATAGGATGCCGGAGGTCAAGAGCGGGTGGGGAGGGCACCTGAGGGCTGGCCAGTGGAGCTGGCCAGCCTGAGGCATCTGGGAGGTGTAGTCTTTTCTCAAAGTACCTGGGAGGTGTGGCCTCCCTGCCCGGAATCCAACATTCCCCCCTTTTTGTTTTCTTAGGAATCAGGGCATCGTGTTTCAATCTGGCTGCTTCGAGCGGAAGTGGGGCGACATGGGGTGCTATGAGGGGAGGACATGTGGGCAGGCAGGTCAGGCTCGAGGGTGGAAAAATTCCCAGGAGGTAGGTGCAGAAAAGATGAATCCCTCCAGGTATGAGATGGATAAAGTTTCCTTGAAGCCATCCATCAGTGAGGGTGTCAAACCAGGCTTCTGCAGAAAGTCAATGAGGGAGTCAGCCAGCTATCCTCTCAAAGAGCATGTAGAAATTGTAGGACTTGCGAGTTTATAGGTAACTATCATGAAAGCAACAAAGGGAAAGAAGGTGAGATGGGTTATTGTCCATAGGCCTGTGTTCCACCAGGTGGGACTTATGGTGAAGAGGCCAATGGAGAGTGTGAGGCACATCATAATGAGCATAGGGTGGTAGGTTAGGGGCCTCTCAGAGCAGGCTGATGAAGAGTCTAAGTCATCTCTGGTTGGAAAGTCATCTGTTAGTTTTTTTCAACAGTTGATAATCCTTGAGAAAAAGCTGGTTAAAGGTTCAAAATGAGAAAAACAGAAAAGATTATTTTGAGTCTGTATCGGGGACATGAGAGAAACGAATTTTTAGGGGATCGGTGGGAAAGGGAGAGCAAGTATATTGAGGTAGTTGTTTGTCATCCTTTTGTGGATCTTCAGCTGGTTGAACAGCTGGTTTCAGTCTGGAAATATGAATTCAACATGTCAAGTTCCCTGAGGTTTCATGAAGCTTAGCAACTGTGGGTATGCACAGCACAACCTAGAAGGGGCCTGTCCACTTTGGGGCAAGGGAGACTGATCCCATGTCCTGGGGAGAGGAGAAATATACCCAAGAACCGGGTGTTAATGGAAATGAAGCAGTGAGTCTACTTGGGTCAGGCAGGATGTAATCCTGGCATGTCCATAGCTGATGTCTGATGAAGGATAAGAGAGGAGAAGAGAGATCTTTGGGCAAGGGTCCTTGAGTTGGGGAAATTCCAGGTGGAAGAGCTGGCTGCCCAAACATGACCTCAAAAGGGGATAGTAAGGAAGGTTTCTTTGGGAGGACTTGGAGCCTGAAGAGGGCGAGGGGAAGTAGTTTGACCCAGTCCAAGTGAAGCTCCAGGGAGAGTTTAATCAGAATATTCTTAAGAGTTCTATTGGTCCTCTCTGCCTTCCCTGAAGACTTGGGGTGATAAGGGATGTGAAAGCGCCAAGGAATGTTAAGAGAAGTAGAAACATTTTGGGTGACACAAGAGACAAATTCAGGCCCGTTGTCAGACTGGATGGACATGGGCAACCCAAAGCGGGGAAGAATTTCTGAGACTAAAATAGAAGCTACTGTGGAGGCCCTTTTATTGGAAGTAGGGAAGGCTTCTACCCATCCAGAGAAGGTGTCTACCAAGACCAGGAGATATTTGTGTTTCCGGACAGTTGGCATGTTGGTGCAGTCTATTTGCCAATCGGCTCCTGGAAGCTGACCTCGAGCTTGGTGAGAGGGAAATGTTCATGGTTTAAGGGGGGTATATGGGTTGGTGTGCTGACATGCAGTGCACGTGGAGGTGAGTTGATGGAGAAACTGTGTGTCCTCTGGAGTCAAGGTGAGGAAAGAGGTAGCAAAAGTTTTGAGGTAGCAAAAGTTAGGATGGAAGAGAGAATGGAGATAGGACAGGATTGATTGTACTGAAGGGGATGTGGAAGTCTGGGTAGTGGATTGGACTGGAGCCAGAAGAGAAGGAGAAGATAGTGCTGCGTCCTTCCTTCCTTATGTTTCCCTGAACTATGGGAGAGTCTCCACTTTGGTGTGAAGGTCAATGGGAGATCCCTATTTGGGCAGAAGAGAGGCTTGAAGGAGCTTTGATATTCATTTAGAATTAGTAACTGCAGAGCCTTTTGTGGTCAGGAGCCCTCGCTCCTTCCATATTGCTGAATGAGAAAGCAAAATATGGTAAACATACTTTGAGTATGTGTAGAGGGTGAGGTTTTGGTCAGCTGCTAATTCGAAGGCACGGATAACAGCTATTAGCTCAGCTGGTTGATTTGTGGTGTTGGAAGGGAGGGGGGCTGCCTCAATGACCTCTGATAGAGAGACTACAGCGTAACCGGCAAAATGTTGCCCATCCTTAAAGAGCTGCCATCTGTGAACCAAGTTGGGGAAGAGTCAGGAAGTGGTCCCTCCTGAATGTGAGCTAGGTGGGGGATTAAAGCCTCGAGCATCTCTATATAATCATGCTCTAGGGGTTCTGAGGAGACTGGGAGAAGGGAAGCTGGGTGTAAAGAGGAACATGGTTGGAAAGAGATTGAAGAGTCATGCAGAAAAGAAACGAGGAGAGAGAGAACGTGACAGGGTGGGAGAGTTTGAAGGCTCTTATAGGTTAGTAAATCTTTTAAATGGTGAGGAGAGGCAATAGTGACGTGAGCACCAAAGGTCAGCTTTTTTGATTCCTGTAGAAGTAGGTAAGCAGCAGCCAGAGCCCGAAGACAGGGGGCCCATCCACGTACGGTGGGGTCAAGCTGTTTAGAAATGTAGGCAACCGGAGCAAAAGTGGAGGCCTTGTGTTGGCCTAAAACACCTAGAGCCAGACCCTTCACCTCATGGACATAAAGGGTGAATGGCTGAAGAAGGTCTGGGAGGTGATGAGCTGGAGCTTGTAATAATGCCTGCTGCAGATAACTAAACTCAGCCCGAATGCTTTTGGGGAGGGGCTTTTTCTTAACCCCCTTAGCTGCCTCATATAGGGGTTTTGCATAAAGAGAGAAATTGGGAATCCAGGCACAGAAATATCCTGCTAGGCCTAGGAAGGAAAGAATCTCTTCCTTTGTCTTTGGGACATGGAAGAGCCTCAATGAGAGCCTTTCTGTCTACAGTAATGGACCTAGACCGATGGGAAATCTGAACTCCTAGGTGAACTACCAGGGTCTGAGCAAGCTGCACCTTAGATGGGGAAACACAATACCCATGAGAGGAGAGAAAATTTAAAAGAGTGCAAGAGTCCTCACGAGCTGTGAAAAAGGAAGGGCTGCAGAAGAGAAGGTCATCTACGTACTGCAGGAGAGTGGAGTCAGAGAATTCAAGGTCTTTGAGGTCAGCAGCCAGTGTCTGTCCAAAGATATGAGGGCTGTCTTGAAAACCCTGAGGGAGGACTGTCCAGGTCAGTTGTTGGGACCATTGTGTGTCGGGGTCAGTTCAGGTGAAGGCGAAGAGGTCTTGCGACTCCTGAGCTAAAGGGACAGTGAAAAAGGCATCCTTGAGATCAATAACTGAGAAATGGGTAGTTATGGAAGGAATTAGGGAAAAAATGGTATAAGAATTTGGGACTACAAGGTGTATAGGCCTGACAGCCTCGTTGATGAGATGAAGATCTTGGACTAGCCGATATGACCCATTGGACTTCTGAACTGCCAATATAGGAGTATTATAAGGGGAATGGGTGGGTCTGAGCACAGAAGATCTGAAATAATGGTGAAGACCTCTAAGGCTAGTGGCTAGAAGTGGATATTGGGCTCTGTTGGGGAAACACCGGGGATCTTTTAGGTGGATTTGTACAGGGTCACAATGAGCAAGGGAAGGGGTCTGGGTATTCCAAACTTTGGGGTCTACCAGATCTGTGGGGGCAGGGTACTGGGAGGTTTCTGCATCAGTCGAGGATTTTCTGCATGGGTAGAGAGTTGGGGGGTTCTTGCAGTAGTAAGGTTTGGGGAGTTCCTTCAGAGGCACTGGTAGCCTCTAAAACTACAAGAAGAAAGATGGAGGTGGAGATGGAGTGAGACGAACTAGGGAGCACAACTGAGCTAGGCAGATTAGAGAACACAACTGAGGCCTGAAATTTGGCCAGTATGTCTCGGACCAGTAAAGACACACGACATTGAGGTATTACCAGGAACTGATGGGTGAATAGGTGGTGGTGTAGCCATCAAGACAGCATAGGAGTCTTGCGGGGGTGAATAGCATTTCCCTCTACCCGACAATAGGGGATGGTGCTATGGTAGTGGAGCCCCAGAACTCCTTCAAGACAGAGGAAGTGTCTCTTGTGTCCAGCAGGAAATTTATGGGGCAGCCATCAACAAGGAAGGTAACCCTGGGCTCCTGCAAGGCGATGTCAATGGTCGGGAAAGGAGCCCCTGGGCCCCATCAGTCCTCTGTAGCCAATGCCGGCAGGTTGGGGTTTGTATCTGGTCCAGCCCCCTTGCGGGGATTGGGGCAGTCAACACCCCAGTGTCCCACTTTGGAACATTTAGGGCATGGACACTTAGGGGCCCTGGGATTAGGGCAGGCCGAAGCCCAATGTCCTTCGTTCCTGCACCTATAGCAAGGCCCTGGGGGTTCCCCCTGTATGGACTTACGAACCCCTGTTTTTGAGGACTGAGCATCGCGTGGCGGGGGGGGGGGTGACTAAGGGCTTGAGTCAGCATTTGAAACTTTGGTCGTTCATATTTTTGAAACTTGTGATGCTCCATCTCCTCTTCTCAATTATGATATGCCTTAAAGGCTGTGGCCAAAATCTCGGTCCGAGGTATTGCAGGCCCTTGCTCCAACTTTCTTAATTTAGCCCGTATGTCAGGGTAGCTTTGGGATAGAAAATAAGTCATAAGGACTTGGCAGCCCCCCTGGGGACTCGGGGTCTAGATTCGTATACCGCTGAAGCGCTTTTGTCTGCCGATTAAGAAACTCAGAGTCTCTTCTCTTTTTTGTATAATTTCTTGCGGCTTATCAAAATTAACGGGTTTCTGAGCTGCTCGCCTAAGACCAGCCACTATGCAAGTGATAAACTGGTCTCTTAAGGTCACGCCCCCTGATGAATTTGTATCTGGCACACCCTTAGGACCAATGGGAAAGTCCAGGTTATTCTGTTAGTATCATCTGTATAGGCTCTTGCCTGTTCCCAGACTCGTCTGTGCTCCTCTGGAAGTAGAGTATTTGCTAAAATGACATAAGTATCATGAAACATAAGATTATATACTTGGGTGACCCACTGAAATTCTTTCAAATATGTTGTGGGGTCTGTAGCATAAGAACCCAATCGCTTCTCAATCTGGGATAGATCTGCCATGGAAAATGGAACGTGAACTTTAATTACTCCCTCAGCTCCTGCTACCTCCTGAAGGGGCACTATGGTCTGCATCAGCTGTTCCGCCTGCTTTTTTGAACGGGTGATACGGGGCTGAAGTCGGAATTGAGTGGCATGATAGCCTATGAGTTTGGAATTGGCTCTGAAACTGCATTGGGAAAAGCCAGATGGGGAAAGGAGCTGAATTGGTCACAGGAGATGACGTAGGAGGAAGAGATGGAAGAGGAGGGCCTAAAGGCAAGGTCAGGGCAGAAGGAGCTGGCAGATCCATGAGAGGCAGAGCTGAGGGCGGGATAGGGTTCCTAGAATGGTGGTAAGGTGGGGGCTGAACCTCTAACCCTGGGTCGAAGTCCGGGTCACCTAGAGATGACTTGCTCGGTCGGCATGGAAAGAGGGCTGAAGCACAGCCAGCGGAAGCACCGAGTGAGGGGTTTAGACCGAGGAGGAGAAACTCCATAGGGTAGCTCCTCCCAGTCTTGATTGTAGGCAAAAGTCGAACAGCTGCTGCAAAGCAGCAGGGTCCACCCAAACTTGGCCACCAATTTGTTAGAGGATATTTGGGCCAATCACGAGTGCATAGCGTAACCAGTTTTTTTGGCCGTATCTCAGAACTCAGGCCCAGGTTGGTCAAGTTATCAAGGTGTATCTGTAGGGGACAGTTGGCTGGGCGCGAATGGGATGGAAGGGGACGTGACCAATAGCGAATGACTGCTAGACTGAGAATTGAAAGGATTACCAGAGTAAAAAATAAAGTAATCAGAGTGCACTCAACTGGTAAAGGTTGGCTTAAGTCCTCTAGGAAAGAAGAAGGGGTTTGAGTTTGAGGTGCTGATGAAAGAAGCGCCCCCATTTTTTGTTCTGCTCAGAAAGGTGGGGCGCAGGGCTGCAGGAGAACAGGGGCACGGCGCAGAGACACGTGGTGTCCCCTGCCGCGGTGGGGTCTGGTTTGCGCTTGTGGAGAGAGCTTGGCTTAAAAGTAGATCGGAGGAGGGGTGGGGGCAGGTAGTGGAAAAGACGGACCTGCGCAGGCGTGCGGATCCATTACAAACTGAGAGATTGAGAACGAGCCCGGGCGCATGGACTAAGCAAGATTTAAGTCTATGGCTCAGTACATTGGAGACAGGCAGACATGGGGTCTGTGTCCTGTGTGAATGGGAAAGATAGAGCGAAAGGCCTGAAGGGAATAGGGCATTGGGCTGGACGAATGGCTGACACGTGGTCACTGTTCGCTGGCGGGGGGAGAGGGGTGCAGATGCGCAGCAGGGATACTGACTGGGAGATTGCAAATTCAACTGTTCTCTGGAAAGAGGAAGGAAGATTAATTCCTACTGTGGGGGACCCGACGGTTTAAGAGCTCCCGAGATGGAACGAGCTTACCCATCTGGAGACCTGGCGGTGGAAGGTCAGCGGTTGGAAGGTGGGCAAAAAGCTGTTCCCACAGTAGCCTTTGTCCACTGGCTGGAGATGTGCCCGCGGCAGGGCACCATATATTGGAAAAAGCCACGCTGGGAATGCCTTGTAGAAAAGGGGTTTATTAGGGTGCCACATGGAAGAGTAGGGAATGGGCAGCTTGGAAGGGCAGGGAATGTAAGGATAAGGGAAAAGGAAGAACAAGGGACGGTTTCAGTCCAGAGCAGGCTTAAGTAGCGAACTGGTGGTCAGAGGGACCCCTGGAGCGAGTCTGTGTCCCCATAGGCTGCTGGAGGTCAAGAGGGGGCAGGGAGGGCACCCGAGGGCTAGCCACTGGAGCTGGCCAGCCTGAGGCACCTGGGAGGCGTAGTCTTTTCTCAAAGTACCTGGGAGTGTGGCCTCCCTGCCTGGAATCCAACAAGAATTGTGTTGAAAGATAGATTGTTTAGGGTAGGATTGACATTTTAGCAATAAATGTCATGAACTATCCATCCTATCTATGAGCTAAAGATTTTTCCTTTATTTATGTCTAGTTTCTTTCACTAATATTTGGTATTTTCAATGTAGAAGTCTTTTACTTGCTTGGTTAAATTTATTCCTGGCATTGTATTCTTTTAGAGCTATTTAAATGTAATTATTTTCTTAATTTCTTTTTTGGATTTTTCATTGCACATATATAGAAACACAAGTGGGTTTTGTGTGTTGATCTTGTATCTTGCAGCTTTGCTGAATTTGTTTATTAACACTGGTAGTTGTAGATTCTTTGGAATGTTTGTATATGGCATCATATACTCTGTGAAAAGGGATATTCATATTGCTTTCTTTCTAATTTAAATATCTTTTATTTTCCATTTCTTACCTAATTGCTCTGACTAGAACTTCCAGAACAGTGTTAAATATCAGTGGTGAAAGCAAGCATTCTTGCCTTATTCCTAAACTTAAATGAGAATCTTCCCAGCTTTCAGTCTTGAATATGATGTTAGCTTTGAAATTTTCATAAATGCCCGTCTCATTTGGAGAAATTTCCCTTCTATTCCTAGTCTTTGAGTATTTTTGTTATCAGAGTGTGGGATTTTGTCAAATGCCTTTTCAGCATCTATTGAGAAAATTATGTATTTTTCTTCATTCTATTAATGTAATGTGTTGATTGGTTTTCTTCTGTTGAATCCCTTGCATTTCTGGTGTAAATTCCATTTGACTAGGGTATATAACTATTTTATTATGTTTTTAACTTGTGTTTGCTAGAATTTGTTGAACTTTCATATCTATATAAATAAGAGATAGTGGTCTTAATTTTTCTTGTTGTATCTTTGGTTCTGATATCAGTGTAAGAAGTGTTCCCTCTGCTTCAATTTTCTAAAAGTGTTTGGGAAGGATTGGTATTAATTCTCTTTGGATGTTTGGTAGAATTCACCAGTGAAACCATTTGGTCCCAGACTTCTCTTTGGGGGTGTTTTATGATTATTGGTTCAATTTTAATTGTTATGTCTGTTGCAATTTTCTATTTCACTTTGAATCGGTTTAGGTTGTTTGTGTGTTGGTAGGAATTTGTGCATTTTGTTTAGGTTACCCAATTTGTTTGCATACAGTTTTGCATAGTATTCTTTTATAAATTTTTTTATACTTCTTTAAGTGTAGTAATAATGTCTCTACTTTCTTCTTATATTTTCTTTGCTGTCCAAAGTAAAGTTTAGTCAAGTTTATTGATCTTTTTAAAGAATTAACTTTTGATTTTATTGATTCTATTGTTTTTGTATTCTCTATTTTGTTTATCTCTTTTCTAAATCTTTCCACCTTTCTTGGCATGTTCTGAATAATTGTGCCTTCCCAAAATTCTTATGATGAAAGATCCCCTTAGTGATAGTATGAAAAGTTTAGGCCTTTGGGAGATGACTAGATAGAGATTAGTGCCCTTATAAAAGAGTTCTGGGGAAGCTTGTTAGCTCCTTCAACCATGTTAGGACACAGTGAGATGGTGCTTGTTTTAATCAGCTTTTTCGCTGCTGTGACTAAAATACCTGACAAAACAATTTTTAGAGGAGGAAAATTTATTTGGGGGTTCATGGTTTCAAAGATGTCAGTGTCAGTCCACAGAGAGTCAGTTCCATTCCTAGGGCTCGAGGTGAGGTAGAACATCATGGTGGAAGAGTGTGGTGGAGGGAAGTGGCTCAAGACATTGTACCAGGAACCAGAGAGAGAGAGAGAGACCTGATACAAAATATATACCCCAAAGGCATGTGCCCAATGACTCACCTCTTCCAGCCATACCCTGCTTGCCTTCAGTTACCCCTCAGTTAATCTCAATTAGGGGATTAATTCACTGATTGGGTTAAGGCTCCCATAACCCAATTATTTTACCTCTAAGCCTCCTTGCATTGTCTCACACATGAGCTTTTGGGTGATACATAATATCCAAATTGTAACACTAACATATAGTCTATCTTGGGAATTGTGCATTTGAGAAGAATGTATATTCTATTGTTGGGTTGAATTTTCTACATCTCTGCAGATTCTAACTGGTTTGTAATGTTCTTCATTTTCTCCATGTCCTTATTGATCTTCTGCCTAGATGTTTTATTCAATATTAAAATTGGTATATTGAATTTTCTAACTGTTAATGTAGAACATGGGATATCACCACTTTAATACTGCTATTTGAGACTACTACCACTTGAAGACCATGTCCACTTTTATATCCCTGACACTTTGAGACTTTACCATTTAAAAGATTACCACCACACCAGGGAATGAGTAAGTATGGACATATGAAATTACTACAAAACCTGTTTTGAAGTGCTCTTCTTTTGGATTCTGTACTCTCTTGGTGTGATGTTTTGACTGTTTTTCAGAATTCACAAACTTGGTTCTAACAGCTTCTGCTTATTTTTTGATGTTTCTGTGAGGAGATGAGAGCTTTCTTCTCTACTCTTTTGCTGATGTCTAATGCTAAACTCTTAGTTTTTAAGCCTGATGACTTGAAATTTTGCCCTTCAGCAATAGTGGAATAGAAAAAAAAAATTGTAGCCAGTTTTTGTGGATGTGGTGTATCTTTTTTGCCTTATGTATTGCATCAATTATGACTAATTACTTAATTTGAAAGGCAGATATTTGATAGTACCAAGAAGCAAGTCCTATTTCTACTATAAGTTTGAAATAGTAATTTTTACTACATTAAAACAAAGCTATTATTTAATTGATTTGGGTATTTCCATTGTTCTTATGTGAGCACTTTGTTAAGCACTTTAAAATTGGACTGGACATGTTTTGACTTCTTGTGATTAGAAAGCTAAAATTTGAAAAATAGCGGTAAACAGTAGAATTTTTAGAAGGAAACTCACAGATTATATGATCTCAGTTATTCTCATATCCAAAGAAATTTAATCCATATCTTCTCAGAATTAAATTTTACCTTACCTTACTGAATCAAAATATCTCAGGATTTAATCTAACAATTTATATTTTTAAAACTTCCTGTTTCTCATGTGTAGGTAGGTCTAGGAACAAATCATATGATTTAGCTGCCTAGATTTAATAAGAGAAATATGAGGCCACATTAGTCAAAGGTACTTGACCACAGTGGGGCCTTTTTAGAGGCAATAAAATACTCCATCAAGTTTGTAATTCTGGAAAGAAAGATCATTCCTTAGAAAGCAAATAAACCAGAAAAGAAGTAGAAAAAAATCAGTCTTGTTAAAGTTAGTAGCATAAAGTTAATTTAAAATTGCTGACCTGAGCCGGGCGTGGTGGCGCACGCCTGTAATCCCAGCACTTTGGGAGGCTGAGGCAGGAGGATCGCGAGTTCAAAGCCAGCCTCAGCAATGGGGAGGCACTTAGCAACTCAGTGAGACCCTGTCTCTAAACAAAATACAAAAAAGGTCTGGGGATGTGACCCAGTGGTCGAGTGCCCCTGAGTTCAATCCCCGGTACCACAAAAAAAAAAAAAAAAAAAAAAAAAAAAAATTGCTGACCTGGGTTGTGAGTTGGAGCATGCTCAAAGAGTAGAACCGAAATGAGAAAATTGTGGAGACATAGATGCTACATGATGGTGTATTAAATGCTTTCTCTGAGCTTAAATAGAAATTGATCCTTCTGTGAATGCTTCTGTAAGTTCCTTGAACATGTCTTGTTTCTTTTCTTTCTGGATCACTGAGAGTCTCTTATCTAAGTTCTGAGTGGAGCCTCCTAGATAGTCCATAGGACATATTCCATTCTGCCTGTCTTGATACACATATATGAAGGTTATACCTGATGACAGACCCTTATTAAAACACATTTTAGGGTTCTATATTTATTATCTTCCATTGAAGTCATTTGAATAATAAGACTTTTTAAAAAGTTTATGATTTAAATTGAACTTCATTAGAGTTCGCACTGTAGCAGGTAGTGGAACATTGAGCTTCCAGGGTATTTCAACATTGTGTAATTTTCTAGAAATGACAAAACCTACACCAAATATTAGATCAACCTTTGATAAAACCTGAAAACCCTTCTCAATAATCTTTAAGCTTTTCTTTACTCATTATAAACACCACTACCTTTCAAGTGAGATGTAGATGCCTTGCCAAGCATAAACATGATTTTCTAAATGTAATAAATTCTAGTTTGGACTATCCCTACTAAGTAAATAGGAAATTCAGAAAATTGGCTGTTTTGTTGCCAGTTTTTATGCACAAATCTGCCTGTGACAATTTTAGACAAAAAGATTCTGCAGCTTCACTATAAACATACTGAGTTAGAATTTACAGAGTTGGGTTCCAGGAAACTTAATATTCTAACATTCCTTCTTGGTGGTTCTGATGAACTGTTTAAACCAGGATCCTTCTTGAGGACTGGGATATCTGCAAGCTTATTTGTCAAATGCCTTCAATGTTCTACTTTTAAAACTTTCCTTCCATTGTCTATGGAACTTTAAAAGAAAAGTCATTTAGACACTAAATCAACATAACAAATAGTCAAAGTCACTACAACCAACAATGTACTTCACTCCCCTCTTCCTTGAAAATTTCACACTAAAAAAAAATTTTTTTTCAGTAAATCAGAAGGAAGAAAGGGGATGAGCATGTTATATATAACTTTTGTCTTTACTAGTCTTTCTGATTTATTCATCTTTGTTATTTTCTTAAACTCCTATAAACCAATATTGATGTTTTTAGGAAGTACTCATTCTAATAAAATTTTATTTTAAAAAAGTATTTTATTGTTGGCCCTGAAATTTGTATGTATATGTGTTGTGTGAGTTGATTTGAGACCCTGAATTGAATTCACAGCAATAGCAGATTGAGAGAAAGTGAAATACAGCCTCAGTATAGGAATTTTATGTGTAACAAGAAATTTTCACTATTTAAATGTGATCTTGCCTGAAGACGGTCTGTAGTCATATTCCTGCTGTTTTTGGAATCACTGGCTCCAGTTCCTTAATTGTCCCTCTTATATTTCCAATCCAAACTTGGTTTGTCTCCCTTACTAAAATATCCACCATTTGTTTTGAATCAATTTTTGTTAAGTAAAATCTAAAACCAAAGTTTATTGCTAATATTTTGTAATGTAACATAGTGCCTATAGGGAAGAAGCAGCACTGAATCATACTTTAAAATGTCTTGTATATATCCTTACTTCTGTTGGTCTGAAGAGGAAATAGGCACTGGTTGAGTATTCAAAATGTGGTGTTTTAACCCTTTTTCTCTAAATTAGTAGCAACTTTTCCATAGAGCCCACATTACAAGTAGAGGAGAATCCTGAAAATGATTTAAAATAACACCTTCATACATTTTGTTAACCACAATATGCACTGAACTAGTTTTGAAATGCAGGAGCTATTTAGCATTGTGTTATGGCTTCCTGGAGTTTAGGGGTGAGTGAAAACATAAATGGATATGTATTCTGTCTCTGGTGTAGCTTGCCCTCTGCCATAGTTTGGATATGATTTGAGAGTGTTACTCTAAAGGTTCATGTACTGGAAGGTTGGTCCAGTATGGCAGTTTTAAGAGGTGGTCAGACCTTTAAGAAGTGGAACTTAGCCAGGCACAGTCATGTACACCTGTAATCCCATCCATTTGGGATACTGAGGTAAAAGGATCACAAGCTTGAGGCTAGTATGGGCAACTTTGGGGACTGTATCCCCAAAAAGTAAAAATAAAAAGCACTGGACTGTAGTTCAGTAGTATAAGACTTACCTAGCATGCAGAAGGTCTTGGGTTCAATCCCCAGTACA
This sequence comes from Tamias sibiricus, assembly GCA_025594165.1. Lineage (NCBI taxonomy): Eukaryota > Metazoa > Chordata > Mammalia > Rodentia > Sciuridae > Tamias > Tamias sibiricus. Next base: position 72,426,054 of record CM046669.1, read on the forward strand.
ACAAAATAGATGATTGATTGATTGATTGATAAGTAGATAGATAGTGGGGTCTAGTGGAAAGTATGTAGGTGATTGTGGGTGCTACCCCCAGAAGGGATTAATATAGTTCTCATTGGACCCCAATTTCTTCCTGAGAGCAAGTTATTATAAAAAGAACAAGTTTAACTCCTGAATCTATTTGGTTTCCTGTCTTGCCATGTGTCCTTTCCCTCTCAAATTCACTCCCGCTGTGACATCATCCACCATGTTATTACACAGTGAGGGGAGCCTTGCCAGTATGCCGTCATGCTCTTAGACATCCAAAACTGTGAGCTAAATGAAGCTCTTTTCTTTATAAATTACCCAGATGCTGGTATTTTGTTATAGGAAAAAAGAAAAAAGACTAAGATACCTTCCATCTTTCATTAACTATTATAGTCCATTCACATCCTACTGAAGATCAGAGTGGAGTTAACCATCTTCAGTGCTTCAGTAAATCTTTGAAATTCTGAAATGTTAGTCCATGTATTATTGTTTGGCTTGCTATATAAAAATCACCCAGGAGAATTTGGTAAAAGTACAGATTTCCAACATTTCTGTTCTTTACCCCTTCTTCTTTCATTTGGTCTGGGATAGTACCTAGGAATTTAAAGGAATTCTGCAGACAGCTGTGGAAATTATTGCCCCAGAAGTTTCTGACTTGTTGTCCAATTCAAGAATGTTATCAATTGATGGAATTTCAGTATGGAAGCTATCACCACAAATTCCATGATTTTCCCTCCAAATTTACAGGTTTGACTGTGTACGAAACAAAATGTGGGTTGCAGTCTTTGGAGTGGTTTCTGCTGCCATTGCAGTGGTGAGCGGCTTTGGCCTGATGTTGTACATTGGGGTGCCATTTGGGATCATAGTTGGAAATTCACCATTTCTTACTCTAGGTGAGTAAAACAAAATGTGAGGCTATACATTGTGTATGTAGGGGGGTGGGGTAGATAAAGAAAGGAATTGTGTTTAGGTTGCTGCACTGACCCAAAATGAAGTGTCAGGAAACAGGAAAATTATATTGAATCATGTAAATGGACAAATAGATGGGGAATATGAACAGCAGCTTTCCCTCCCTTCCCCCTGCCTCCTTCTCCCCGCCCCCCTTCTCATACACACACACACACACACACACACACACACATACACATATAACTGAAAATATAAGAAAAAAACAAAACCCTTGATTTCTGAATTAATCAAGGAATACAGATCAGACTAAAAGCTTGTTTAATTATTAGAATAATCAGTTCTAGGAAGATTTAAGATTTTGGGAAGGTTGTGGACAAATGAATACCTCATATTCTTCTGTGGAAAAACATAAACTGACACTTTTTTTTTTTTTTTAGTCTACCAATTCCATTTCTAGGAATTTGTTCTAATAATTGGACAAGTAATTAAAAGTAGGAGAAGTGTGTTGATTTAGGTATGATTTAGAATAAGAAAATATTGGAAACAATACAATCCCATATCTATATGGAATTTGACAAGTTGAACATACCATACTGAAATACTTGAATCATATTCAGTCTTTTTGAAAAAGTAGATATGTAAGTTAAATGAAAATTTCTGGTTATAGAGCAGGATGCTTGAAATGGAGAGATAGTTGTATGCATATACTTATATGAGACAAATTCTAAATGGATATTATTCCTGAAGTGTGGAATTACACAGTTGTTTTCCATTGTTTTGTCATCTGCATGGTATCTTCAGAATTTATTTTACAGTAAGCATGAGCAATCAAAGGTATTTAAAATTTGGAAAGTAAGCAACTTGGACAAAATAATTTTTGGTTTTCTGGAGGAGGTGGTGGATGTGCTGTGCAAAGGGTGTCAGTTTATGCTGGCTCTTCAAGGAGCACCTCTGTACACACTCAGTCAGTGTACTCTGCAGCCATAAGTAACTATAGTTAAGGTGCATTATCTGATTTAATATAAGCCATTTTTCTATAGTCTATGAATATATAGAAGTACATATGTACATACACATATATGATTTCAGCAATTTAAACAAATGTATGAGGACAATTTTCTGAACAAGGTTCTGTAAGTAATAAAATTAGTTTTTAAATAACTAACATATCAGTGAGTTCATTCTTGGTCCTTAGTGCTTGTAATTGTTCCCTTTTGTCCAACTGAATACAACTGGAATTCTCAAAGCTGATGACAAAAAGGCCACCACAGTGCAGGTTATGACAGACTACATAGCTTTGTGCTCATTTTGGATCATCCTACCTTGATCATACCCATGGAACTCCTGAACTGGAGGCAGGTTGCGATTCCCAGTATTCTCCCAAATTTAACATGTAGTACATAAAAAAGAAATTGAAATTAAAATCAATACTTCAGTTCCAAGTACTGATGTTATAGCAATACACAAGGAATAAAAGGCTCACAAGAGTGAAAGTAGTGTGAACATTAGTAGAAAGTTTGAGGGATGTGCAATTTATCTGCAACATGCTTAGGCTACCCTTTCTAGTTCTCTTTCTTTGTCATCTTTTCCCAGTCTTTATTGATGACTTTAAAATCCTCAGATGTTCTTCTGTTCTATTTCAGGCCAATCATGAATTGTCTTTGTGGAAATGAACTAATTGCTTAGTAGGCATTGATAAATAAAGGATTCTTAAAGTTTACTGTGGTACATATTTCTGATCTCAGGAGCACTGGCCTTAGGAGTAGTGAGATGTTGCCTTATCCTTAGCAAGTGAAATTTGAATAATAGTAATCTAGGTGTCAAAGACAGACTAGTAGGAAATGGCATTTGTGTAGGTTTCTGTGTCCATGTCTGTAGAGTATGAGATACCATTCAAATTTACTGCATAAATAGCCTGATATTAACTGTGCAACACATACATCCAGCTTATTTTAAGTAATAGAATGTTGGCTGGGTGTATTTGTATGTTAGTGTAAAATGGCTTACAAAAGAAAATGATCTTTTATGCAATCTAGTGAAATCAAAGATACATTGCTGGTGCTACTTCAGCTAACACTCAATCAGCTAGGTTTCCTGATCTCATCACTCAATCACCTTAAGTGAAGGCTAGGATGAGAGTATATATAGCATGCTATGTGCAAATAATAGAAGCATGTACAAAACAAAGACTTAATGCGGAGGATGGAGTGGTGAATTCTGTTGTGGATTCAGAGGCAACCTGAAAAAGCATCATAGAAAGTTAGTGTTTAAGCAGAGAATGGGCAGGATAAATAAGACCGTGAAACAGAAAAAAAGGAAATGGTCAATCTATTTAATTTTTGATGTATATAAATATGTATGAAGATTCTGTTTCTTTTTTTTTTTTTTTTTTTTAACAGGTGTTGGGGTTGATGATGTGTTTATCATGATTTCTGCCTGGCAGAAGACCAGTCTTATGGATAGCATAGAAGAGCGGATGTCCAATGTCTATTCAAAGGTGGCAGTGTCCATTACAATCACCACTGTCACCAATGTCCTGGCCTTCTATACAGGGATTATGAGTTCTTTCAGGTCCGTACAATACTTTTGCATCTATACAGGAACAACCCTGCTCTTTTGTTATTTGTATAACATTACCTGTTTTGGAGCAGTTATGGCCCTGGATGGTAAAAGAGAAGTACTCTGCCTACGCTGGTTGAAAAAGCCAGATCAAAAGTATTCCTCATTAAAAAAGGCCTGCTGTCTCCCATGTTCTTCTTTGGCAAATGAACCAAAAAATGATATCCATCCAATGAATTTGTTCTTTAGAGACTATTTTGGTCCTTTACTCACAAGAACCATATCCAAGTTTTTTGTAGTGGTGTTATACATTTTGTACATCATAAGCAGCATATATGGGTGTTTCCAAGTGCAGGAAGGTTTAGACCTCCGAAATCTAGCAAGTGATGATTCCTATATTACACCATATTTTAATGTAGAGGAAGATTATTTTTCAGATTATGGTCCCAGGGTTATGGTTATTGTTACTGAAAGTGTTAACTACTGGGATGAAGATGTAAGGGAAAAATTGGGAAAATGTATAGAGAAGTTTGAAAACAATGACTATGTAGATAGAAATCTTACAGAGTTTTGGTTACATACATTTATGGAATATATGAAAAGTAGTGGACAGGACCCTAATGATAAGGATACTTTTATGAATGGTATGTCTGATTTTTTAGGTAAATTTCCAATTTTTACATATGATATTAATATTACATCAAATGAAATCATTTCCTCCCGGGGCTTCATTCAGACTATGGGCGTTTCTTCCACAACCAATAAGAAAATAATGTTGATCCAATTACGAGAAATAGCCCAAAAAGTGTGAGATTCCTCTAATGGTGTATAACCAAGCATTCATATATTTTGATCAGTTTGCTGCAATCATAGAAAACACTGTGCGGAATATCATGGTTGCATCGACAGCTATGTTCATTGTTTCCTTATTGTTAATTCCTCATCCATTGTGTTCCTTGTGGGTAACTTTTGCTATTGCTTCTGTGATTGTGGGAGTAACAGGTTTCATGGCATTCTGGAATGTCAATCTTGATTCCATATCCATGATTAATCTTGTCATTTGTATAGGGTTTTCTTTTGATTTTTCTGCACATATATCTTATGCATTTGTTTCCAGTACTAAGACCTCAGTAAACCAAAAAGTAATTGAGTCATTATATATGTTAGGCTATCCAGTATTACAAAGTGCAATTTCAACTATAATAGGGGGGTGTGTGTTTTAGCTACAGCTAAAGCATACATCTTCAGGACATTTTTCAAGATTATGTTTCTTGTTATGGTATTTGGGGCTGCTCATGGCCTAATTTTTATTCCAGTCTTCTTAACCTTTTTTTGAAGGTTTGTTTGAATATCCACAACAAATCAAAGACCAGTTATAGAATTGCCTCAATCCAATCTGATAAAAAAAATGCACTATTAAGAATAGTCAAATAAACTTTTAACAAAGGCATGTTTCCTTGACTTGGAAATCCTACTTTAAGTTGTTATTGAACATATATTGAGAAAAATTAATTAGTCTTCCATTAAAATATCTTTAATAAATTAGAAAGTGTTGTCATCTTTATTATAGTGTCTACAATCAAGTATAATATTAGAAATTTATTCCTGGAATTCAAGTATTTCATATATTGTTCATACTATAAATGGAATATTATTTTCACTGTACTTTTAACATGCATTATATCTTGAAAATGCAACTTATTATTTATTCTATTCTCCCACTTTTCTATGCATTTTAATAGTATATTTTGATGAACAGAAGTTTTAAAGTTTATAAATCCAATTTATCATTCTTTTCCTGGTTTGTGATTTCTGCATCCTAAGAAATCTATGACGACTCCAAGGCTACAAAAAAAATCAGCTTCTCAAAGCTAAGATTTAAATTTTACATTTAGGTCTATGATCCATACACATGTATTTGTTAGGAGATATGGATAGGGGTTCATTTTCTTCCCAGAATAGCGACCTAGCTGTCCCAGCCTCATCTGTCAAGACAATCCTTAGCATAAGATTAACTTGACACCTATGTTAAAAAATTATGGACAGTTTGTATGTGGCTTTATTTCTGTGCCATTGATCTACTTGTCTACACTAAGGGTAATACCACACTGCCTTGTGTATTGAAATTTTATATTAATTTTTAAAGTTAGGTGTGTAAATATCCAACATTTTTCTTTTCCAACTTGTTTTGGCTATTCTAGGTCCTTTAAATTTACATGTTAGTTTTAGAGAATCATTTGTCAATTTCTTTAAAATGCCTCTGGGATCTCCACTGAGTTATGATGATTTACATGCCTTTTTGGGGAAAAGACATCTCAGCGATATTAGGTCTTCCAGTCCATGACAATAATTTATTTCTCCACTTAAGATTGTCTTTAATTTCATTCAGGAATATCTTGTAGTTTTCAGTAGATTTACTCTGAAGTATTTTTAATATTTGTTATTGTAAATAATATTAATTTAAAATTTATTTTCAAGACTTTTTAATAGTACTTAAAATATAATTGATTTTGTTATGCAATGCATTGTGTAATCTTGTCATGTTCATTTATTGGTTCTCGTAGATTTTTGTATAGATTCTTTAGTATTTTTGTCTATACAATTATGTAATGGCTTATAAAGATCATTTTATTTAATTCTTTATAACCTTTCTCTGTTTTTTCTCACTTGCTTAATGCATTGGCTAAAATTCCCAATAAAATGTTGTAAAAAATAAAAAAAAAAAAAGCTGAGAAAAAATTGCCTTGCTCCCAACTTTATAGGGAACATGTTCACTTTTTCATCAATATGATGAGTATCAGGGAGTTTTCATAAAGGTCTTCTATTAGATTGAAGAAGCTCCTTTATACTCCCAGTTTGTGCAGATGTTGTACCATGGATGGGTTTGTCAAATACTTGTGTCCAAGTATCATTTTCTTTTGTATTCTGTTAATACAGTAATTTGTGGTAAGTAGTTTTAAAAAATTACACAAAACTTGCATTATCACATTTGGTCATAGCATATCATTATTTTCATATATTGCTAATATTTTTAATGTTATTATTTTTCCCTGTGCTCGTGAGGGCTATTGGTCTGCACTTCCCTTTTTTAAATGTCTTTCTTAGGTTTTCATATTAGGGTTGTGCTACCCTCAGGAAATGAGCTGGTAAGTGTTCCTCCTTCTCTATTTTCTAAAATAGATGTTATATGGTTGATGTTATTTCTTCCTCATTTTTCCTTAAATGTTTAGTAGAATTCACCAGTGAAGTCCTCTGGGTCTGGAGTTTTCTTGGAAAAAAATTTTTTTGTTTAATTTTTAATTTCAAATTCACTTTCGTTGACAAGTTATAATTCCATTCAAATGTTCTGTTTCTTCTCTGGTCAATTTTGATGTTTCGTCTTGTAAGGAATTTAGCCATTTTTCAGCAAAGTGGTCAATTGATTATTTCCTTATTATTTTAATGTTTCTAGTGGCGGTCCCTGTGGAATTCTTGATATTGGTTATTTGTATTTATCTGTTTTATCTTTTGGTCAGTATGGCTAAAAGTTATGAATGTTATTAAGTTTTTCAAAGAACCAACTTTTGGCCTTTTGGATTTTCTCTGTTATTTCTCTAGTTCATTAATATCTGCTCTCTCTTTCTCCCTATTTACCATCTATTTTAGGCTTAATATTCTCTCTATCTAGCTTTTTAAGGCAGTAGACTAGGCCATTGATTTTAAACCTTTTTATCTATTATAAGAAAACTTTTAATGCTATAAATTTCCTTCTGTACACATTTTTATATGTGATTATTTATAATTATTTCAAAATAACTTTAAATTTCCCTTGTGTTTTTCTTTGACCCAAAGATCAAAAGATATCTTTATTTTCTCCTCATTTTTAAAGAATTCTTTAACTGTATTCAGAACTTTTAAGTTGAGAGGATTTTCTTAAGCACTTTTTAAGATGTCATTGCATTATCTTCTTTATACAATGCTTTGGTTAGAATTCAGCCTCATTCTTACATTATTTCTATCTATGAATTACACCTTTATTTTCCTCTAGCTACTTTGATGATATTCCTTACTACTGGTTTTCAACAATATGACTGCTTTTTTATTTTTCTATTTAAACTTCTTTAGTATCTTTGAGTTTGTGGAATCTGTGGCTTGATAATTTTCATCATAATTGGAAATATTACAGCCTTCTGGGCATCCAATTGCAAGTATGTTGTTATTATTTTTAGTCGATTCATACAGTTGTCATATTCTTCAAGTTTACATTACTATTAGAAAATCTGAATTATTGATGCCTTTAGTAGACTCTGCTACAGCCCATATCTTATTGAAAAAAATACTTTTTCTACACCTAGTAAGACATTAAAATATCTAGTTAAAATTTGTTTTCTACACTGACAAGCAAAGAAAATTCTGCTATGTGACAGCTATTCATTATGGGATGTTTTGCATTTAAATATTTAAATATTTCAGTCCAAATATTTTCATCATTACTTAATTTTATTGTGATTATAATTTTAAGCAAACCTATCAAATAATTTTTATTTCTGATTTATCTCAAGTGTTTTATAAAACTTGGCAAAAAGTTTTTTCACAAGTTGAGAAATCACAAGAAACACTTATAAAATTTCAAAATTAAATTGTATACAGTGTTTGAGCTCTTGTTTAATTTGTTTACTTCCTCTTTCACTTTTATGGTGGTAAAAATGGCTGTCATTTAAGCAAATCTGTTTTCAATAATCCGATTTTGCTGAAGGCTTCAAAACTTTAAAGTTTGGTGTTTTATCCAGTGACTACTTTGATTAGAGATCCACAACTGAATTTAAACTAGTTACAACAAAAATGAATAGAAGACTCAGAATTCAAATTCATTTTAAGATAAGATTGTTTTGCAAAGTGATCCTTCAAAGCACGTTTAAAGTCAGACAGCAAAGAGAAAAAAATGCATGCTGCCATACTTAAAAATTTTAAAATTTAACATCAGTTTAATTCCCCAATATTTGTAGTTCAGTCTTTCAAGTATTATATTTCATCATTTTTCTTCTCCCTCCTATATTCCTCATTTGCAATCTTTTATACCCATTCATACTCACAAATGAAGGGCTCTTCTGCTTAGTATAGGTCATTTGTAATTTTTTAATGTAATTGTTAAATGTCTTCAGCAGCCAAAACTGTTTTTCTACTGTTGTCCTGGTAAAATGTCTTAGTTAAAATTTGTCCTGGATGTCTTATTTTTAAATGAAGTGTTATTAGTAATACTGGAATTAAAATAAGCCTGGATTGGTTTGATATATTTCTGCTTTTTACTTCAGATTCTGCCATGGTCTAGTCTAGTGATGTGGATGACACAAGTGCATTGAATAGAATTCTCACTTTAACAGTAGTTAACTCTGAAAAATCACCCACTGACAAACCACCTTTCCTCCAGATTCTTTACAAATGCTATGTAACTAACACATGCCTTTCAATGTCAGTGGGCAGAGAGCTCACTGAATAAAATGAAGTATGCTCAGATATGGATGGTTAGGGACAGCTATGTTTTCATTGGATCCTTTGTTAGCAAAGCCATACTAGCCATTTTAATAAATTAGCCCCAACATTTAACTGGCTTACACAGTAGAATGTGTTTCTTACTCATATAATAGTCACTATATAGCTGTCTTATCCAAGTGATTCAGAAACCCAGTTTCCTGCCAACTTATGATACCACATTTCAAATTGGCTCTTCTGTTGCCTATATCTAGGCGGTGGGATGGGACAGAAAACATCTTGAAAGTTTTCTCTGGAAGTGACACATCATGTCCATTTATATTCTATAGCCGATCACTGGTCACATGGCCATGCTAAGAAACAAAGGACTAGAAAATATAATCTTTGGGTGGGCAGCCATCATTCAGTTGAAATTTCGTAGTTTAGAAAGGGTAGCACAATTTTGTTTTGACAGCAAGCCCTCATTATTGATTCTTAACTTCTTGTAACACACTAAAGTAAATTCCAGATGGGTCTATTATTAATGAAAAAGGAGTGGAAAATTATAACTATGAAAAGGGAAAAATCTGTCCTTAATGACACAAAATTTAGAACTCATGAAAAAAAATAGTAGTTAGTTCAACAAAACATAAGCTATGACAACCAGCAAAAATTAGGCGATGACGTGTAACTTTAAAAATAAGAAGTTTCTTTTTTTTTTTTTTTAGTATATGAGTGGTTCCTATAAATCAAGAAGAATCTAATAGTGATCTAATAGCAAAATGAGCAAAAGATAATAGTTTACCCCAAAAGGAAATATAATTATATTAAACAATAAATTCAAAAGTAAACCAGAGTAACATCAGTGGCACAAATCAAACACTTTGTTGATATTATGGGATATGCCATGGGAACACAAACTAAGATATTGCTGATGAGAATATAAGTTGATGAAACTTCTATGCATAATAATTTAATAATTTTTATATTTTTCACAAAGCAGGAAGCACTGTTGTATATCTTTATTTATTGGTATTGCTAAGAATCAAACCCAGGGCTTCATGCATGCCAAGCAGACATGCTACCACTGAGCCACATCCTCAGCCCACATATTCTTTTCTCAGTAACAACCTATGGGTCCATCAAGAGAATTCTAGCTAACTTGGGTTTAAACCATACATTGAAAAAGTGTGGAGCTGTTGAAAAGAATAACATGAATCTACATGTACTGATACATTAAGATGATCTGACATGTTGGGTGAAAAATGTAATCTGCACAAAAAGCTTCTGTAATAGTATTTATGAAAAAGTTATGTTTGTAAATATATTTGATGTGCATGTAAATGCATAGAAAAGTATAGGTATAAAGACCCACATTTCACCCTTTGAGAAGAGGAATTGGATATAAAGGTTTTAGATTTTTGTACTTTCCTTTCCTTGTACTCCAAATTTTTGCAAGGACAATGCATATGCACATTACATTTGAAACCAGGCAATAGCAATGGTAACTAAGTCAAGTGTATTGGGTTCACAAAAGATTTACCTGAGAACTGTGCTACTAGGTGAACCCCAGGAAAGGTAAATAAAGGCTGCCACTTAAGTCACATATCATATCTTTGCCATTTGTGTGTGTGTGTGTATGACTGTGAACCAGCCATATTCTCCCAATAAATTGTGAGTCTTGTAGGTGAGCATGCATTTTGCATTTGATCACCTTTGTGAAGTGTTTCTTGTATTTATTTAACTCCTAAGAGGATTGAGAAGCTGCAAACAAATTTCAGACCAGTTAGACCTGAAGGATCAAACCATGTGCTCCTGAATGATGACTCCATCATCCAGCCACAAGCAGCTAGAACTCAAAAGAGACTTCCTAGAATTTCTGCAGGTAACCTTCAGGTGGGTGGAGATGGTAGCTCTGTCTATTACTGGGCCATTTCAGCTGCTGACCCCTACCTCACAATTAAATCAAGAGACAAGGCCTCTTTTTAGAATTTAAAATGCCAGGCCAAGGGAGAGGAAGTTAAAGTGTTAGGGAGGGGAACAACCTTGTGGAACTCTGCCAAGGACACCTCCCAAGGAGCTACCCTGTTAAAAGTCCAGAAGCTACCTTTTAGCCTGCTTTCCTGTATGAGAACCTCACCTGGGCTTCCCAGAAATTAGCCTGCATTCCTCTAAGGTTACTCCAGAGGCAGACCCTGGGCTGTGGGCAGATTCCAAGGTAAAATACCTATTGGAGGCAGATCTTCCAGTATGGGGCCTGCAGTTGGAAGTCAGTTGGACTGGAAACCAGAACTGGGGGCAGTACCAGGGCTTGCCTGTAGCCCAGAGAGGGTTTTCCACTGACTGTCAACACAAAGCTCAAAGCAGCTGGGATGGTCAAGGCAAGGGTTGAAGTAACTTCAGAGATGGAAGCTGCTATAGCATGTGCCACAGCCAACCTGTGAGTGTCTCTGAGTATAAGAAGAGGTCATAACCCAAGTAAAGCCCAAGGTCAGTGTAGGAGCCTGAGGAGTTGGAACCCAGGTCAGAATCTTGGCTAGGAAGGGAGTAAGACACAGTTCCTTGTGATCTTGGGTCTGAGAATAGATTTGAGGAAGGGAAAGAAGCAGCCCCATTAGCTGAATGTGTTGAGTCCTTGGATAAAGAAGGCTCCAGTCCCTAGTGATCTCAACAGACCAGGTTTGGCCACATGTTCCAATATGACAACCAAAGAGAAAAGCAGTGGTGAAGGTCAAGGAAGGAACTTTTATCAGTGTGGCCACACTGGGAAGAACAGATATAGTAGTACAGTGACAGAAGGTCTGTCTTCAAGGAACTGACAGAACCTTTGTGGTTTCTAACCTTCCATAGAAAGGAGAACAAAGATAAGTGTTGGGAGTTTACATGGGTTGGTATTTGCACAACTGGTAGAGTCAGTCATCCTGGTCAAGCCATGGTTTGGTTCATCACTATCTCAGCACTGGTTTTGCAAGTTGGCTCTGGAGAAGCCAACTCACTTGAGGGACAACCTGATTTCCAGGAGATGATTTCTCCTGGTTGGCAGGGAGGGTAGCACAAGTTTCTGTCATGGGGGCAATTGCTACCATCTAGTGGGGTGATCTCATACACAGGGTGATCTATCTGTGGGGCTCTGCTTTTCCTGGAATCTAGGGTGACTGCAGGTTTAGGGCAATGACTGGAGCCTTCCAGGCACCACTCCAGAAGTCTGGCCATTCAATGTCCCTGAAGATTCTGAAGATATCTTAGTTACTGTTATATTGGTATCTTCAGTCTTGAAGGGAAACAAGATATGTTAGACAATTTTTGGGCTAATAAGCCTTTTATTATGCACCTTAAATCATTAAAATGCCTATATAGAGAGCTGAGCAGAAACCTGACCCAAATTTAAGATAATAAAAGGAGACAGACACAAAATGAAGGCATGCCAAGTTTAATCCTTGTTGTTTACCCACTGGGCATTTGCAGGCCTATATAAAGAGTCTCTGCTTTTAGCAAAAGTAGCCTAAGTCCCTGTAATAAAGGGAATTGACAACAGTAAGTAATTCTGTTCAGAGTCAATCTCTTAGCTGGCGCTTGGTGCCTAGGACAGCCTTTGCTGGGCCTCTCCTATGACTTTTCTTCCTCAGTCTTGCTCAAGTGGTTTCTGGGTTGGAATATACTCAAGTAGAAAAGCAAAAAGGAGCAGGAAAATTCTTAAGTCATAGATTAAGAGTGGTGGTAGTGTAATAATGGCATCTCTGAGCTTGGATATAAAACTGACTCTCTTGCAAGTTCTTTTTTAGGTCCCTGGTTATTATAGGGACTTAGGCTACTTTTTGCTAAAAGCAGAGACTCTTCATATAGGCCTACAAATGCCCAATGGGTAAACAAAAAGGTTACCTCTCTTTCCTCCTCCTCCTTTTATCACTGGGGGTCTTTTGTATCTGTTCTGGCAAGAGCTGCTTAGTCCCTAAGATATTCTTAACCTGTGTATCTCACACATATGTGGAGGTTGTACCCTACATATACATGCACTGACCTCATATAGAACTTTTATTCCAGCACATTTTGGGGTTCTTTTTCTTTATCTCGAGGGGGAATTATTTACATAAGTGTAAGACCTTTTTAGAATTCTATGCTCCAAATTGAACATCATTCTATATCAAGTAGTAACATTGATCTTTCGGAGTATTTCAACATTGTCTGATTTTTGAAAATGACAAAATTTATACTAGATATTAGATTAGTTTCTAATAAAATCTGGAAACTAGATTATTGTACTTTCACTTTGTAACACTGTTTATTTACAACATGATTCAGAAGACAAATGCATAAAACTAGTACTAAATCTATGATAATGGTTATGTAATTTATGAAGACGTATAAAACAAAGTAGGGGGACAAATCTGAGTAGGTTCAGGGTTTTATATTCTTTTGAAGTTAACTGACATAATCAATTCACACTAGATTGGTATAAATTTAAGATTACATTGCTTATGATAACCACTAAAAAACTATTTTAAAAAAATGAACACAAAAACAAATGAGAAGGGAATCAAGAGTACACTATAAAGCCCCCAGTTAAGCCCCAAAAGTAGGCAGAAGTGAAAAGAGGTTGGGGACATATGACATACTGAAAACACATGGGAAACTGTTGAAAGTCTTTATTAATAGTGACTTTCCATGTAAAAGCATTAAACCCTAGAATCAAAAGTCACAGGTAAGCAGAATGGATTTTTATAAAGGATTCAATGCTATGCTATCTACAACTAACTCACTTTGATCCAAAGACACACATAGTTTGAAGGTGAAAGTTTGAAGAATTAAAAATAATATTCCATACAAATAGTAACCAAAAGATAACTGAGGTGGCTATCGTAGTAAGAGACCAAAGAGACTTTAAGTAAAAAACTATTCCAAAAAAAGACTAGCATTATATATTGATAAAGGGTCAATTTGTCAAGAGAATATAGAGCTAACATATATACAACAAACAACAAATGTATTTATCAAATATTGACAGAATTGAAGGGAGAAATAGCTCTATAATAATGATGGAAACTTCAATGCTTACCTTTCATTGATGGGTAGAGCACATAGATTGAAGGCCAATGAGGAAGTAGAGGATCTGAACTACACAATAAATAAACTAGACATAATATATATGGACTGCTCAACACAGCAAAAGTAGTTTACACATTCTTCTCAAGTGTATATGGAACATTCTCCAGGACAGACCACAAAACAGGTTTTCATAAGTTTATAATTATTGATATCATGCAAGGTAGATTCTGTGACCACAGTGAACTAGAATTCAGTGACAGGATGAAATCTGGAAAACTGACAAAAGTGTGGAAATTAAAATGCACATTCTTTTTATTTTTTCAGTGCTGTGAATTGAACCCAGAGCCTTGCACATGCTAGGCAAGTGTTCTATCACTGAGCCACATCCCCAGTCCAAGAGCACATTCTTAATAATTAACCAGTGGATCAAAATAGAAATCACAAAGGAAATTAGAAAATAATTAGAAATGAATGAAAATGAAAACACAATATATTATAAGCCACTGTATTTTAGTCAGCTTTTTTCCTGCTGTGACCAAAAGACCTGACAAGAACAATGTAAAGGAGAAAAAGTTTATTTGAAGGTCATCGTTTTAGAGGTCTCAATCCATACATGGCCAACTCCATTGCTCTGGGGGAAGGGCATGGCAAAGGAAAGCAGCTCAGAATATAACAACAAAGAAGCAGAGAGAGCTCCACTTACCAGGAACAAAATATAACCCAAAGGCACACCACCCCTACACCTGCTGTGACCCACCTCCTTCAGTCACTTCCCACCTGCCTATAGTTACCATCTAGTTAATCCATATCAGTGGATTAATGCACTAATTAGGTTGAAACTCTCATAGTCCAATCATTTCACCTCTAAAATTTCTTGCATTGCCTCATACATGAGCTTCTGAAGACACCACATATCCAAACCATAACCCATGTGATGCAGTAAAAGTAGTTTTCAGAGGGAAATTATTACTGCAATTAATCCCCCTTTATCTGTACTATCTCATACCACAATTTGTTACCCAAGTCAACCATTGTTTGAAAACATTACATGGAAAGTTCCAGCAATAATTCCAAGCTTTAAATAACTGTTGGTACAACATGTCATTATTATTAGTCTATTATTGGTTATTTTTGTTAATCTCTCAATGTGTCTAACAAACTTACCATAGGTACTTATGTATAGGAAAATACATAATGTAAAATGGGTTTAGCACTATCCACAGTTAGGCATCACTGGGTCTTAGAATATATCCCCCACATATAAGAGTGGTCAAATATAGTAAGGCTTAAATTTAAAAAAAGGAGGAGGAGGAGGAGGAAAAGGAAGAAAGAGGAGAAAGTGGAAGAAGGATTTCAAATTAATAACCTGAGTATCTTGTAGATTTTTAAATTAAAGAAGTGGAGAAAAATAAACGTAGAAGAAGGGAGGAGGTAATAAAAACGTGGATCAGAGAAATAAAAAAGACAAGATAAATAACATATAATCTACAAGACCAAAGGTTGTTTCTTTAGTCAACAAATCTGACCAAAAAGAAAAAGAAAAAGTAACTAAGTGGGACAATTAAGATACATCTTAAAGTATTATGAGAGAGTACTATTACAACTATATGTCAACAAATTAGATAACTCAGATGAAATGCAGAATTCCTGGATTAGCTTTCTATTGTTGTGACCAATATATCCAATGAGACCAAAGTAGAAAAGGAAAATTTATTTTGGCTCACAGAGATTCAGACCTTCTGTCCATAGTTGGTAGACTCCAGTGCTTTGGGCTACAGGTGAGGCAGAACACCAGTGGTGGAAGGGCAGGGGTGGAGGAAAGGCCCTCACGGCAGGGAAGCCAGAGAGCCGAGAGTGAGGAGCCTCAGTGAAGCTGTACCCTCCCAGGGCTCACCCCCAGTAACCCACCTCCCCCAGTCCTGCCCACCTGCCCACAGTTACCATCCAGTAATTCCATGCAAACTAGGATGGACTGATCAGATTACAGCTTTCACAGTCTAATCATTTCACCTTCTTTATTAACACGGGAGCTTTTGTGGACCCCTCATTTTCAAACCATAACACACAAATTACCAAATTTGACTTACAGTAAAAGAGACAATCTGAGGATTTACATAAATAGTAAAGAAGATGATTTATAGTAATTATAAACTTCCCAGCAAAGAAAAGTTCAGGATCAGATGGCTTCAAGTTAGAGAATTCTGCCAAACACTTAAGGAATTAACAGCAATCCTCAAAAATCTCCTCCAAAATAGGAGATACTTTATAACTTACTCTGTGAAGCCAATATTACCTTAATGCCAAAGCCAAACAAAGATAACCACAGAAAAAGGAAATTGCAAACTCAAATCATGTATAAGTGCAAGAATCTGCAATAAAACACTGGCAAAACAAATCCAACAGTCAAATTAAATAATTATATACTAAAACTTTTAGTTTATCCCAGTTGTGGATGGATGGGTCAACATAAGAAAATCAATTAATGTAAATATGCCTCATTAATAAAAATCAAATTATACAGTTTGCAGACAGTTACCAGAACCAACTTAACAGACTAGGAATTTAAAACAACTATAATATGTTCAGGGTTCTAGTGGGACAAGTAGACTACAGCAAGATAGTTCTTTGGACAAACCCAGTTCTCCCATCTTCTTTGTTTTTATTTCTCAAGAATAACTATAGAATGTGCTATAATAGCAACATCTTGAGATAAGGAGGAGCTGGCCAAAGTATCCTGGGTTCTATTCCAGTCTCACACACATCTTCTCCCAAATAGGATGTCCTTACACAATTAGCCCAATGTATCACATTGCCCCTGAGGTATCAAACCTGCGTGGTCTGCTTTCCAGGGTCCCTCAGCTATGGTGCAAGTGTGGCACTTGCTGTCAAGATGACATCCATCCTAGGCAGTTTTCTGAGTCTTGGGGTACTGACTCACCATAAATCCTAGGCTTCTATTGTCCCTTGATGCCCATATGTAAGAAATAAATACACTTATTGTACCTTGTTGTGGATGAATATGTTGTCTCACTGACTCAGGCAAGTTGGTCACCAGCACACAAGTGAAACTGCTTCACAAATTTAGCATGGATAACAGGGTCTGCTGTGACAGAACCATGGTTTTCTAGTGGAATGGGGGGCCACATTCCCCCCAGTACCTATCACCCAGCAGAAATGGCAGCCTTAGAACACAGGATCTGGACACACGGCTAGAAGTTTTATAAGAAAGGAAGGGTCCCATGGATGTGAATGAGCAGAGAGAAAGTAATATGGAAACAGGAAAGAGAGGAACATGACCCTCTGGTTGTTAGGCACTTATTTAATCACTTATTCTTGGGACCTTAGAGCTGAGGAAGTGGGTACTCAGATGAACTTTGAGATGGAATGAGGAAGAAGTACTCAGTCCTCGAAGAATATATTTTTTAAAATATTTATTTATTTACTTTAGTTGTACACAATGCAATTGCATTTATGTTTACGTGGTGCTGAGGATCGAACCCGGGCCACGCATGTGCAAGGCGAGTGCTCTGCCGCTGAGCCACAACCCCAGCCCCCTTGAAGAATATTAAAGGGAACCTAGGTGGACCTTCACAGAAAGGGAGATTAATTATTAAAGACATTATATGGAGAAAGGCCATGAATGTTTTATGCAGCCTGGTGGTATGTTTGCTTGATAGAGAGACATTGCAGATCCAGATGTCTTAGTCTGAGAGGCATTTAGGAATGGGACCAAGGTCTCCTGTATAGGACCAGGGGCCCTATACTCCTGTCAAGAGAAAAAGGGAGGAAAAGGGCATTCAGATTTGTTTGGTGTTCTTGGACATGGAGCCCACATGACAATATTTCCAGGCCCCTTCAGGGAAAAGTTAAACTGATGACATCAAGGGATTTGGAATACACATAGTGACTGCTGCTAGTATTTGGTTGTGATGCTTGTGGGTAGGACCTTTTGGAAGATTCTGGATGCCAGTGACTATGATTCTCACTACTGCATGAATTATAAACATTGACATTTGGGCTCCTTGTGACACAGAACATTTACCACCTGAGGGAAGATGCCCCCTCATCGCAAAGAACTGGAGCCATAGCAGTGAGCCACACCCACTCCAGCCTGCCACCTAAGCTACCCAAGCCCCAATGGGATATTCATCCAAAGCAGTGCTGCGCACTAAGTGGACGGCAGGACATTTGTGCTAATTCCTAACTTGCTACAGATTAAAGTGCTGTAACCCATCCTGGAATAACATAAAAGAACAATTTGTCTAGTCAAAAAGGACTTTAGGGCATGGAAACTAACAACAGTCTATCATAGCCTGAATGCCAAAGCCACTTGGGCAGGAAATTAAAGAAACCTCCCAGATATTGTTGGAGGCCGCCCTGAACAGGAGCTAAGCACAGGTCTTTAAGTCTTGAGTAAGGAGGGACTGAGCTGGCATCGCACCCACTGTGATGCATATGGAATTACATCTGCTCTGCCAGAGAGGTGCAGCTCTGGGATTGGGTGTCACCCAATGGGGCTGAGTTATACCCACCTGTTTGTTGTAATACTACCCTTTACCTTTTTTGGATGGAATGTTCTATCGAACAGCTCCCCTCAATAAATAGGGCTTCAGAACGTGCTCCCCTCTCTCTCTTGCCTGCCTCCCGTGTTTTTCTCTCGCCCCCCCCCCCCCCCCGGCCTTGTGGGAGCTTACATCTGAGGCGGAGAAGCCATCCTGAAACCACCCAAGAAAAAGGTATTTTCTGTGTCTGTGTAATCTGTTCGTGCCAGCCCAAATTCACCCCAGTGACCCTGGTTCCATAGCCCACGATGGACGGTGGCTACAAGATATGATCAAACAAACAAACAAAAAGTTTTAACCCTGCCATGTGATTCAGTCAAGGACCCCCCTTCCAGAATGCCAGCATTATGCTGTTTAGACTTTCCAGCCACCAGTATCATGAGCCAAGCAAGCGTCTTTATTTATACTACAGAGGGTGAGATATTCTTTTGCACTAACACAAAACAGAATAAATCTTTTGGTTTTTTTCATGGCTACCTGGGTCCCAAGAGTCAAAGATGTGCCTACCAACTTCATGGCATGACTTACTGATGGCTCTGAAAAACTAAAAGGGTCACTGGGCTGCATCTGCCATCAGGCCAGGGAATGGCCATCTGTATTAGTGAGTTTTCTGTTGCTGGGATCAACACACCTGACAAGAACAACTTAGAAAAGAAAAAGTTTATTTTGGCTCATGGTTTCAGAGATTCAGTCCATGTTCAGCCAACACCATCGCTCTGGGACCAAGGTGAAGCACAGCATCATGGCAGAAGAGGAGCACTGCTGATGGCAGCCAGGAAGCAAAAAGGGAGAGGGAGGATCCAGGGACAATGAATAATCCCCCAAGCGCATGCGTTCAGAGATCTACTTTCTCCAGCCATGCCCTACCTCCCTCCAGTTAACATCCAGTACAGTGATTCTTTCAAATTATTAATCCACTGATTAGGTTACAGTTTGCATAATCTAATTGTTTTACCTCTGAACATTCCTAAATTGTCTCACACATGAGCTTTTGGGGGACACCTCATTTAAGCCATAACATAATCTTTTGACTGGATGTTCCTCCCAATGGGCCAAACTGCATGCAATGGAGATGAGCATGTAGGCCACCCCTACCACCATATGTTGCTACATTTTCATCAACTCATGTGCCATTGCCACCAGTCTAGCCATCTGGTCAGAAAAATAGCAATGGAGTGACTGGACTATTAAAGGATCTCCTGTGTGGGGACAAGGACTATGACAATAGTATGCTACCTGGACGGAATGTGTCACTCATATGGACAGTAGGAGAACTTGAGAAGTCACTTGAGAAGGACTCATGCCATGGTTTTGGATTCCCATGAGACTTCTCTCCAACCAAGAAACATACCTCACTGCCCAAGCAACCTGCCAATGGACCTACTCTGAGATTATGATGGAATTGACATGTACCCTGTACTCCCATCTGACCTGCACAATATGGACACTAAACTCTACATGCACATACAAGGAAAACAGCCCAGCAGCACATGTTGAGCACATGAAACTTGGGCCAGGCAGGTGCTTGATTAGGCTGTGCCGCAAATTCACACTGTCTCCAACCATTCCTTTTCCTTTTCCCATTTTAGTGCATATCCCATGGGTGATCTGCACTCCAGGCTGCCATAGTATCCTAGATATGACCCTCTGAGCCGGTTATGGTTTGGATATGAAGTGTTCCCCAAAAGCTCACATGTGAGACAATGCAAGAAGTTTCAGAGAAGAAATGATTGCATCGTGAGAGTCTTAACCCAATCAGTGAATTAATCCCTGATGGGACTAACTGAGTGGTAACTAGAGGCAGGTGGGGTGTGGCTGGAGGAAATGGTTAATTGGGGGCGTGGATATGGGGTATATATTTTGTATCTGGAGCTGGTGTCTCTCTCTGCTTCCTGATGTGAGCTGCTTCACTCTGCCACACTCTCCTGCCATGATGTTCAGCCTCACCTCTTCCCCGAGGAATGGAGCTGGCCTTCTACCGAGGAAGACCTCTGAAACCATGAGCCCTCAAGTAAACTTTTCCTCCCCTACAGTTGTGCTGGTCAGATCCTTTAGTCACAGCAACGAAAAAGCTGACTAAAACAGACTCTAATCTGGAAGTGATACTCCTCTATATGGGATCCCACAAGTGTAGGGAACAGAACCAGGAAATACCAGAGTCTTAGGTCCTTCTAATGATGCTGGGGACATCTGATCCTTTCAGTCAGGGAGGACATTTTCAGACATGCCAAGATTGTACAGGATTTCACCTCCCTTCCCAGACTGGACAACTGAGGACAAAAGATCTAGGGCAGGCAGCAAGGGCAACAGGTAGGTGGTGGCCCCTGCAGAAGTCCTAGCTTTGGGATGAGAGAAAGACTCTGTCACTGTACCAATGTGCTCTCAGCATAACCCTATCCAATAGGAAGAGGACAGCTGGGACAACTGAAAGGGAAGAGGGGGGAGCTCTAACCTGCCATCTGCTTTTTCCACAAGGGTGGGGCAGCAGAAGTGTGGAAGTATAATGTGGCTTTCCTAAGCTACTGGCTATCACACAGGCAGAAAAGTGTTGGAAACTGCCACCCAGATCTTGTTCTGCCACCGACTACTGCAATCTTCTTGTCCTACTGGTGCCCGTCTCTCCTAAAAGTATAATTGAATCTTATACCTCCATGGTGGCTAAACTTATTCTTCAAGGACTTAAAACTTCTACTAAAATATTTGGCATTCACCCTGCTACTATTATTACTCCCTATTCATTGTCACAGATTCAATATTTATGCTTCAACGATAATGACTGGGCTATAGCTAGATGCTCTACCTCTGCAAATTTTGATAATCACCTTCCTAAGTCTCCTATATTATCTTTTTGTATTAATCATCCTATTATATTTCCACAGGTAATAAAAAATCAACCTATTCCTAAGGCATTTAATGTATTTACAGATGGGTCCTCAAATGGTACTGCTACAATAGTCACTACAAAAGAAAATATGACTTACATAACTGCACACAAATCAGCTCAACTAGTGGAATTGGAAGCTGTGGTAAGAGCTCTGCAAAATTTTAGAGACCAGCCCATAAACATTTTTTCAGATAGCCACTATATTGTACAAGCTGTCCCAAAATTAGAGTTAGCAGGACCAATAGCACCTCATACTCCAGCTTTTAAATTGTTTTATCAAATACAAAAACTTTTGTGGGCAAGAAAACAACCTCTATTCGTAGGCCATATTAGAGCACATACTAATTTGCCTGGCCCCCTCCATGAAGGTAATCAAAGGCTGATGAACTTACAAAAACAATATTTATACTTTCAGCGCTACAACAAGCTACTTCATTTCATTCCCAGTTTCACGTCAACAGCACCACCTTGCAACGTAGGTTTAAAATTACAAAAGAGCAAGCCAGAACAATTGTAAAAGATTGTAAATCTTGTATGACACATTTGCCCAATCCTCATTTTGGTGTTAACCCTAGAGGATTAATGCCCAATCATTTGTGGCAGATGGATGTTACTCATGAGCCAAGCTTTGGAAAATTGCGATTTATTCATGTAACCATAGATACATGCTCAGGCATGATTTTTGCTTCCTTACATTCTGGACAAAAAGTTAAAGATGTCACATCTCATTGGTTTCCAGACTATGTCAGTATTGCTAATGCCACACACAGTGTACACCAACAGAACATGAGCCCTGGCTTATTAAGTGAGGATCACCTGGCACCTGCCACATGTGTATTAAAACCCATTTAACACACAGCATCTTGTGAACCCTGATGCAAACTGTGGAATTTGGGTGATAAGGATATACTAGCATAAACTCCTTGATTGCAACTGTAGTATAGAATGTTGATAGAGAGGTTGTGAGTATGTGGGGGCAAGGCTATAGAAGAATTCTTGGAATTTCTGCTGAATTTTACTACAAACCTAAATCTTCACTAAACAAAAGATAATGTGTATTTTGATAAAATTCCATGCCTAATAATTTTTAAAACCTCTTTGTTTGAATTAGGACCCAAACAAAATTAATGGTTAGTATGTCTCTTAAGACAATCTACAAATTGTCCCTCCTCCTTTTTTTTTTTTTTCTTTTTTCTTTTGGCATTTATTTGTTTAAAAGAAACAGGTAATTCATCTTGGAGAGTTAGTTTTACACAGTTTGGGTTTGGCTGATTTTATCTGTATTGCATTTAACATGTTCCTCTGACCCTTTTATAAAGATAAGATAAATTTAGTCAAAGGGGTGCTTGATTGTGTGTGTGTGTGTGCTGTTCTTGTTTTTGCAAGGTAGCATTGTGAATTTTTCAATCTGTTATATCAAGATGTATTTAAAGATTGACTTATTTTTTGTGATAGTAAAATTTACTACTGTGCTCAGAATTTGTCAGCCTGGTCCACCCGTTGTAAAATATTTAATCAGTTTTTTGCTCTTTATTTTAACAGCTGTGGTAGACAGAATAATGCCCCTCAATATTCCCTCATCCTAATTGTCACAACCTGTGATCGTATTATCTTACATGGCAAAAGAGACTGAAAGTGTAATTAAGGTTAAGGACCTACATGTGGAGAGACTACTCTGGATTATCTGTGTGGGCACAGTCTGATCATAAGAGTTTAAAGCCAAGAACTTTCCTGGCTATAGAGAGAGAGATAGCAATGGACAACTAGTCAGATAAGATACCCCTAGGTGCAAAGATAGAGGAATGCAACCACGAACCAAGGAATGGAGTCAGCTTCTGGAACCTGCAAAAGTCCAGAAGACAGGTTGTCCACCAGAGTTTCAAGAAAGTAAAGCAGCCCTGCCCTGCCTCTTCCAGGTGTTCCAGAGCATCTGGTGGCCTGATTGGTGTCTGGAAACAACTCTAGCACATCCTTCTGAGTCAGGTTGTTTTGAAGACTGATTCAAAGATACCATCACATTTAAATTCTCAGTCTCTTGGCCTAAGCTTGATTTCTATGATCCTGGCCTCAAAATTCAGTCCACATAGGAAGTTCATTCCTATTTTCTAAGGGGTTTACATTTAAGCAGTAAGAGAAACAATACCCACTATAATTAACTATGTAACCTTTACAACAAAGTAGAAATTAAGAGTTAAACACACTAATTTCATTTTTCTTTGTGATTTGAATGATTTTATATATTCTAATAAAAATAATTTATCAAATACATGTCTTGCAAATATCTTCTCCTAGGTTTGTTGTTTTGTTTAATAACAGTACCTTTATAATAGCAGAAGCTTTTTACTTTCAAGTCGCATATATTATTTCTATTTTTATCAATCTTGCATTTGTGCCATATGTAAGAAATCTTTATGAACCCAAGGACATGTAGATAGATATTCTCCTATATTTCTATTAAAAGTTTTGTAGTTTTAGATTTTTCCTTTAGTTAAATGATTTATTTTAAGATAATATTCACATGTGGCAATGAGATATGGATCAGGTAAGATTTATTTTTGGAGTATGGGTATCTAATTGTTCCAGCAGTTTGTTTTAAGGTGATGCTTTTTCCATTAGCATTCTTGTTCAAAATTAGTGGTCTATATCAAATGAGTCTATTTCTAGACACCCTATTCTGTTTTATTGATATATATGTATCCTTTTTCCAATATCACACTCTCTTTATTACTTTGTAATTAGTCTTGAAATTGGTTAATTTGAACCTGCCAACTCTTTCTTTTTCACAATTATTTTATCTACTTCTTTTTCATTTCCATACATATTTTCGATTTACTTGTCAATTTCTATAAAAGTCTTGTTGGGCTTTTTATTAGAATTACATTGAAAGTAGATTGGGAAATTTTGGGATAAACTCAACACTATTAGTTTTTCAATCCATAGACACAGCATGTCTCTCCAACCATTGGCTTTGGTTCATGCCTTTCACTGAAACTTCATAATTTAAAGTGTATGAATCTCACACATCTTTTATTTAGATTATACCTAAGTATTTCATGTTTTGTGGTGCTGTTGTAAATGATACTTTTCATGTCAATTTTCAATTGGTCATTGCTAGTATATAAAACATACATATTTGATTTTTATATTTTAGTCTTACATAAAATTATTAGATTTACCTAATTATTAGATTTACCTAATTCTAGTAGCTTTTCCTGTAGATACTTTCAGACTTGCTATGTAAAAAACCCTGTTTCGTTTTTTTTTTTCTCAACTTGTCTGTTTTGCATTTTTTTTTTTTTTTGCATTGAGTAGGATTTCTAATACAATGTGGCATTAGAGAGCATCTCTTTTCCAGTTTTGAGAAGAAAGTGTTCAGTCATTCACCATAAATGTGAAGTTTTGTGTAGATGCTCTTTATTAATTGAAGAAGTTTCATTCTATTCCTAATTGCTGATAATTTTTATCTTAAATAGATGCTGAATTTGGTTAAAGTGTTTTTTTAATGCATCATACAGTTATTCTTTAGTTTGGTGAATTACCCTGATTTTTATTTCCCTTCCTAGGGAAAAGAACCCCTTGATCATAGAGTATTATCAATTTTTGTATTTTGCAGGATTTCATTTACTGTTGTTTTGTTGAAGATTCTGGTGTGGTGTTCTTGGGCAATATTGACATCCAGTTTTCTTTTCTTGTAATGTGTATTTTGGTGCCAAGACAATGTTGGCCTAGTACAAGCTGGGAAAGGTTTTCCTCCTCCTATACTGTGTAAGCATTCCTTAAATGCTTGTTATAATTCACCAAACTATCTCTGAGACCTAGATTGCTTTTTGGCACTATTCTATTTTTAATATACATAAGACTGTTCTGTTACCTATTATTATTAAGTTTTCAATTTCTTATAGGGTAAATTTTGGCAGTTTGTGTCTTTTTAAAAGACATTTGTCAGGTTGGGTGTGTAGCTCAGTGGTGTAGTGCTTGCCTGGCATGAGCAAGGTGCTGGGTTTTATCCCCAGCACTGCAAACAAAAAAAATTATCCATGTCATAATAATCATTTTGATCTTATATTCAGTCTGTAACTGTATTTGTTATTGTTTTTATATATATTGTAGACAATAGTATCTAATACTGTGCAGAAGGAGGCTGATATTCCTGACAGGTATAGATTTAAAATTATTTTTCTAATATCAATAGAGAATAACAGTTCAACAAACAACAATAAATGTTGGAGAGGATGTGGGGAAAAAGGCACGCTCATACATTGCTGGTGGGACTGCAAAATGGTGCAGCCAATATGGAAAGCAGTATGGAGATTCCTTGGAAAACTGGGAATTGAACCACCTTATGACCCAGCTATCCCACTCCTGGGTTTATACCCAAAGGACTTAAAAACAGCATACTACAGGGACACAGACACATCAATGTTTATAGCAGCACAATTCACAATAGCTAAACTGTGGAACCAACTTAGATGCCCTTCAGTAGATGAATGGATAAGGAAAATGTGGTATATACATTTCATACATAATACACAATGGAGTATTACTCAGCAATAAAAGAGAATAAAATTATGACATTCACAGGTGAATGGATGAAATTGGAGAATATAATGCTAAGTGAAATTAGCCAATCCCAAAAATCCAAATGCTGAATGTTTTCTCTGATAGAAGGAGGCCAATTCACTGTGGGGTTGGGACGGGGAGCATAGGAGGATTAGAGGAACACTAGAATGGCCAATGGGGACAGAGGGAAAGGGGGGGAGCAATGGGGTAAAAAAAAAAAGATGGTAGAATGAGATGGATATCATTACCCTAAGTGGATGTATGAAGACACAAATGGTGTGAATATACTTTGTATACAACCAGATATATGTAAAAATGTGCTCTAAAAGTGTAATATGAAATGTAATGCATTCTGCTGTCATTTATAACAACTTAGAATAAAATAAATAAATAAGCAAAAGAAAAAAGAAAATATTTAAAATATTAAAAAAAGAGAATAAACAGTTCATTTTCTCTTTTTATGTAAGTAAATGAAAATACTATATTATTTTCTCTGTCAAGAAAAAGGTTTTGAGAAATCAAAAATTAAAGATTTTGTTAAAGGGGTTCTGGTCTGAATTCTAGTCACAGACCAGACACTCCCACAGATCTTGTCAACTCCCCTCCATTCAGATGATGCCCTGAGACACAATCGTTCTGCCCAGGCTTTTTTTTCAAGAAAGTAGCAGGACAGAGGCTGGCAGATGAAGTCACCATCCACAAAGAGCCATTAAAACCATATTCCTTGTAGTCATGTCAGTCCTGCTAGGAAGAATGGATTCTAAGAACACCCAACATGAGAAGAAGGAGGGCAGAAGGGGGCAGTTGGTAATGCTTCCATCTTCTTAAACACGGTAGTAATAGTTATAAATATTCCTTAAGCATTTGCATGGTGGCAGGCATTCTTCTAGGCACTGCCCATTGAAAATGAACAAATAAACAAAAGCCTCTGCCCCCAGGAAAGTTACCTCTTAGTGAATAAAGAAGAAAATACACAAGACAAACAAATACAAATATACTATGTCAGGAGGTAATGACTATCCTGGTGAACCTTAACAACAATTAACATGAAAGCTAGCAAGACAAGGTAAATCCTTCCCGCTGACTAGGAAAGTGTATGCATGGACTCATGCTAGTGTCCACCCATGTGCTGGACATGGCCACTGCAGTATGTGACCACTGGGGAGAAATGTAAATGTTTTACCATATGAATATTAACATACATTAACCTGGAGACTAAGGTTAAAGCAAGTACAGCACTCCTACATGTTATCAATCTTGATTTTTGTTTTATTTTCTATGCTAAAATGGCTTGGGGTCAGTATCAACTTCCTGGGTATTAACAGAATTGATTTTGAATCATAAAATATTACTTCATTATTTTAGCAGAATTTATTTAAGGTTTCACTATAAGGATTTTCATTTTTAGTAAGTAGAAAATAATAAAGAGAACCGATATTCCAGGGGGTTGGTAATAAAAAGCCAGCACCTTGTTACTTTGCCATAACAGTCTTTTTCACTCACCAGATGCTCCAGCCAAGCCCTCTGGACCTGAAGCATACTTGCTGTGTTGAAAGATTTGCTTGTATGTGCAGAAATCATTAAACATGTTTCGCAGAGAACTATCTTTTTGAAAGACAAAAAAAGAGAAAAATAAAGGAATTCCACAATGTGAAACCAAAATCCAACTAAAGGGACATTTTTCTCAACTCCAATATGCCCCAAACATTTTTGAGGAATCACTGTGCCAGACAAAACAGGTCACAGGAAAGTGGACTAATGTTTGGGATATACAAAACCAAATATCTAGCCATAGATGTACACAGTAAAAAGTACAGGATTTTGCTTCAAGGGAGAATAGGTGATTACATTTTGTGCAGATGTGCCAGCTGTCTAGAGGCTTTCTTAACAATCAGAATGTGAATTTATTCCTTCCTTTCTTGTAATGCTGGTCCAACAAAATGAAACACACTTAATATTTCAGGCTGAGTAAGCCTGTGGGACCATCCAATCATTCAAATAACTATCTTCAGTAACAAGATGAGGAAAATCATAGAGGTCATGATTTTTAATTATCCAGAAATAAATAAATGAAATAAATAAATAATTGAATCTTCCTCCTCCAAAACTAGAACTGCATTCCAGGTGTTAAACTGCCATGGAAATCATGAAAGAAATGTTAATAGGAAAAACACATAGCTAGTCAATAAAAACCTAAAGCCAACTAAATTTCGAGCCAGGAATCAATTGTGGACCATGATGAAGTTATTGAGGTTTAACAA
The DNA here is from genome assembly GCA_025594165.1 of Tamias sibiricus. Taxonomy (NCBI): domain Eukaryota; kingdom Metazoa; phylum Chordata; class Mammalia; order Rodentia; family Sciuridae; genus Tamias; species Tamias sibiricus. Next base: position 72,454,304 of record CM046669.1, read on the forward strand.
AAAATCATTTATTGAATAAACAGACATTTGGAATAAACTGGTTGAACTGAAAGCACTTTTAGTAGGCATGCATGATTTTAAAATAGATGTTACCAACTGAGGTGGCAGCCACTGTATACACACACACACACACACACACACACACACACACACAGAGGAATGCAATACCAGACCAGATTCATTAAGGAATAAGACTTTTGATTCCTTAAGATTTTACTTTCTCTTTTTTCTTTTTACTGAGTTATTTTTTGCTTATAGTGTTTTTCTCTATAAATAATTTCTTGCTCTGAACTAGGTAACTGGTGAAATCATGCCAATATATGCCCACATAAACAAACAGAACACTTTCCTTTCTCAGATCCTGTCTTCTGCCCATGCTGATTATGTCTCTACAGCAGTTTTTTTTTTTTAATAGTGTTATTCAAATAACAGACCCCAGATACTGTTCCTTCTAAAAATGCACCTGCGTCTTTCATCAACTTGAACAGAAATTATGTGTGAGCAATCTCCCACTGCTAGGTTCAAGGGTCAAGGAGGGGACAGGGTATTATGAATTTTTCAGACTGCTGACCAAGAAATGTAGTTAATTTCCTCCATTACCAATACTATTTAAAAGGCAAGTCATGATATTTCTGAAATACACCCAAGAAATATGATAACTTAAGAAAATGAACAATAGCTTACTTCATAACTCTGGGTAAGGTATTTAAGGTATTACTGAAGCCTTTTGCTAAAAATTTGTCAGTAATAGTAATGCTAAAAAATTTGTTAGTGAAAAAAAAATCAACAAAAGCTAGTGATAAAATCAATAAAATACAGTAATAAAATCAATAATTTCTTTACCTGTAAATAATAAACAAGTATTATTTATACTTTCAATACCCTTCTCAATAATATTTGAAGATCTCCCACCCTGTTGATGGCTTGTTTCATCCTCACACAAATATTTTCAAGATAAGCGGTGGTCTACCAGCCCTCTCTTATCTTCTGGCTGAAATGTGAAAACATGCTTACAATTTCAGGTTAACTTCAGGAATGTTAACAAATATGCTGTCTAATCACTGAGAAAAACCTTTATTATTTCCTTCTGATGAATTCTGCTCTCAATTTATTCACCCTTGCAACAGCATTCTGGGACCAAAAGCTTTTCAGCAGATTGCTCCCTAGGGGAAAGCTCAACATTCCACACCTATTTTTCTCACTCTGAACCCATTGCCTCTGGCTGAAGGAAAGGGCAAGTTTGAAATGGCTATTTGCCTTAGTTTGGATAAGTCATCCTCATCTGACCAAAGGAAGGAATCGTCAAATCATCCAGGGTTGGCAAGACAGAAGGGTGTGCATGTAAAATCCAAGATCAACTTAGGGCACATCATACTGAATACAACTGATACCCCTGATTGTCAGTGAGGAGTTCTGCTCCTCCAAATGTTGAAGTTTGAACATTAAAGAAGCACGCCTAGGCAAGCATATAAAGCAGGGTTTATTTAAAAGGGATAACATAGACTTCTCCTAGGAGGGAGAAGGGGGTCATTGCTGGTATTCTGGTATCTCAAAAAGCAAGGCAGGTCTACCTTTTTTATATGTCCTGGGCTTCCTTTGTTGTTCTGCCCTCTTCCCCTTAACTTTCTCCTTCCTGCCTACATGACCAGGCCCAGTGGGAGGCCAAAATGTGAGAAATAGATGGGCTGAAGGGGGAAGGGTGGGATGGAGCAGCCCAGGACACATTAATTAACAACTTCATAGTCCCTGTTGGGGAGGGCAATTCCTGGGACAGGTTACCTTGGCAACAAGTTGGAGCAGGGGCAGGTTCTTGATCAGGATGGAGGAAGGGCTGTAAAGGAATTAACATTCCAATCCCTCAGGGATCAACCTCCAATTTCCCAGGACTCACTGAAAATTGGCTTTCTTGATCTGACCTGACTCAATTCACCCATCTATACTGACTGCATGTCATTCCCCCCTCACAACTGCACTTCTGTCTTTAGAAATACTGAATAATATTACATTGTATGTATATACCACATTTGTCTCACTGGTCAGCCCAGCCTGGGATTCTGGAAGCTGACTGGCAGGGCCTGCTTTTGGGATCTCCAGGGTCTGTAATCAGATAGGGCAATTTTGCTAACATCACCGCTATCCAACTGACTTCTTATAAGACCCCTTTTTTGTCTCACACAACCCCTTTTGTGGCTCACACATCTCTTCCTGTTGAGGTCCCTTGCCCTCTAGAATAGGACAAGTCCAGTTCATTTAAGCCTAGGTCCTCTTGGAAATATTTACTTGATCCATGAGATAATGTATTTTTACCTCCCAAATGGTATAAATAAATCCTTCTGGTGCTCTCCCTGCTGGACTTGACAGTGAATAATTCCCATAAAAGTGCTGCCTTCTAAATTCTTAAGGCATTAATCTTGCATTAGTCTGCAGTGGTTAATGATTCAGATTCAAGTCTCTGCTCTACCTTAGCTCAGATAGCAGCATGGGGAAGACCCACCAAATTTGTACATCATGGCCAGCATCCAGTTAGGGAGTAAGGCACCAGGATCTTCACTTGAAGAACATCAAGGTCTCTTTGACCTTGTTATGGAAATCACACTCAGCAAGAAACCAAACACCACTCTGAGGGTTGGCAACTCAGGTTTTTTTTATGCCTTGGACCTAGATGAGCTACTGCTCTGAAGTTCTGGCCCCAAGATGAGGTTACATGGGGCTTTTATAAGAAATCTGACATCATTTCTTAACCATTACAACATTGGTGGGTGTGAATTCTTGGCCTACTTGACCAAAGACCATGCACAGGGAATTTATGATAGGTAATTCAAGAGTATTATTATGGATTGACCTTCACCACAGGCAGTAGTAACTCAAGATGACTTGAGTTTATCTCCCTAGGCACTATTTTTCTAAGAACTAAGCCAATGAGGTTATAGTTTAGACAGAAGTTAGTTGGCATAGCAATTAAGTGATGTAGCTACATTTCTACAGAGTTCTAGAAAGTTTCAAAGTATAAGAAGAAAGGACTCTTTTCACAGGCACCTTGTTGAATTTCTGGCCTTGATAGCCAGACACAGGGATGTTTACATTTGGAAAGGGAGACTCCTAGAGCTAGCTATTTATAATCCAATTGGTAGGGACCATGGTTAATTAGTTTCCCTGAAGAGAGGCTGACAGAAGGGAGGGGGAAAAATTAACCCTTTCCCAAGGCATTGGTTCTTCATTATAATTTTCTTATAATTTCATTTTATAATCAGGTCTGGTTCCTCCATCAACCTCATCTTGGCCCCTAATTAGAAGTAAGGAGGCACTGTGAGAAATAGAAAATCCTAGTGGTCCATTTTTAGAATCCAGTACTTAGCTTTAAATATAAAATGACTTGGGATATAAGGAAGGCAGCTAGCAGGGAGAAAAGAATGAAAAGTTACAAGCAGTTAACATTGGAGTGTAAAAGTTCACAGCCCCTTGACAAACAGGAGATGGAAAGGAAGCCCCTCACACCCCACCTGACCAACAGAGATAAACTGTGTATACGTCAAAAGGCACTCAATCCAAGGAGACTTACCTGCCACAGGAGAGCAAAGGAAGGTAGGGCCAACTTAAATGTATATTTCTTTAAATAATCCAATAATAGACAGTAAAACCTAAGTGACATTTGGGAAGATTGTGCACCCTATAGTACTTAGCCAATGAGAAACTGGGCAAGGGAATTTACACTTTAGGGGGTAAAACACTGGTTGTACCCAAACTGGTGGTCCCTGACCACCAGGCACCCAATCTTTCAAAAGTGTCATTAAAGTAAAGTCTTGCTTTTTGCTGTTCCTTGTGTCTCTCAGTCCATTTTTTTGGACTTGAACAGGTGAGTGTGTTTCTTACAGCACCAATGTATGAGTTAGCAACCAGAAGTTATGGGCTCCAATTCAGGTCTTATTCAAATGCATAAACCATACCTGGAGGCTAACTGGTACACATATTCATGAGCACCATCAAGGCCTATTTCAAGTGTAAAAGACCTTGAGGCTCACCTGTGGGAATGCATCCAGTCAGCTCTTTTGAATAAAGGAAGGTGATAGCCTTGATATTTTTCAATGCCTGTTTCACATAGATTTTGCTCCAAGTTCTACTCAGAACCATATATAAACTCCTAAACTAGCACACCAAAATAGCTTTTCTGCTATCAGGCCCCCTGCTGCATAGCAGAAGTTCTCTCTTCTCTTCTAAAATATATCCTACTGCATTTACTCTTCCTTTCCATGATTGTCTATGGAGTTTATTCTTTAAAGTTTGTGAGACAAGAACCTAGAAGGAAATTGGCTAAGCAGGAAATCTAGTCTCATCTCAAAGCTCCAGTTTCACTGAGACATGGAGAGATGAAAAGGCATAGCACTCATTTACATACCTGTGCTTCCCCTTCAAGGAGTACTTTGATAAATCTCTAAGTTTCTCTTTTTACACTGTAACAGTTGACAGTCAATGAAACTTGTGAATGCAAGAAGAATTCTGTCACCTCAAATATTGGAAAAGTAAAAAAGTTGAAAATTTCATACTATCACCCTTTCTAGTTGTGTGTCTGGATGTGGTTTTTCTTCTGTAAACTTCCAGTTACTTATCTATAAAATAAACACATACACAAGTAGAATTTCTGGAACAGAATAAAATATATAGAACATTTAATTTATTAAGTGATTGCATTAAATTGAATGCTACAAACTATGACATTTTATGAGAAAGATTACTAAGTTATCAGTTTCTTAAATTCAGGTATTGTGTCCTATTTATCTATCAAAAGCAGATGCTCAAATATTTATTAAATGTACAAACCTATGAATAAATTTAAAGTGAAAGTGGTGTGATGGAACTATGAAGATCACAAGGTATTTGTAGAAGGTAGAATAATGGTCTCCCAAAGATGTCTACATCCATATCCCTGGAACTTATAAATATATTATTTTACATGATTCAGGAAAATTAAAGTTGCAGATAGAATTAAGAATGTTCCTCATCTGACCTTGAAATAGAGTATCCTAAATTATCCAGGTTGATCCAATATAATCACAAAATTCTTAAAACGGAAATAAAAAAGCAGAAGAAGGACAATGAGAGAGATGGCAGCATGAGAAAGGCTCTGCTTGATTTTGTTGCCTTTGAAGGAGAAATGGGGCCAGAAGCCAAGGAATGCAGGTGGCCCCTAGAAGTTAGGAAAAAAAAAAAAAAAAAAAAAAAAGACAACAGGTTCTATTTGAGTGTCCAAGAGAAATGTTGCTCTGCCAGAATCTTGATTTTTTTTTTTTTCTGGGCCACATCCCCAGCCATTTTTTGTATTTTATTAGAGACAGGGTCTCACTGAGTTGTTAGTGCCTCGCCATTGCTGAGGCTGGCTTTGAAATCGTGATCCTCCTGCCTCAGCCTCCCAAAGTGCTGGGATTACAGGCGTGCGCCACCGTGCCGGGCAAGAATCTTGATTTTTGTCCAGTGAGACCCATTTCACATTTCTGATTTCCAGAAATAATAGACAACAAATTCCTCTTGTTTTAGCTATCAAATTTGGGCAATTTGTCATAGCATCAGTTGGAAACTAACACAGTGTATACAATTAACTATGAGTAAAAGTATCAGATCCAAGCTGGTAGTTATAAGCTCAAGCTTATATGAAAGCTTATCCAATTATTACAAAAGAAAAAATACAAATGTAGGATGAAGAACTCAATATATATATATATGTGTACCACTACTAATACCACTACTAATAAGAAACACCAAACCAGTGTCTATTAATTTATACAGTCATTTAAGTTGTACAACCAAAAGTATTTTGACTCTGTTACCAAAAGCTCAGTCCTTATCCCATATGCCAATCCAATAACTAATAAGGAACAATTTTGAGAAAAAGGAAAAAGAAGGTTTATTGCTTTGATACCAAAGGAGAAACACAGGGGACTCCTGTCCCTGAGACTGTGATTCTACCCATCCAGAGGAACAGGGAAATTTTAAAGGAACTCTTCAATGGTTGCCTTCTAGGAGTGCCCTGGTAGGGGGTCCCATGGCACCCTGATGGCATGTTAGGATTCACTTGTTAATAAGGGAGATATTCACTTCCTAGATTCCTTGGCAGACATCTCCTTCCTATGGTGGCTGTGTTCAAGAACAATTAACTAGGGGAAGAAAAGATAACACTGTCTCCCTAATCTTGTTAGGGAGGGGAAGAAGGGAGAAAAGAAGAAAAAAAGTCCTTTTAAAAATAACCCTCAAAACAAGGAGGGCTATATTCAAAATGTGAAGTGAAACACTGTTAAAACTTTACATACTATATAACATGTCAGAGAGAAATGACAGTGATATAAAGAGAACAAAGATCTCTGGGTGGAGAAGCAGTACCGGCCTAAAATGATGGCTTTATTTAAACTTTCTGAGCATGAAATTAGAAATCCCTGCATATTTCCTTTGTTTTTCCTCCTTCTACCCATCCACCTCCATCTCTGTCTGTTTCTTGATCTTGGTTAATTTTTTTTTTTTTTTTTTAATGTACCCAAGATCCAACAGTTACTTGTATTTTACTTTTCATAGGATTGGTGGGTGCTGAAGTCACAAGTCAATCTGGGTACAGAAGTGAGTCTATACAAATATTTAAGAGAAGCAGCAGGAACTATGGCTGCTGGTCTGTTAGTCTGAGGAAAGAGAATAGTGAAGGGTGTTTTCAAGTATATTCATAGCAAATTTATTCATAAGAGCTTAAAAGTAGAAACCACACAAATCCATCCACTGATGAATGTATAAACAAAATGTGGTATACTAATATAATAAAATATTATTCAGGCATAAAATAATATTACATGTTAAAACATGGATGAATCTTGAAACAAAAGTGAGAGAAGTCAGTCACAGGAACACATATGATTCAGTTTCGATAAAACGTCCAGAATAGGTAAACCCATACAGGCAGTGGATTGGTGGCTTCCCTGGGGTTGAAGAGGTCAGGAATAAATGGGGAGTGACTGTTAATAGTCCTGATGTTTCTTTGGGTAGAACAAAATGTTCTATGATTTATAGTGGTAATGTTTACACAATCCTGTAAACATATGAAGGGCAAAAATCACACCGGTGACAGCTGTGCAGCCAAGAGATTATTCAACAGCCTTTGTGGCTGGTAGCAAAACCATAAAAGAGGTGCTCTGGTCGAAGGTCAAAGAGGTGCTGGGAGAGGGAAGTCAGGGAGAAGGGAGTGTGCAAGCTCTGGTGGGAGAGGGGAGTCAGGGAGAGGGGAGTGTGCAAGCTCTGAACAGAAGGTGGGTGCTTGGTTGCACCGGCTAGGATATCTGGAGCTATCAGCTAAAGCAGCTGCTGTCTGGCTAGAGGCTAGAGCTGTCAGCTGGGGCAGCTGCCATTGGTTGAAGGTGGTGGGTCTGGAGCTGTGGGCTGGGGCAGCTGCAGTCATCTGAAGGCGATGGGTCTGGAGCTGTTGCAGTGGCTTCCTCCTCTCCGCAGGGTCGAGCTGATGTGTCTGAGTGGCTTCCTCCTCTCAGCAGCGACGACGGGCTGATGTGTGTGTCTGTGTGTGTTATGAGTCTCTCGAACAGGGCCCTATATAGGGATTTCTGGTGGGACGTGCACCAGAGCAACCCCAACGCCATTGGCTCTTTGCCCATAGAACAGGGTGAACTTTAAACCTATTGGCTCTTACCTGGGGAAAAGAAACATCCTGCCTGGAGAATGAAACAATGTTGCTTTGCTCAGGATATGGAAAACTCGGGGGGGGTGGGGTGGGGAGGGTAGCCTATCTATCACAATCCTGTAAACATATGATAAATGTTAAATTTTACATTTTAAATGGTTGAAGTGTAAAGCTTTTTATTTATTTATATATATATAAAAGGCCATTTAACCTGCCATGGGGACAGCCATCTTGGGGCAAAATGACACCTCAGCATAGGGGGAGAATAGAATGTCCAACCAGTACCCTGGAGTCTGGCAAACATAAATGGACATGAGGAGTAAAAGAAAAGAACAGAAAAAAAGTTTATAATGCTGAAAAGGGTAACCACAGGCCACAGTTGGTTTGGAATTTGAAGTAGTTTAAATTAAATAAATAAAATCAATTCCTTAGTAACACTGACCACACTTAATGTTCAATTACTACATGTGGCTAGTGGCTACCACATTCAACAGGACAAATATAGAACACTTTCACCATAGGAAAAAATGGTGGATTAGAGGAACCCACTGTATAATTGCTGCTTTGGAGAATGAATCAAAGCAACACTTCTGCAGCATCACGATGAGTTAAGAAGGCAACTCAGAGAGCTATCAACAAGATGAGAACCAGAAATACAGTTTGTAGAATAGAAAGAGAATTAATAAAAGGAATAGACTATGGCAGCACCAAGCATCTGGTCACTCAGTGGGAGGTGGGAAACCCCCCTTCAATAACCAGGAAGAAAGTTTCTCAGGGGGTATAAGGAAGGCAATCTCTTCTGTCTAGCAAATTCAGAATCTGAGCAGGAAAAACACATACTGTGTAGTGAACCAAGGCATTAAGAGAGTCCTTGGACTTCCCAGTGGATTTAGTGAAAGTGGGGAAGAAGTTCTAACCTAAATACATGCTTGTTTGGGTTTTCTGAGTAGATTAGAAATCCCTGAAGTTTTCCTTTGTCTCCCACTCCATGCCCCACCCCATCTTGTTCTTTGTTTGCTTTCTTTTTGTGTACTCAAGACCCAGCAGCCACTTACATTTTGCTTGTCAGTGGATTGGTGGATGCTTAAATGATGAGTCAATATGGGCACAGGAGTGAGACTAACACATATTTAAGGGAAGTGCTGGGCAATGATGTAAGCCACAGCTGCCAGGTTTGTAGAGAGAATAGTTAAGGGTGCCTGCATTTGAAATTTGTGATCTGAACTATGTGCTAAGGAGCAAGGCTAAGGCTGACAGCAAGTAGAAGTGGGCTGGGTCAGGACTGGATGGAAAGCTGCTACCTGCAGCATTCTTCCATGGACCTTGTTAGCGCCCCCATATCAGAAGTGTCTGGAGGATCTGGTGTTGTGACCTGACTGCTACCCACATACCTACCCCCTTCACATGGACTGAGGTGCTCTGTGTTAGTCAGCTTTTCATTTCTGTGATCAAAATACCTGACAAAGACAACTTAGAGGAGGAAAGCCTTATTTTGGTTCATGGTTTCAGAGGTTAAGTCCATGGTCAGCTGGGTCCGAGGTAGAAACCTCATGGTAGGAGGGCATGGTAGAGTAAAGCTACTTAGCCCATGGCAAACAGAAGCAGAGAAAGAGACAGGATGGGGCTGGAGAGAAGACAGACTCTTCTAGGGCATGCCCTCAGTAACCATGGGCATGTCCTCAGTAACCTATTTCCTTCAACCAGGTCACACCCCCAAGTATCCTTTCAGCTATAAACCTACTTGGTGGATAAAGCCACTGAAGAGGTCAGAACATTTATAATCCGATAATTACCTAAAAGTCCCACCTAGTAACAATGAAACTTCTGTATGCTTCCCTGTGTATAGGGAACAATATCAACTACTTTTATCCACAGTTAATCTTAGATTATTTAAACCATCCTCCAATGCTTCTCTGGTTCCATGTCTAGTGTGACATTCCACCTGAAAATGTTCTGGATTTATTTCACTTAATCTTGTTTTTATTTTATTTTTTTTTGTAGAGTAAAGGAAGTGGAAGCAACTGTCTGGGAAATTAGACTGTTATCTTCAAAACCTCTTAATAGAACACCATGGCTCACTATGCTCCCTTCTTTGTATGCCAGGAGTTTCTGCCAGCCACTTCACAATGACTCCCAAGTCTAAAAGTAATAGTGCATGGCTTTCCTTTAGATTGCAAAATGGCTATAAATCAATATAAGCAACATTTTAGTTAATAAATATTTACAGGGCTTCTACTATGTTCCTTGGCTTGGCATTAAAGTTTAATTTTAATAAAAATGACATTATCTATGACCTCATGGGGCTTATAGCCAGCAGGGAAGAGAGATATTGGCCAATATTAACAAATGCCAATGTAAAATTATAACAGTAGTAAGTTCCAAGAAAGAATGCAATGAAGGTCAGGGAAAGATGATCTGAGGAAGGGCAGTTTAAGCTCATATTGAGCAACCCTAGTGAGTACTAGGGACAGAAAGTGTACCAAAGAGAAGATGAGAGAGAACTGTGATAGAGGTCGGAGTGCTGATACCGGTCTTGAAAATCAGGATTGGGTCCTCATTCTCATGGTGTAGAAGATAGAAGATTAAACACACACACACACACACACACACACACACACACACACACACACACAGGGTGGGGGGAGAGAACCCTCCTGAGAGGAGGGGGTTCAGAGATGAGTAGGGGTGTTTTGTCCCTTTATACATTTTAGGTTTCCTTTCTTCTCATGCCTGTGTAAACAAAAGTGATGAAAAGGCAGAAAAAGAACCATCCAGGGGGTGATTGCTTGTGTTGGAAAGTGCAATCCTTCTCACCAAGAGGCTGTTAGCAACCAGGTGATGGGGAAGTGTTATCTACCTATTTCATTTTCTTTGATAATCAACTACCTGTCCTTTGCTCCATCTCATTCCCTCCTCTGATTAAGGAAACCATTACTGTTATAAGGAGAAATGGGCAATGACTGCCCTGGCTGTTTCAGGTTGAGAGAGTCAGGGAAAAGTGGGGAAAGCAGTTTATGTTTCTCTTTTAGAAATGTTTTGGGTTGGTGGAGGGGTCTGTGGTAAAAACTGGTTTGGAAAGAACAGGTTATAAAGTTATCTGAGAGGTGGGTGCCTCTATGAGAGAAGCAAAAGAGATGAGTACTGTAATGAGATTTATAATAGCAAAGAGATCAAGTATGACACGAGTGTACATGTTAAGTTACATTAAAAGAATTATTGTCTTTCCTTTTAAATGCCCAGGTATGGCTCTGTTTTGGTCATAACATTTTTTTTTAAATTTTTTTTGAGAGGAGGGGGTTCAGAGATGAGTAGGGGTGTTTTGTCCCTTTATACATTTTAGGTTTCCTTTCTTCTCATGCCTGTGTAAACAAAAGTGATGAAAAGGCAGAAAAAGAACCATCCAGGGGGTGATTGCTTGTGTTGGAAAGTGCAATCCTTCTCACCAAGAGGCTGTTAGCAACCAGGTGATGGGGAAGTGTTATCTACCTATTTCATTTTCTTTGATAATCAACTACCTGTCCTTTGCTCCATCTCATTCCCTCCTCTGATTAAGGAAACCATTACTGTTATAAGGAGAAATGGGCAATGACTGCCCTGGCTGTTTCAGGTTGAGAGAGTCAGGGAAAAGTGGGGAAAGCAGTTTATGTTTCTCTTTTAGAAATGTTTTGGGTTGGTGGAGGGGTCTGTGGTAAAAACTGGTTTGGAAAGAACAGGTTATAAAGTTATCTGAGAGGTGGGTGCCTCTATGAGAGAAGCAAAAGAGATGAGTACTGTAATGAGATTTATAATAGCAAAGAGATCAAGTATGACATGAGTGTACATGTTAAGTTACATTAAAAGAATTATTGTCTTTCCTTTTAAATGCCCAGGTATGGCTCTGTTTTGGTCATAACATATTAATTATGTTTTTTTTTTTTTTAATTTTTTTTTGCTAGGTATGTAAGACTAAGCCGGGCAAATTGACCTTGTTCCTATCTATTGTTAAGAGTCAGCTGAGTTTCCTCAGGGTGTCACTCATGGCAACTTGAGAGATGCCTCTTAGCTCCTCTAGTGCCATCTGCCCAGGATATGTCAGGGTCTTGTTGACCATATGGTTTCCCTTGGAAGCATCAAGGACAATTCCCTCTCCCACAACCTTCCTCTTTGAACCATGTGCACTGGTGGGATTTCTGTTCTCTAGGGTCTCACTGATTCTCCCTGATTGGGAGGTCATGTGGCCCAGAGTTGCAAAGTCCTTAGAGAAGTCTCCTAATTCCCTGGGTTCAAGGTGACCTCACAGGTAAGAGCCAAATATTGGATACTTTCTTTCTTGGCTCTTTTTTTCTTTTAGTCTCTAAGTTTTGGTCTTAAACATCCTGCAACCAGTTTTACCAGTTAAAGTAAGATTACTGGGGTTTAACTTTAATGCCTACAACTTTACAGTTATTTATCCCTTCCAATTAATTGGGGTCAGTATTAGTACTGGAAGTTAGCCTTATATCCTGTCTGTCCTATGGGTGATGGCCTATTATCTCAAATTAACTCGAGTTGTTATGTTAGAAGTTGTAATTTTATTAGGCACTAACAGATAATAGTTATAAAGTTTACAAGAAAAATACAAAATGAAATTAACTAGAGTAAAAACATATTGAATTCATATAATAGCTATGAACCAAGAAACACAATTTTTATAATCCCAAACCTTACTTCAAACTTTAGTTTGAAGAACATTAACTTGGTAAAATGTTTTTTCAAACTTTATATTTTAAAGAATTGTATACTTGGAAGATATGAATAGATCTAGTATACAAAGAAGCCAGTAGCCAGTAACAGCACCACAATTACACTTATGTCCTTACTTTAACCAAGTGAACTTTTAAAGAAAATTTTAGAATATGTAGTGTTGTGTAATAACAGTTGTTGTTTAACCAGAGTTGTATGAACCCTGATTCCTTTTAGACTAGTTTTTTAAATAATAAAACTTAGCAGACATACAAAATTATCTTGATAGATAAGAGCAGATTAACATTTTTAAAAAAAACTCTTATTACTTCAATGCACAGAGGATTAAATTTTGGTTTATATCAGTACATTAATATTTGACCTTAGAAAAAAAAACCTCCAATAACTAACTGTGCTAATTATGGCCAATTTAGTTACACAAAAACTTTTTGAAATTTACCAACCTTCTGCAACTTACTCAGACATTCTACAACTTTTTACTTTACCATACAAAGACATTCTCATCCAGAAACATTTCTTTTTCCTTCCTTTTTCCATACTAAAATATATTTCATACATAGGGCATTTTAACCATTTTTTTCCTTTTGTACACTCAGTCTCTTAAGGTGTGGTGTTATAGTTTATGTTTGCTCTGGAGACCATTTTTCATTACCCTAGTTGGTAATCAAGCCAGATTTGGATGCAGAAAATTATGAGACATCATCTCCCATTAATACTTTTGAGGATGAGGCTTCCCTCTGAGCAGCAGCAGCAGCAGCAGCAGCAGCAGCAGCAGCAGCAGCAGCAGAGAAAAAATAAAAGAGAATAGAAGCACCAAGAAAATATCTCTACCTAGGGAATGTCTTCCCACTGTTGGAACCTCTAGCTCCTGGAGCCTCTAGTGACCAGCAGATTTTGCTCCTCCTCCCACACATGATTTCTAGATTTAACTACTGCATTACCAGTGTGGTCATAACCCCTGTGCTTTTTCATGGGTGGCGATAAAAAAGATACAAGCCTCTCTGCTTGATAATCCATCTTGCCATGTGACTTGTAACCCTGGGAGAACATGGAACCTTTTTTGTAATGAATCATGGTATGTCTTTGTTGAGTAGCTAATGAACTGGGGTGGGGAGGGGTTCACTTTGAATGAATCTAATTTATATTTTTGCCACAATTTTTTTTTAAACAAGGTCCTTAGTATGCACATAGGAACTTCAGACTATCTCCTTCTTTTTTACAGAACAGGCAAAGCTGTAGGATGGTATTCAAATTTATATATCCCTCTGATGGCCATGATTCTCTATTAGAGAGTTTGTATTGAGAACATGTTTGGCAGAGGAACAATAGGGCTAAAGTCTGGAACAAAGTTTATGCTCAAGTCTGGAACAAAGTTTATGCTCACTATGGGCCAAAGGAATCACCAGAGGTCAAGAAAGACATAGTTGTTGTTGAACATTTAGCTTATTCCCCTGAAGAATCTAAACCAAAGGTGAATTGAAAGACTGTGGGTATAAATCTCCCTTGTTGCAGTCAAAGAATCTAGAGGTGCAAACAGGAGCACAGAAACAACAATGGGGAGAATCCCTACAGCTTATAAAGGTTTAATATGTGAACAAAGGGAACCCAGACACTTCCTTATGAACCATTCCATGTAAAATGTCCCTCTCTCAATGGCTAGAGTCTGATCTGTGAGGGAAGAGGAGTGCTTGGGAGGAACAAATGTGGGAAAGTGCAGTTTAGCTCATCCAGATGTATATATCACAGGGGTTTTGCTCAGCACCATTTGATCAACCAGTCACCACAGGATATCCTATTGGTTCTGTTGGGAGAGCAGGTCTGGGGAGAAAATTTTGAGATTCACCAGGGAGTGGCTCCGGCCAGAATCTTGCAGTTGTTTCAACCCTTTGTTCCTCTTTACACATCCAAAGGCAAACCAGGATCAAGGGTCATTGTCTATTAATGCCAGACATGCTCCAAGCCTGGATAGAACAGTGAGAAATGACTTAGGCAGGACCCAAAATGCCTGACCAATAAGACAGGTGATTAGGAGTTGCTGAGACCATGACTCCTCTCACCCAAGTCTTATATAATGGCAGCTTGAACTAACAGCTTTTAATTAGCCAATGTGTGTCAATTATCCTCCATAAAGAAAGTGACAGAAGGGCACACCTCAGAAAGATGTGGATCTTACCTCAGTGATGAGCCCAGATAAGCCCCCAGCTGATACTGGTCTTGAAAATCAAGATTGGGTCCTCATTTCACCAACGTTGAAGATTAAACATCTGGGAAATACTGAGGCAATAACAGAAAGTAAACATTATTTAAGCAATAGAACACACACGCAAAGAGAGAGAGAGAGAGAGAGAGAGAGAGAGAGAGAGAGAGAGAGAAACTCCTCTGGAGAGATGGGGGACCAGAGCTAATGACTAAGGGAGTGGGGTTGTCTTGCCTGATAGATGGGCTACCCTCCCCCCCAGAGTTTTCCACATCCTGAGAGAAGCAACCTTGTTTCATTCTCAGTAGGATGTTTCTTCCCTGGACAGGATGTTTCTTCCCTGGGCAGGATGTTTCTTTTCCCCAGGCAAGAGCCAATAGGCTTAAAGGTCGCCCTATTCTATGGGCAAAGAGCCAATGGCGTTGGGGTTGCTCTGGTGCACCTCCCACCAGAAATCCCTATATAGGGCCCTGTTCGAGAGACTCAGAACAGACACACGGATGCACACATCAGCTCGTTGCTGCTGAGAGAAGGAAGCCACTCAGACACATCAGCTCGACCCTGCAGAGAGGAAGAAGCCACTGCGACAGCTCCAGACCCATCAACTCCAGCCGATGGCAGCTGCCCCAGCCCACAGCTCCAGACCCACCACCTTCAGCCTGACCGCTGCTCCCAGCTGACAGCTCCAGCCTCCAGCCAGACAGCAGCTGCTTTAGCTGATAGCTCCAGAGATCCTAGCCGGTGCAACCAAGCACCCACCTTCTGTTCAGAGCTTGCACACTCCCTTCTCCCTGACTCTCCTCTCCCACCAGAGCTTGCACACTCCCTTCTCCCTGACTCCCCTCTCCCAGCACCTCTTCGACCTTCGACCAGAGCACCTCTTTTCCGGTTCTGCTACCAGCCATGAAGGCTGTTGAATAAATCTCTTGGCTGCACGGCTGTCCTCGGTGTGATGTTTTGCCCTTCATTGCCCATTTATATATTTTAGGTTTCCTTTTATCTCATGCCTGTGTGACCAAAAGTAACCAAAAGGCAGGAAGAGAGATATCCAGGGGGTGATTGCTTGTGTTGAAATGTTTGATCCTTCCCTACCCCTGGAGGCTGTTAGCAACTGGATGGTGGGGTAGTGCAATCTACCCATTTTATTTTCTTTGATAATCAGCTATCTGTCTTTTGCCCTGGTCTCAGTGCTTGTCCAGTGTAGAGAGGTTGGGTGGTGATGGTGGTGCAGGAGAAGGACAGTCTTAGGTAGGGACAAGAGTGTCTTTATTCTGTGTATAGAGGGAATCATTGAAGTGTTTTGTCTGGGGGATAGCATTGAAGCCAGAATTAGACTGGCAGTCAGTATAGATAGGTAAATCGAGTCAGGTCAGATCAAGGAAGCCAATTTTGAGTAGGTCTCAGGAAGTTGGAGACTGTCCCCTGAGGGCTTGAAATGTTAATTTCTTCAGAACCCTTCCTCCACCCTTATCAAGAACCTGTCCCTGCTCCAACCTGTTGCTAAGGTAACCTGTCCCAGGAATTGTCCCTTCCTACAGGGAGCTATAAAATTGTTAATTAATGTGTCCTGGGCTGCTCCATCCTGCCCTTCCCCCTTCAGCCTACTTGTTTCCCACATTTTGGCCAGCCCACCAAGCATTCCTGGGCCTAGTCACATATGCAGGAAGGAGAAAGATAAGGGGAAGAGGACAGGAAAACAAAGGAAGCCTAGGACCTATAAAAAGGGCAGAACACATTGCTTCTGGGGATTCCAGGATACCAGCTATGGTTCCCTTCTTCCTCCTGGGATGTTGCCGCCTACAGCAACGATATTGCAGGAAAGAAATCGGAGGCAGACTGGGAATGACTGGTTCCTTTATTCTTGCTTCTTCTTCTCTGTTCTCTCTTCTGTATTCTCCATCCCCTCTGTTTCCCCCACAGTCTCTTTAAATACCCTTTACCTTAACAAGTATATGTGTGTCACAATCTCAATTTACAGGTGCGTCACACAGTGTTCACGGGCACAGAAAGATTCTTAGTTAATTACATTAAGATTGGGGGTAAACAATTAAACGCCTCCTCTTTGGCTCTCAGCCAGCTGCCATCTTAGCTACTTCCTCATACAAGGCTCTTACACTGGGAGAAGTCTATGTTACCTCTCTCTCTCTCTCTTTTTTTTTTTAATATTTATTTATTTTAGTTGTACACAATGCCTTTTCTTTTACATGGTGTTGAGGATCAAACCTGGGCCATGCATGTGCTAGGCAAGCGCTCTACCACTGAGCCCCAACACCAGCCCTATGTTACCTCTTTTTAAATAAACCGTTTTATATGCTCGCCTCAGCGTGCTTCTCTAATGTTCAAACTTCAACATGTGAGGAAGCAGAACTCGTCACCAATAACCGGTGGTATCAGCATGATCAGATTTATTAGGAAGTGTTATTCTTTTTTTTTTTTTTTTTTTGGTACTGGGGATTGAACTCAGGGGTACTCAATCACTGGGCCACATCCCCAGCCCTTTTTTGTATTTTATTAGAGACAGGGTCTCACTGAGTTTCTAAGTGCCTCGCCATAGCACTTATAGCTATATCCATAGCAACTGGATATACAGATCAGGTTTAAGTGCTAAGGCTGGCTTTGAACTCGTGATCCTCCTGCCTCAGCCTCCCAAAGTGCTGGGATTACAGGCGTGCTGCACTACCACACCCAGCTTAGGAAGTGTTGTTCGCCCTAGAATTCAGATCAGATATAGGAATACCCCCTTTATTTATTTATTTAGTTGTAGGTGAACACAATACCTTTATTTTATTTTTATGTGGTGCTAAGGATCAAATCCAGTGCCTCACACATGCCAGGTGAGCACTCTAACTCTGAGCCACAACCACAGTCCAGGAAGACCCCCTTTTAAGACTGGCACACTATTTTGCAGGTGAAGTAGCACTCTCTTGGAGTAGTATAAAAATTGAGAGACTACAATAATTCAAAAGATAGTAAGGAGGTAAAAGTCAATAGAATTTATAGATGGATTGTGAGAGGGGTAAGCTGGCATAGATAGATAAATGTTGATGCAAGTCAGTGAGAAGGGAACAAAGAAGTATAAATGGATTAGGGGTTGAAGAATAAATTTTTAAACCTGCCAATATCAAGGTACTACTGAGACATCCAAATACAAATGTCAAGATAGCAACTGGATATACAGATCAGGTTTCAGAGAATTAAAGGGGACATAAATCTGTGAGTCATCTTCACATAGGTATGTAAGAGCCTTAATGAGGAGGTAGCTAAGATGGCGGCTGGCTGAGAGCCAAAGAGGAGGCATTTAATGGTTTTCTCCTGACCTTAATGTAATCAACTAAGAATCTTTCTGTGCCCGTGAACACTGTGTGACGCACCTGTAAGTTGAGCTTGTGATACGTGTATACTTGTTAAGGTGAAGAGTATTTAACCAGGTAGGGTTGGAGTTGTGTGGGGGTTGTTGTTGGAGTTGGAGAGAGAAGTCAGAAGAGAAAGCAGAATAAAGAACCTACTCATTCCCAATCTGCCTCTGAATTCTTTCCCACGGTATCGTTGCTGCAGGCGGCAACAGCTACAGGCGGCAACATAGGTAGTTATTGAAACTTTGAACATCAGTGAATTTAATCAGGATATGACCAAATTCATTCAATGGAAAGTGCAAATTCATGGCCTGAGTAGGGAAATAAATCTGCAAATGAGATTGAGAAATGACAGAGAAAAAGGAAGGGAATAAGAAGGTTAGGTCACAGAAGTCAAGGACAAAGAGGATGACTCAAAGGAGTTGTCTACCACATTGGATGACACTAAGAGCTCAAGCATGATTAGGGAGAGTGCATTTGATTTAACCACTTGGAAGTAAGAGTAACTTTAGTGAATAGTGTTGAAAATAGGCAGATGCTCAATGGGAATAAATTGGGTAGCAAGTGGGAGATAGGAAAATGGTGCTATGTCCAAATAATTTCACAAGGAGTTTTGATGTGGAGAAGAAAAATTCAGAAGTAAAGCTAGGGCTGGATATGACAGCCAGAGTATAGATATTTTAAATAGGGCAGTCATTAATATGTTTAAAAACTAATAGAAAGATTCAGGCACTAGTTAAAAGTTACAAAAGAGAGAAGGGATATTATTATTGTAAAATACTGAGGAAGGAAAAGGAAAGGGGGATCCAGAATCCAGATAGAGGGATTGACTCTCAAGGAAAAGAGAAATCTAAGCTGTGAATGGCAAACAAAGGAGAGGCCAATACACTGAAGCCTGCCAGTACTAGTGGGGTTGAGAATGGCAGGAAGTGATAACCATGTGATCTGTAACAAAGGGAAGTTGTGGTCAGGGGGTAGAATGCTAACTTTTGTGACCTGGTGTGTAACATTATGGATGGTGGCATGATGCAAGGTGTAATTCTGACAGTGACTACAAGGTATTGTGAATGACAAATATTGTTGTATTGTGTGCAGGTACAAATATGTAACAAGAAAATCTGACCATTTTGTAAAACTATAATGCACCAATAAAAATATTTTACCAATATGCTTTTAAAGGAACATTCTTTTTTCTAATGTTCATAGTTGTTTTCGTACTATTCTGTTCTATGTTATAATTGTATGAGATGGAAACTTAAATTTCCAATGATGGTACTAACTCTTTAGATATCTCTCCTCCTCCCCAAATAAGAATGGATTGCTCATTAGGTAAACACAAATTAAAACTACTCTGAGATTTTATCTTATACCAGTGAGAATGGCAGTCATCAAGAACACAAACAATAATAAATCCTTGAGAGGATGTAGAGAAAAATGAATACTTTACACCATTGGTGTGACTGTAAATTAGTACAACAACTTTGAAAATCAGTATGGAGGTTCTTCAAAAGACCAGGAATGGAATCATCAGGTGATCCAGCTATATCATTCCTCAGTATTTATCCTGAAGAATTAAAGTCATCATACTATAGTGATACATGACTATGAAACTAGCCTAGGTGTCAATCAATGGATGAATGGATTAAAAAAATGTGGTATATATACACAATAGAGTTTTATTGAGCCATAATGAAAAATAAAATGTCATTGTGGGAAGGTAGATGGAATTTGAAAACATGTTAAATGAAATAAGCCAAACTCAGAAGAGTCATATATTTTCTCTCATATGTGAAATCTAGAAATGAAAAATGAAAAGAAATGTGGAGAGGAGGAGTCTCATGAAAATCGAAGGGATATCAGTAGAATAGAGAAAAGGGACTAGGAGGAGAGAAAGGGGGAATATTAGGGAATAATATTGGCCAAAATATATTGTCATATTGTGTGCAGGTAAGATTATGTAACAACAAATTCCACCATTATCTACAATTATAATGCACCAATTGAAAATGTATGGAATAAAGAAGAATGTAATGTTTTAAGCAGGTACAGTGGCACATGTCTGTAATCCTAACTGTAAGGGAGGCTGAGGACCACAAGTTTGAGGCTAGCCTGGGCAATTTAGCAAGATCTTGTTTCAAAATTTTAAAAAATTAGGAACGGCTGGGAATGCAGGAATGGTAGAGTGCCCCTGGGTTCAATCCTTATCACCAACAAACAAATAAAACAACAATGACTTTCCACACCATTCCCCACAAAAGAATTAACATGACATAAATTATGCCAAAAATCTGCTTAATCAGATAGAGCTTTTTCTTTCCACATCTTTGTTGCTGGAGTAAAAATATTCAAATTCTTGATGATGCTGTCCAAAATAGTTTAGGAAATGTCAATGCAAGGTTGTAATTAATAAACCAGATTGGATTCTCTAAAATCTAAACCAAAAATGTTTTTAAAGTGGCAGGAGCAGATCTATCATTAGTCTATTTCCCAATTATTCCTTTTTTTTTTTTTTTTTTTTTTTTTTTTTTTTTTTTTGTACCGGGGATTGAACTCAGGGGCACTCGACCACTGGGCCACATCCCCAGCCCTTTTTTGTATTTTATTAGAGACAGGGTCTCACTGAGTCTCTAAGTGCCTTGACATTGCTGAGGCTGGCTTTGAACTCGTAATCCTCCTGCCTCAGCCTCCCAAGTGCTGGGATTACAGGCGTGCACCACCGCACCCGGCCCCCAATTATTCCTAAAGAGAAGAATAGTTACTCTGTCAATATAATGGGCTTAATTGTTTTTTGTGGTTGTTATTATTTTTTTAATTTTTAAAATTTGTTTTAATTAAAATTATACATGACAGAATGCATTTATGCACTTTGATATATCATACATAGGTGAGATATAATTTCTCATATTTCTGTGTGTACATGTTGTGGAATCATATTGGTGAGCTTAATCTTTTAAAAAATATGTTTGTAAATCCTGAAATGTATAAGTATATAAGTAAAATTTGCAGTATTCTGTTGAGCTCTACAGCAGCTTTCAATACCTGGCAGCAAGAAGTTTTTACCTAGAACCATTGTATACATTCCTCTTTGGCTAGAGCCATCTTACAAGGTGCTATGTATTCACTTAATATATTTTGTGAAACAGAAATTAATGAAGGCCCAGTGTAAAGTAGATACATGCAGAAGTTTCACAAGCACCACAATTATATGACCATACATCAGTGTAAAAAGCATTCTCTGTTCCCACTTTGAGCAGAGATTTTAGCTCTAAGATTTCTGCTGACTGCCCTATTTCAGGCTTCTAAGTAATGCATAAAATGGGTGAAGAATAATCCAATCAACTTTGGTGAGAAAGACTTAATTCAAGAGACTAAACTCAGAAATTCTGAGGTGAATCTGTAAAACTTAAAGCTTAGTCACAGAAATAGATGGAAAGAAGAAATGGGATAGTGGAGGGAATCAAAGGTCAAGCATGCAGTTATGTCCATGAAACTTTCCCCCAGGTTTAAGATTTCTGGACTCTAAATCTAGTCCTTGACTTTGTAGTTGCTATGCTGTGCACATTCACTGCATTTAGTAGAAGAGCTCTTACTGCATCCAGAATTTGGGCCTGAGCCCATGAGCGGTCCTGATCCTTTCTCAGGAAGATGTAATGGACAGGAGTTTATATTTTCTATCTGCCCACAAATCTTTTCTTTTGAAAATCACAACCTCATGTGGTCCATGTGATGCTTATGGGGCCATGCATGAGTCAAGTGGTCGTGTAACCCAGACCAAGCAATTAAGGCCTTTTCCAGGAATACTGGAAGAGAGAGACTGATGAATTTTAAGACTGATGATTATAAAAATCTGCTGGGGCAATCTTTCCTACCACATGAACAGATGTGGGTGAGAATGAAAACAACAGAGGAAAAGAGTAGACTACCTATAGGCAGTTGTTTGAAGTCATCCAAACACCAAACTTTTAGGTCATGTGAGTTAATAAATTTCCTTTTACTTCAGTTAGTTTTCCCTGAGTCACAGAGTAATTTGGAATCAAAAGAAATCTGAGCAATGTAGAAGAGAAACGCAGGTTGATACAGAGAGGGTGAGCACAGAAAGTTCTCATGGGTGTAGTTTAGTAAGCCTTAGAACAGCATTCATAATAGGAAGCTCAGTCACATGTCTTTTAGAACCAATTATACTTCATTTGAGTAACTCTCTGTTTTCTTTACCTGGTAGAGGTCGCTTAATGCCC
Organism: Tamias sibiricus; assembly: GCA_025594165.1. Taxonomy (NCBI): domain Eukaryota; kingdom Metazoa; phylum Chordata; class Mammalia; order Rodentia; family Sciuridae; genus Tamias; species Tamias sibiricus. The sequence continues at coordinate 72,476,474 of CM046669.1, forward strand.
ACATTTACTAATAATCCCAGTTAATTAATTTTCACCTGTGCAGCCCTTTCTCTTTATGCAATAAAAACTATTAATTGGCCCTCTATTTCAGAGAAAAGCAAACGCAAAGATTGCCACATATTGCTCTGTGTCAGATTATTTTTGTGAACAGCTAATGCTTTCTGTCCCCACCCAACTACCTCTAAAAAAAATGAACAGAAGACTTTAGCAAGGCTGACCATGAATCAGATAAGGAGACACACCTTTATAAGCAACAACATAATTCTTTCAGAACTATGTACCTCAGAGGGGCTACAGCATTGGCCTTAGCCAATATATTGAAGCAAGAATTAAAGACAGGACCTAGTGTAGATAAGCAATTGGGTTGGATCATGAAGATGGAGTCTGCTTTGGGTCCAGGAATTTGGAGACCACCATTGGGAAATTGGAATGTTAATGCCTTCAGAACCCTTTGATTACCAAGATTACCTGTCTATACTGCTCCTTCCAGAAGGTTGTTAATGAAGCAAACCCTGAGCTGACAGGGAGTTGCTAATTGATGGTACCCTGGGCTGCTACCTGCTTGGATCACTCTATTTGGCCCTTCCATCTGCCCATTAGATTCTCATCTTTTGGCTATCCCACTGGCATCTCTGGGGCCTAGTCATGTATGCAGGAAGGAGAGAGATAAGGGAGAAGATGGCAGGAGAACAAAGAAAATCTAAAATACATAAAAAGGGCAGGATGCTCCCACTCTTTGGGATACCAGGGCACCAGCTATGGCCCTTTTCTCCTTCCCGGGAGAAGTCTGTGTTACTATTTTTTAAATAAAACTTTCTTTCTACACTTGCCTTGGTGCACTTCTCTAATATTCAAACTTCAACATTTGAGGAAGCAGAATTCATCACTGATAACTGGAGGTATCATATTTGGAGGTTTCACTGTGATCTACACCAAGGTAAGCTCCCCTACATGCACACCACACCTGTCCAGGCCTGGAGAGCAATTGGCATGAATACACAGTGTCTCTAAAGGGTTGGAACAACTTCAGACTTCTGGCTTGGGCTACTCTCAGGTGAACCACAAATATTCCTTCTCCTGGACCCCCTTCCCAACTGCCCCAAGGGGTATCTAGTGGGACCAGTTGGTAAGCAGCCCTGAGGGAAAGAGCCAATAACAACTTGCCCTTGCGTGGGCCATGCAATATTCCCCCACATCCATTTCCTCCTGGATACTCCCCTTCCCTCACTGATCTAACACTAGCAATTAAAACTCTAGGGCTGAGAACTGTTAGTAAAAAAACACCCAGGTTCCCTCTGTTCACATAGTAATCCTTTACAAGCCTGTTTAGGATCTCCTCATTACTGTTTCTGTGCTCAGATGTGCTCAATGTATTATTATTATTTTTTAAGTTGCAAAAGGAGGCATTTTTAAAACCAACCCCTTACCAATCCTTCAGGAAAAGGGTGTTATGTACCTAATGACCACTACATGTTCCCTTAGCCTCTAAAGATTCCTTTAGTCCACATGACAGAGAAAGGTGTTTTTTTTTTTTTTTTTTTTCCCTCTCCCTTTTGTTTGTGGGTCTTAATTTGAAATTTATAGTGGAAAGGAGAAAGGTCAGTAATGACCTTACGTCTGAATTCTCCAGGCTCTTCGAAGCAAAAAAAACTGAGACTTTAGTGCCTGCTAGATTTGGCAGATCCAGGTGATGATCAGTGATATGCTGGATCATCAGAATCTCATGGAGAGACGTCTCCAAAGACCAAGATGGGCATGAGCTTCATTCTCAACAGTATTGCCAGGTTCACCACTAGCCTGGATACTATGAAATTAAGATATTTGATGCCCAGATGATCAAGAAAAAGTGCCTCATTTTCTTATGCTGCCAGGCCTGGCCTCAATAATCACTGCCATGAGAGGAAAGGCTTTAAAAAATCACCTACTAAGGGAAAAAATCCGAGCAAATCCTCAAACACCATCTCCTGCATATATATATATATATATATATATATATATATCCATATATATATATATCCTGTCCATACCCTGCCCCTGCCCCTGTCATCTCCACCAACAGAAAAATCAAATATACCACCTCTCCAAGAGATGCCAGGGGGAGAATTTGGACCAGTTAAAGTACATGCCCCTTTCTCCCTCCAAGACCTAAAACAGATATAAAGATAGACTTAGGGAGATTTTTCAGAGGATCCAGATAAATATATTGAGGGATTTCAGAACTTATGCTAGTTGTTGAACCTCACCTGGAAAGATATTACGCTATTACTTAAACTAACTTTAACCTCCAATGAGAAGGAGCCCACCCTAGAAGTAGCTAAACAATTTGGAGATGACCTATATCTTGCCCATGCCCCAGCAGCACAAATTTGAAGCAAACCTAATTATCCATCCAGAACACAGGTGGTTCTCAGGAATGATCCAGACGGGATCTGAGTGATGGGAAGGATGCCTGGAAAATTGGACATTTTCAGATGTTGATCCTTGAGGTTCTCAGGAAAATCAAACAAAAGCCCATTAACTATTCCAAGATATCTAAAATTGTACAAGGCCCTCAGGAAAATCCTGCTGTTTTCATGGAGAGACTCAGGAGGCAATAAGAAAACACACCACTCTGGATCCTGAATCTATAGGATAAATTGATCATTCAGCCAGCCCCAGACATTGGAGGAAGTTATAAAAATTGGCATATGGCCCTGATCAATCCTTAGATGATATCCTCCAGCTTGCAACCTCCATTTTTTATAATAGAGATCAAAAGTAAAAGAAGGAAAGGGAGTGTAGAGACAGGAAAAAGGCTAAAGCACTGGTCATAGTTCTAAGAGGAGTAAGCTTCTTGGATAAAAAAGAAAACAAATGGAATGCACCCAAGCCACAAAAGGGACTTGTTCACATTGTGGAGAGGAGGGACATTTCAAACAGAAATGCCCACAGGCCAAATGGCCACCTCCAAAGCCTTGTCCCAAGTGTCAAGGTAATCACTGGAGGAATGAATGTCTTTTGGGGCATAGGTCTTTGAGGCCAGAATCCTCCACACAGGCCTGATGGGGCCCTAGTTTGATTCTAATGGCTCCTGGGTATGCTTCTCTGTAGGAAGCCAAGAGGACAGTTTCCTCTTGGACATTGGTACCAGCTTTTCTGTACTCACCTCTTATCCCAGACCTCTTTCCTCTGTGGGGAGTCTCTGAATAGCCTATTATCAAAAAGTTTACTCCCCCTCTGAGTTGTGAGCAGGCTTTGGAAGTCTTTAAGACATTAAAAGAGGCCTTATGTCAAGCCCCTGCCCTAGCTTACCTATGGAGCAAAATTTAACCTGTTTCTCACTAAGAGAAGAGAAATAAACCTAAAATAGTCACCCCAAAGAACACTGGACAGAGAGCTATGGACAGACCAGCTCAACAGCCAATGACATATCTCAGTAAGGGGCTTGGCATAGTAGCTTCATCCTCAAAATGGAAAATAAGGTCTCATAATTTTCTACATTCAAACCTCTCTGCTTACCAACTGGAAAGAAAAAAATGGTTAAAATTCCCTAGGAATAAGGCTTTTTCTCAAAACAGCAATTTCCCTTGCCTCCTGCCAGATCAAGCTCAGCAGGGGATCTGTCTGAGACCCAAGGTAAAAAAGAAAAAGTGTCTTTAACCTGAACTGACACTAGTCTGAGCCAAAAAGAAACTGTATGGGGCTTTACTAAAATAATTAATGGTCATGTCATTTGTTTACTAGGACTCTTGTTTTTTTTTAAAAAATTCTATGTTTTTGATCTCATGATTTTAATCCTGTGCACCTAGGTTAAAAAAATTTCTGATCAGTCCTATTTTTATTCAACTATAAAGGGTATTTTTTTTTAAAAACACTCTGCTTCATTCAGAGGCCAATTTTCAAGGGTTAGCTCGCAATATAATAGGTTTTAAAAAGCTACAAGAAACTTGTTTGTTTTGTGTATGTGTGTACACCAGTGTATTGTCATCTCTACATGTGTTTGGTATCAAAATTGGCATATGGATAAATAAGCATTCATAAATTTAAAAAAATGAAAAAAGAAAATGGATCCAAATACCTTCAATTCATATGATTTAAAAGGTTCAATTTAAATTAGGTAAACAAATGAAAGCAATGATGTTTCAAAAATTACTAATTCACAATTTTTCTAGATGGTCAAACAACTAATAAAATGTTAATGTTCATAAAATGTCTAATATCCATTGTTCCTGTGACTTTTCTTCAACAAAGAAGAAATGGCTAATGCTGTTCAATATACTTGTGTGATATCTTGTTTTTTTAAAACTTAATTTAATTTGTTATACATGCTTTTAGAGTGCGATTCCTTTCATATTACATATAAAGAGCACAGTTTTCCAAGTCATTGGTTTTACACAAAGTATTTTCATACCATTTGAGCTTTTATACATGCACTTAGTATATTGATGTCCAACTCCTTCTGCCATTATTTATATCCCCTTTCCCCTTCCCCTCCTCTCCCTCCCCTTTGTTTCATTTAACATTCCTTCCTTCCTCTCATCCCCTCTCCCTTGCCACTATAATTCAGTATCATCATAGCAAAGGAATCAATCGACCTTTGGTTTTCTGGGATTGGCTGACTTCACTCAGCATTATTTTCTCCAACTCCATCCATTTACCTGCAAATGCCATGATTTTATTCTCTTTTAGTGCTGAGTAGTGTTCCATTGTATATATATACCAAAGTTTCTCTATCCATTCATCTATTGATGGCCATTAATGTGGCTGTGTCCCTGTAGTAAGCTGTTTTTAAGTCCTTTGGGTATAGACCGAGGAGTGGGACAGCTGGGTCAAATGGTGGTTCTATACCAAGCTTTCCTAGGAATCTCCACACTGCTTTCCAGATTGGCTGCACCAATTTGCAACCCCACCAGCAATGTATGAGTGTGTTCTTTCCCCCACAACCTTGCCAGCATTTATTGTTTGTGTTTTTGATAGCTGCCATTCTGACTGGCGTGAGATGAAATCTTAGAGTTGTTTTGATTTGCATTTCTCTAATTGCTAAAGATGTTGAAAATTTTTTCATATGTTTGTTGATTGATTGTATATCATCTTCTGAGAAGTGTCTGTTCAGTTCCTTAGCCCATTAATTGATTGGGTTGTTTGTTTGTTATTTTGGTGTAAAGGCTATTGAGCACTTTATATATCCTTGAAGTTAATGTTCTGTCTGATGTGCATCTTGGTTTTTAAAAATAAGTAATTAGATTTGACATATATGAGATTAATCATATGTATGTTTGTTAAAGACATCTGATTAGTTTACAAAGTTCAAATGCTAACTGTCAAATGTAACATCAACTACTCTTAACTCCTTGAATTCCATAGGGTAACATACTTAAACATTATTGGTGTTTTCATAAATTGGTAAGTGAAAAAAAAAAGTTTAAAATTGCTTTGGGTCATTACTGAAAACAAGGTAACTAAGCGTAAATAGTCCTGACAGGTATAATTCTATATACAAAGGGTCCAACAATTTCAACTGCATTTTAGGTAGAGTACTACAAATGACATGAAGTACTTCATCTTATTAAAATGGAGTAATTTTTTATAAATTCAGAAATTTACAAAGGTTGCTTCACAATGTGAATTTTTAAAAAGTGGGTCAACAGCTAGAAAAGAGGAATTAGAAGCTTCTAAATATGGAAGTATATTTAGTAGTAAAAAAAGGGAAATGTTTCTGGGAAAGAAAGTCTTTGTGTTGTAAAGTTGTAATACATCTAAGTAAATAGCAAGAAGGTCTAAGTAAGTGTTAAAAAGGTCTGTGCAAATGAAAAGTAAAGTTTGTGTGTAACTAAATTGGTTGTATATAAGCAACACAATTAGTTAAAGCTATTCAATGTTTTCCCCTAAGATCAAATACTAAAATACTGATATAAACCAAAGTTTAATCTATGTGTTTAAATAAAAAGGATTTCTCAAAACATTAATTTACTCTTACCATTCTGTCTGTTAAGTTTTATTCTTTAGAGAAACTAGTCTTGAAAAAACTAGGGTTTTATACAATTCTGGTTAAACTCAAGTGTTATTTTAGGTTATTGTATTACATTACAGAGTCTAGATTTTTCTTTGAAAGCTGAAATTGATTAATATAAAACATAAGTGTAATTGTGGTATCTTTTTTACATATTAAGTGTGTTCATATCTTCCAAGTATACAAGTCTTTAAAAGAGGAAGTTTAAAAGAACATTTTATTAAGGTGGTATTCTCCAAATTAAAGTGTCTGTAATGGCAATTTTAGACTTAATAGAAAAGCAAATTTTGTTGGATATTTAATGTTCTGTAACTGGACCTGCTATCAATAAGTTATATGTAAAATTTTATGCTACTTTTTACACTGGGGTAAAAAAATTAAATGTATTTTAAAAAGATAATTAGTGCCTGATCTGTTGATCTGTTTAAAGGTTAATATTGTGAAACATGAAAGCATTTTGCCACTTTTTCCACAAAAAGAAAGTTAAAAAACTCTCTCAGCTTTTGTCTGATTTGTGTTTAGATGTAATGTTATATTGTGTTAGCTAACATTCATACAGATTCAGGAAGCAATATATGTATACTTTATAAAATGATATTTAAGAAAGGGGCAAAGATCAGCTTCAGAAATAGAACACTTCACCTAAGATTTGTCAAGAGCCCCACCTCACCTTAGTTAATACTCTGCCTCTCATCTTACTACATGTTAAGAAAATTTCAAAGTAGGCTGGACATAAGCTCATTTAAAGCTCTGTCCAAAGGATAAATTTTTGTTATAAAGATTACTGTAATAAATAGGTGATACATGACTAAGTAGGGTTAAAGTAAAGATTTGGGATTATGGAAATTATGTTTCTTGGTTCATAGCTATTATATGAATTCAATATGTTTTTTTAACTCTTGTTAATTTCATTTTGTGTTTCCTTTTGTCAACTTTAAATGTCATCAGTGCCTTACAGAAGTATAATTTTCAATATAACAACCTGAATTAATTTGAGATAATAGACCATCATCTATAGGCAGACAGAAGGTAAGGCTAATTTCCAGTACCAATACAGACACCAGTTAAATAATTAAAAAGGATACAATAACTGTAGAGTTATAGAAGTTATGCATGTTAAAGTTAAAGCCCAGTACTCTTACTTTAAGACTGGTGAGACTGGCTTGCTGGATGTTTAAGACCAAGGTTTAAAGATTAAGGTTAAAATAAAAGGGCAAAGTAGACCAATATTTGGCTCTTGCCTTCTAAGTCAGCTTGAACCCATGGAATACAGAAACTTCTTAAGACCTTTGCCACTCTGGGCCACATGACCACCTGATCAGGGGGATCACTGTGACCCTAGAAAAAGAAAGTCAATTAGTGCACGTACTGAAAAAAAAAAAAAAAAGGGTAATTGGAGAAGAAAGACATCTTCCAAGAGAAGCCACCTCATCAAGGAGACTCTAACCAATCCTAGCAGATGGCACTAAAAGAGCTAAGGTTTGTCAAGAGTGACCCCTGTGGGAACTCAGCTGACTCTCAAAAACGGATAGGAACAAGGTCAATTTGACCAGCTTGATCTTTACTATCTAGCAAAACAGTTATAACCAAAGCACAGTCATCCCTCAGCATTTAAAAGAAACAATAGTTATTTTAACTTACGATGTATACTTGTATTATTCCCCCCCCCTCCCCACCAATAAGTAAGACTGGAGGATACAAAAGAGAGATTCTTAGGCAGGAATGCCTGATAACTATCAAGAGAAAATGTCAGAGTCAGAAGTTTTTAGTCAGTTTGAGGCCTACAGATCTTTTTAAACATCTAAACATGTAGGCTTAATTGATGTTTGCTAGTATGATTATCTAGTCCTAAGTAACAGAAATTAGGGGATCTCTACAAAGCATAGAGGTTATGCCAATAAAAAGATATTTTACAAAGATCAGATGACATTAAATAGCTTAACTACATCTTATGGGGATGGACATCTGTGACATTAAAAATTAAGTGCTGTATTTACATTCTTGATAACTCTGGCAATGTTAAAGTTTTACATTGGGAAATGAAGGCCTTGTCCCCTCTGGCCTTGTTATGGGGACAACTTCTCAGCTCTTACACCTCCTGGTGAGAGATTATTGATTTCTATCATCTTCATGATATTCATTGATATGTTCCAGATGCTGCAACATTGATTTTGTATTAATCTCATTTCAGTACTCATGTGTTTTTGTTTCTCTTTCATAGATGCACTCACCCCACAGATGATTTTACAAACTAGTTTTCCCAAATCAGGCTTTTATTGTGAACCCCTAAACTTACCTAATTTCTAAAAGGGAACTTCAAACTGCTTGTCCCACCCCATGTCACCCCCTCCCAGTCCAAAACATCAACAGTAGTCATCACCCCTTTTCCTCACAGCAGAAAGGAATCTCTAAAATTAGAGGGAGGATGAAGAAAGAATTAAAGACAGGCAGTCAGTGTAGATAGATAGGTAATCAGGTCAGATCATGAAGATGGAGGCCAGGTTGGGTCTAGGAATTTTGAGACCACCACTGGGAAATTGGAATGTTAATTCCTCCAGAACACTTTGATTACCAAGATTACCTTGCTTATATTGCCCCTCCCAGAAGGTTGTTAATGAAACAAACCCTGAGCAGACAGGAAGCTGCTAATTATGCCTCTTTGGCTGTTCCCTGCCTGAATAACTCCTTTTGGCCTTTCACCTGCCCATCTGCTTCTCAACTTTTGGCTATCCCACTGGCATCTCATGGGCCTAGTTGTGTATGCAGGAAGGAGAGAGATAAGGGGAAAGAGGCTGGGAGAACAAAGAAAATCTAAAATGGATAAAAGGGCAGGATGCTCCCACTTTTTGGGGTATGTCCTCATATGTTAATGATAACTGGTGGTATCAATATGTGGTAACATTTTAAGAGCTGTGATTAGGAAGGAACATTAGGAATCTTTGTCAGAAGAGGCAAATGCTTATGAGCTCTGAGAAGCTTATTCCATGTGTCTTAAGTTCCAAATCTTTACTATTCATCCCTTTATTTTAATAATATCCATCAAGAGCTAAGTGTCATTCATAGAGATGAGTAAAGCACACTGAATGTACTCATACATCCATAGTATAATACATTACATGGGCAGACATAGAATTAATAAATTTTGCAGTTATTATTTGAATTAAAGGATTGAAAATTCAGTAGATAATATCAAACACTTCAATAACAACAAACAAAATGATATTCAAAAGAGGTAAGTTTTGAGGCAGAGTATAAGAAAGTTCTGGAACACATAGGGATAAAGGAGAAAAACTGAAGCACTAGTATCTCAACAGAGAAGATAAGAAAAAGATATGGGAGAGGGCACCAAAGAAAATTCTGCCTTCATAATTTTATCAGTGTTTTCCTAAGAAGGCAAATTGAGACCTCGTCATAAATCAGTTCTCTTTGTAATTTTCCAAAAATCTTTAAACACTCATTCAGAAAATTAAAAAAAAAGAAAGAATGAATGAAAGAAAAGAAAACAAAAAGAAGCACTTTAAGTACAGAGAGACCCTCTGAATTGAGTAGTCTTTATTCTTAGGCTCCAGGCCATGCTGAACTTTTCTAGGGCAAGATTCCTTTGCAACACCCATTCTCATATCATCATCTGTATTTTAACTTCATGATTACTCCTCCTTCATTCTAGTCCATGTGTTCTTGTAGGCTCCACAGATGCTCCAAGGGTGGACCACATGTCTCAGGCCCAAGCCCATGAGCACATAGTGTTAGATAAATTCAAGCCAATAGGCCATAACCCCCAGGTGCCTTAAATTGGCCACACCCCAGGTACCTTAGGTTATCCAGTGAGCCTGAGCTTTAACTTCCCAGAAGTGCCCATCTCTTGTGAGAATTCACCTTTGGCGGGCTTCGAGTCCCTGCCCTTTCTGATCCCAGGAATACTCACCTCTTGTGGGAATTCACGCTGGGGCAGGCTCTCCCTTTCTGAGCCAATCCTGAGTGTACAAGCCTTGTTTCCGACCCCCAGCAGCCTATGGAGTCAGGGGTCCTTTGGACCACCAGAGTCACTACTTAAACCCCTGCCAGACAGGAACTCATCCTTTTTATCCCCTTCGCCTTCTTCTCGCCAGCTTCCCCTTCCCCCTTCTTCCCTTTCCCTTTTCCCCTCTTGCCGGAGTCCAGCTCCAGCAGGGGTGGTGAGGAGTCAGCGAGGTGGAGAGAAGCACACACCACAAAGGTCTGAAGGCTTAACTCTAATTTTACTTTCTTTCCCCAGTTTTTATAGCCCAGAAATCACAGATTTTTACATTACAGCTTTTGAAGTTACATTAAAGAATATCAGAGTTATACATTTTGAGGGAAACAGGATATTTTTCTAAGTACATATTACTGATTAATCTATAGACAGAAGAAAAGCATGTTTTGATCATTCCTATATGTCTAAAATAATATATGGTAATGTTTCTAATACATCTTATTTAAACTTTGACTGAACTCAGACCATTAAGTTCCTATTGTTTCCTATATAATGACTTTGTTTTGAACTCAGGAAGAAGGAAGTATGGTTATTTTTCAGAAGTCAGGCTAACAGGTGTTATATCATCAATCAGGTGTCAGATCTAAGGGGTCTCTACCATAAAAAACTTATATAGATATATCCTAAGCTACTTAAAAGATAAAAGGAGTCCTTAACAATCACAAGAAGACACTTAAAACCTTATTACTATAACAAGGAAAGGTTGAACAGCAGGGCATAGCAAAAGCCACAAGTTTAATTTTTACTTACAAGCCTGATGTCTAATTATAAAATCATGTTATACTAGTATGCTTAAGAATTTGTTTTTTAGCTCCTGACTTAGATTCCACAGAGTAACAATTTAGTGTGGTCAGCTTCATGCTTAACGATTAATGCATTAGACCTAGTGGTCACATAGGCGGAAGACAAAGCAGTCGGAATATACAGAGACAGAGTTAGCCACTGCAGTGCCATGTTTGTGTTATATCTTTCCTTAAAAAAGGGAAAAATGCCTTGCTTTTTCCCTTTATTTTGATATTTTTTTTTACCTTTTTTTTTCTTTTTTTTTTTATTTTTATAATTTTTAATATGTACAACTCATAGTGCATATATTTAGTATCTTTTTACATACAACTGTTTGTATACAAAGTATATTCATACAATTTAGGTCTTCAATCATGCATTAAGGAAAATGATATCCGTCTCATTCAACCACCTTTTTTCCCCCCCCTCCCTCCCCTCTTGCTCCCTCCCTTACCCTCCCTTCCCTTGACCATTCTGGAGGCTATTTCAAAGTATTGTTGGATGGGGTACATAGGAGGATTAGAGGAATATTTTGATGATATTTTGATGAGGATGCCCTGCTCACTCATTCATAAGGAAGATGTCACACCCTCTCCCTTCTTCCCTTTCCCCTTCTCCCTTTCTCCCCTTCCCCTTCTTCTCCCTGCCGGTTTCCCTTCCCTCCTTCTCCTTCCCCTCGCTCCCCTTTCCCATAACTTCTGAGGTTATTTGCCATTAAATCACAGAGATCCACAAAATTCCATGAGTTCTAATGAGGAGCTTGTACATAAAGCCAAACCAGTGGGAGGCAAAGAGGAGAAATGGAGAGAGAAAAAAATCAGGCATTAATAATATTTTTTGTGTGTGTCTGGAATCCAACTATACTGGAAGTCAGATTACCTGTGAGCTTTTTCAGTTAAATGAGAAAATAAATTCCATCTTTACCTTAAGTTCTTTGGGCAGATGTTCTGACATTTGTAAAATAGTACAGAAAAAAATCATTATAACAGACATGCTTAGTCTGATGCCATCTCATTTCCAGGCCCTGTCCCAAACTCACCAGGGGTTAGAGTCTCAGAACTATAAAACTGACACTGCAGGCTTTCACAATTTCAAGTCAGTTTGTTACTGAAAGCTTGGTCCTTGTCTTCTATGCCAATTTATGCCATTTAATAATGAAGACATGATTTTGAGAAAAAGGAAAAAGAAGGTTTATTGCTTTGCTAGCAAAGGAGAAACACAGGGGACTCCCATCCCTGAGGCTGTGGTTATGCCCATCAGGGAAAACAGAGGGCTTTTAAAGAAGCTCCTCAAGGGTTGCATTCCAGGTGTGCTCTGGTAGGGGGTCCCATGTGGTATATCAGGATTCACTTATCAATTTGGGAGATATTTGCTTCCTGCACCCTCAGTCAAACATCCCCTTCCTGTCGTGGGTGTGTTCAAGGACAATAAACTAGGAGAAGAAAAGAGAATACTGTCTTCCTAATCTTGTTATGGAGGGGGAGAGGGGAGAAGAGAGAGGAAAAAAAATGTCCTTTTGAAAATAAGCCTCAGAGCCAGGAGGGCTATAATCAAAGGGTGAAGTGGACTACTGTTGTAAATTAAAAAACCAACATCACAGAAAATGTAATCATAGGATGTTTAGCCAAATTCTATTCCACTTATAGAATAATCAAGAATAAGCATCAGGAAAGTAATGAGATGCAATTTGGTTTGATTATTGGTCTTGACCATCAAAACTCACAAATGCATTAGAAATCATACAAAAAAGGCAAGACAAATATTGCTTTTTATTGGCTGACTCATGAATAACTGCAGTTACCTAGCTCTTTCTTTTTGAAGCAAAATAAAACAAATCTGATGAATTTGTAAAAGAGAAGTGTCATAAAATTTCCAGTATGTGGCTTTAAATTTGAAACTTACTTTGTAACTTATTTGTGAACAAAATCACTAAGCATTCCACCTTACTTCTTATTCTCCACAATGCAAGTCACAAATCTTATTCCTGCTATGGATTCTTATTTAATGCAGTAACCCTATTTTTATAGTCCATGAGTCCACGATTAAGGGAGAATTATAACCAAATTTCACCCAACAGTTTATACTTTTGGAAAAAATTAAAAATAGAGTATCAACTTTTTAAATGGGAAATTAGTGCCATCTTGTGGTTACAAAGAAGTAAAAATAAAAATTTGAACTCTTGTCTTATGTTAAAAAATCATGCCCAAATCAGACCCACTCCAATCATTTCATTCAGTGTTCTGAAGCACTGAAATAGTCTCTTTAAATTTTCCCCCCTCCGTTAGAAAACTGTTAAACTATAGACACCTTCCCTTCACAATCACATGTACTGTTGTTTCAGATAGGAAGTTTCAATTCCCTGAGAAAATGTTTTTCATGATTATAACTTGATTTTTGGATCTGAGCTAAATCTTAATTCTAAACCCTAAGGTGATATATTCATGAAAAAAGCTCAAAACATTTTTTAGGAATTAACAAGGTAATCAGCAAATGTGTTTGAGAGATGGTCCAGAACATTAGAATCATCATATAGTTTGGCTTCCAGAAAGCACAGTGCTGTGAGAGGAGAGGTGTCAAATACATTCTTCTTAGAAATTGCTGGACTAATCAAAGACATAAACCAAGATGAGTAAGAGCCAAAATGTCATCCAAAATTCTTTCCATTTTATAGAACTTTTTCAATATAAAAAAAAACAAATGCAAATGAGACCAAAGGAAAATGCCAACAGCTGACTCAGGCATCCTTACTATGAATGCACACTGGTGCCATGGAAAAGCAGAAGCAGGCATTTCTCTTTGTCATAGAAGAAGCCTGGTAACTCCATGGGTAGATCAACTCATGAAGATTAAAGGATTTCCCCATAAGGCAATATGTTTGGGTGAATTGTATTTATACTATAAGATAGGACCTCTCAGCATGAATCAATAGAGTAATTTTCATAATTTATATTCAAACTAAATAACTTGTGGATTTTGTCTTAATTATCCCCCAAAGGCTCATGTGTTGAAGCCTTGGTCCCCAGCTCATGGCAGTATTGGAGGTGGTAGAAACTTTAGGAAGTGGAGCCTGGTAGAAGGAAATTAGGACATAGGAGTCATGCCCCTGAAGAGGAAATTGGGTCTCTGGTCTTCCTGCCTTCTCTTTTTCCAGCCAATGTGATGTGAAGTGATGGTTACTCCCATGGTATACTGCCTCACCACACGCCACCAAAGAGCAAAGCCAACCAACCATGAATTGTAACCTCTGAAGCCTTGAGCTTCCTTATAAATTTATCTCAAGTATTTGTCACGGTAGTGGAAAGCTGATAAGTGCAATAACATACCTTAATATTTAATAAGAAATTCTTACTTATAAAGATACACACACAGAGACACACACATATTTGTGCTACTTACCTGGGATAATACAAAATTGGAGGCTGGTTTTTAATTTGCCCCACAATGAAGAGAAGAAGAAAAAGATAAAGAATGAGAGGGCAAGAGACAAAGAGAAAAAAAAAGAAGAAGAAGAAAATAAGAAGCTATTACATAAACACAGAGTAAAGTCATGTATATTAGATCATATATGACTAATAAGAATTAAAATAATAACAATAAAATCCAACATTTATTGGACAGTCACCATACCAGAATGAATGTTAAACTATGATAATGCAATATTAATCCTCTTAAAAAAGGAATTGATATTCCAATCACCACTAGAATTTTATAGTGTGATGAGATTTTTGTTTCAATTTTTTATTCTAATTTGTTATACATGTTTGCAGAATGCAATCCATTTCATATTACATATAAATAGCATAATTTTTCAAGTCACTGGTTTTACATAAAGTATTTTCACACCATTTGTGTCTTTATACATGTATTTAGGGTAATGATGCCTAACTCATTCCCCCATTATTCCTATCCTCTTGCCCCCTCCCCACTCCTCCCTCCCCTTTCTTCTATTTAAAGTTTCTTCATTCCTCTCATTCCCCCTCCCTTGCCATTATAAGTCAGTATCTTCGTAACAAAGAAATCATTTGACCTTTGTTTTTTTGGGATTGGCTACACTTAGCATTATTTTCTCCAATTCCATCCATTTACCTGCAACTCCATCCATTTACCTGCCAATGTCATAATTTTATTCTCTTTTAGTGCTGAGTAGTGTTCCATTGTGTATATATACCAAAGTTTCCCTATCCATTCATCTACTGATGGGCATCAGGGTTGGTTCCACAATTCAGCTATTGTGAATTGTGCTGCTTAAACATTGATGTGGCTGTGTTGCTGTAGTATGCTTTTTTAAAGTCTTTTGGGTATAGACCAAGGAGTGGGATAGTTGGGTCAAATGGTGGTTTCATTCCAACTTTTCCTAGAAATCTCCATACTACTTTCCAGATTGGCTGCACCAATTTGCAGTCCCACCAGCAATGTATGTGTGTGACTTTTTCCCCACATCCTCATCAGCATTTATTGTTGTTTGTATCTTTGATAGCTGACTGGCGTGAAATGAAATCTTAGAGTTGCTTTGATTTGCATTTCTCTAATGGCTAGAGACATTGAACATTTTTTTTTTATATATTTGTTGATTGATTGTATATCATCTTCTGAGAAGTGTCTGTTTAGTTCCTTGGCCCATTTATTGATTGGGTTATTTGTTTTTTTGGTGTTAAGGTTTTTGAGAGCTTTATATATCCTTGAGGTTAGTGCTCTATCTGATGTGTTTGTGGTAAAGATTTGCTCCCATTCTGTAGGTTCTCTATTCACCTCACTGATTGTTTCTTTTGCTGAGAAGAAGCTTTTTAGTTTGAATCCATCCCATTTATTGATTCTTGGCTTTAATTCTTATGCTATAGGGGTCTTATTGAGGAAGTTAGGGACTAATCCAACATGTTGGAGATTTGGGCCTACTTTTTCTTCTATTAGGTACAAGGTCTCTGGTTTAATTTCTAGATCCTTGATCTACTTTGAGGTGAGCGATAGAGGTTTAATTTCATTTTGTTACATGTGGATTTCCAGTTTTCCCAGCACCATTTGTTGAAGAGGCTGTCTTTTTTCCAATGTACATTTTTGGCACCTTTGTCTAATATAAAATAACTAGTTGTAGACATGTGGGTTGGTCTCTATGTCCTCTATTCTGTACCATTGGTCTATTGGTCTATTTTGGTGTTAATACCATGCTGCTTTTGTTACTATTGCTTTGTAATACAATTTAAGATCTGGCATAGTAATGCCACTAGCTTCACTCTTCTTGCTAAGAATTGCTTCGACTATTCTGGGTCTCTTATTTTCCCAGATGAATTTCATGATTTCCTTTTCTATTTCTATGAGGAATGTTATTGGGAATTTGATTGGGATTGCATTGAATCTGTACAGTGCTTTTGGTAGAATGGTCATCTAGTTTCATCAATCAAACTCTTCTCAAGTTCAAGAGTCAAATAGACCACAACACAATAATTCTAGGTGACTTTAACACACCTCTTTCACCACTATATAGATCTTCTAAACAAAAGCTAAACAAAGAAACTATAGAACACATAATAAATAATACAATCAATAACTTAGGCTTAACTGACATATATAGAGCATATTATCCATCAATGAGCCAATACACTTTCTTCTCAGCAGCATATGGATTCTTCTTTAAAATAGACCATATATTATGCCACAGAGCAACTCTAAGCAAATATTAAAAAAGTAAAGATACTACCCTGCATTCTATCAGATCATAATGGAATGAAATTAGAAATCAATGATAAAAATAAGAAACAAAAGCTACTTCAACACCTGGAGACTAAATAATATGCTACTAAATGAACAATGGGTTGCATAAGACATCAAGAGGAAGATTTAAAAATTCTTAGAAATTGCTTTTGTAGAGTTTTTCTTCAGCTCTAAAAATCTCAAGATCACTGAGTGTGGCAGCACATGCTTACAATCCCAGTGACTTGGAGGGTGAAACAGGAGGATCAGAAGTTGGACATAGCCTTAGAAACTTAATGAGAACCTCAGTGACTTAGTGAGACCACATCTCAAAATAAATAAGTGACCCTAACTTCAATCCCCAGTACCAAAATAAATAAATAATCAAGAGATTTTTATTAAACAGGGAGAAAAAAACAAAAGGGTCACAGTCTAATCACTAGTTGTACGTAGCTGGTGATGAAAACAGCAGACTCAGCTCAGAGAGGACAAGTCATGTGTATTTTTGTTCACATGTTAATGTTTCTAAGATCAGACTGCTTTAAAAATCTATAGCAAAATAAACTTTCAACTTTCAGATAGAAAAGTGGTAATTTAATAATCATTCCCTGAACTTATTGAATAGAAGAGTTGTCCTGTGCTACATTTTCAAAAATTTTGAAAATTTCAAAAATTTGCAGGACTCTACTTATATGTTGAGAGATCCTCAGAAAATTACCCAATGAAACATCATAAGCATAGTACCAAAGCACAGTACATAATATTTCAATCAGTTATAGACTGCATGTACAATCATGATCCCATAAGACTGTATTGTCTTAGCCACTTAGATTGTGTAAGCACATGCTATGGTGTTCATAAACAATGATATTACCTAGGAATATTTTTCTCAGAACATATCCCCAATGTTAAGTGATATATATACATTTACATTAGTAAGAAAAATATTTGTTATAAGAAAATAACTGCTCTTCCATACTCTTTCTTGTGGATCTTTCTTGGACTTTCTGTGACCTTTCTTTATGCTGAAAGGATTTGATTTTGTCCTAGGCTCTGAAGAGAGACAGAATGATACATTAATTGAATGATCTTAATAGTCATTCTTAATTAAAATCTGAAATTTGCTTCCTTTTTATTTCCTGTCCTAAATTGTGCCCAGCCATAGTATTCAATATAGATCTTCCAACTTTCTACAATGAGATTAAATGACATCAGAATATTCCATTAATCATATGTCAACATATATATTGATATTTCAAAATTAAACATAAATCCTACCCAGTAATAAATTTCCTGGAGATATATTTAAATTGAAAAATAAAAATCTTAAATAGGTGAAAATAAAACAAATTCAGTCTGAAAGAGCTAAAGCATAAAAAATCCTGAGGTTCTTGTTGTGTATTATGTATCCAAGAAAATTGTCCCAAATCCCAACCACAAATCCAAACTCATTCTCCCCAACTTCTCATTCTGCTCAGCTTCTGTTAAATGAATTCTCCATTTCTATGTTCTTTCAGCAGCTTCAGTCTGGTCTGTCTTTCCCTGGAGTGGGTGCAGTTCCTTCAGGACCCCAGAAATTACACTTATTCATGGCTCAGTCACTTTGGACACTCACATTTTAAGGATCCTAACCATTGATAGTGTATATAAAATTATACATCACTGTTTTCCACTCCTGCCCGTTTCAGAAAATAAAGCAATCCCCAACTGCTAGTGAAGTTATCCCAAACATAATCATGAAACCAGTACTTTCTGTTGCTAAAGGTCATAACAGAAACTCAGAAGTATTTAGAAACATATTGGTTTTAACTTTACTAGATGGTTGGTCAATCCATGATGTTTGTCTGGGGCCATGATCATGACCCTAAAAATCAACAAGGTTTGTTCATGCATGTCCCTAGTAGCATTATGCATAATATCCAAAAAGTAAAGTGACCTAATGGCCATTATCTGACAAATGGGTAAACAAAGAGTAGTAGGCACAATAGTATTCAACAATAAAAAGGAAAGAGTATTTCTACAAGCTACAATATGGATGGAACTTGAAAACATTATTCCAAGAGAAGCCAGTAACATAAAGGCACATACTCTGCGAGTCCATTTATATGACATGTCCAAAATCTATAGAGATAAAAACTAGAGTAGTGGTTGCCAGGAGTTGAGAGGAGGGGAACAAATCAGGTCTGACTGCTAATAGATACAGGTTTTCTTTTTGGAGTGGTGGAAATATTCTGGAACTGATAATGGTCATGGCTGTGCAATAGAGTTAATATACTAAAAGTCTCTGACTTAGACACTTTTAAACAGTGGATTTTACGTTACTTGAATTATAGCACAACAAATAAAACAAATCAATTGAGGTAAAACTCTCATAAGTGATTAAATGTGGTAGTCAGGATTTACCATTTGTTAGGACCAGAATGGAGCAGGAACTGGAATTACTTAATTTCCTTTTCATGTGATTATCATTTGAGATATCCTTGTCATTTTTTTTGTCTAAAATTTGCAGTGGAAGCAACCCCTAGGCATCAGGACCTAATTAAAAAGTTCTTTCCATTCAGCATTTTCACAGCCTTTAAGTTCCATCTTTCCCATAGTGCCATCTTTCTGGCCTTCTAGGTCAGTTCTGAGTGTGGGCTCTTTCTGGAAATGTGGTCCCTACTTGCTCCCATGAGCCAGTGCTTTTGCTCCTGAGTCACACTTGCAGCTGCCATTTACTGTGGAATAGCTGAGTCTGAGAAACCTGCCTCCCAGCTGGGCGCGGTGGCTCATGCCTGTAATCCCAACACTTGGGAGGCTGAGGCAGGAGGATTGCTAGTTCAAAGCCAGCCTCAGCAATGGCCAGGCACTTAGCAACTCAGTGAGACCCTGTCTGTAACAAAATACAAAAAAAGTCTGGGGATGTGGCCCAGTGGTCGAATGCCCCTGAGTTCAATCCCCAGTACCAAAAAAAAAAAAAAAAAAAAAAAAAAAAAAAAGAAAGAAACAAACAAAAAGAAACCTGCCTCCCAGGGAATGTTCTCCCACCTTCTCAGTTCTCACAACTGTGTCAGTTGGAAAAACACCTTCAGCAAATTCCTGAAATAAAGCTGCTCTGGTGAAGTGCACCCCATCAGTCCTCCCCAAGGACGGTTTCCTCAGGTTTAGGATGTTACAGGCTCTACATATCATTTCTCTCTGCTGCCTCCTTTTTGCTGTCTATCTTTATTTATTTATTCTCCCCAGATTTAGTACCAGTCTCTTCTATGCTCAGATTGGTTTTCAGCACGAGCACCCAACCATCCAGTGAGCAGTAAAGCTTAAAAGGCTGTTTGATCTTGGATTTTCAAAAAGCAAGTATACCAGATACAGGACAAGAAAAGGAGAGAGAAAAAACAAAAGAGGGTAATTTCTGAAAAACAATGGTAAGTTGCAGGAATTTCTAGTCTACTGGATTGGGAAGTGTGCTCAATGAATATCTTCATGCTTTTGGTGCTTCTCCTCTTCAACTACCTCTGATAGGGAGACTCTAATCCCCTGTGCTGGGAAGTGCCAATTCCTTCTGTAATTAGAGAGCTCCAGGACTTTCTCCCAGGTAGGCATTGTTTAGCTTTTCTGACTTTATTATGTGCTCCAATTGTGGATATGTTGATTGGTGTCTGATTTTCTGAAGCTTGATTAGAGAATGTTTTTCGGTTCATTGGAGGACTGCTTCCCCTTCCCTGCTGAGCCACAGCATGTCCCACACTGCTGCCATCTATTGTCTTTATTCTCTGTTATAGAAACCAGTAGCTTACTGAGTTTTCCATTTGTTTTTGCCCATTATTGTTTCCCTACCACAGAATTTCCCTACTACAGAATTTCTGGTTTAATTTCCTCTTGGGGAACTGCTACAACAATTGGATTCCTCTGCACTGCCATTTTCCAATCTCCCTTGAATGATTTTTAAGATTTCCTTAATTTTGAAGGTGACCAGTTAGGGATCATTGCCTCTGAATATTTAAACTATTGTATTTAATAATTATATTTTGTATAACATGCTCGTTTTTGCCTCTCCTAACAATTATTGACTTTGTCTTTCCTTTATCTGGCTCTAAATTTGCAGTAATGAAACTGCCCAGACGTCTTTTACAACTAGGTCACTAGGTAACACAAAATTTTCACTTAAATATACAGAATATTTTAAAAAATCAACTTTTTGGCATTCTCCAAATTTCATTAACTCAAAACTACTGTGAAACATGGTACATGCCTGTCATCCCGGTGACTTGGGCGATTGAGGCAGGATTGCAAGTTTGAAGACAGCTTCAGTAACTTAGTGAGATTCTGCCTCAAAATTAAAAAATACAAAGGACTAAGGATGTAGCTCAGTGGTAAAGAATCCCTGGATTTAATTTTCAGTACCAAAACAACAACATAAACAACAGCAGCAAAACCCCAAACAATGGTAACAACAGAAACCTATTGTAAAACCTTTTTCTTTCCAGGCTTTTGAAAATTAAGTCTTTGTATATTCAGTGGAAAACAAGGTTTCTCTCCAATCTTTCTATCTCTTGAGGTCATGACAATACCATTTGCAGAAAACAGTCTAAGAGATTAGGTGGATATGATAATCATATATTTCTCTTTGGAGTTCTTCCTTATCTTTGATAATTATGCCTTGCTTTAACATATCACAAGATTAGAATGAGATGGATATCATTACCCTAAGTGCATGTATGAAGTCACGAATGGTGTGAATATACTTTGCATACAACCAGAGATATGTAAAAATGTGCTCTATATGTGTAATATGAAATGTAATGCATTCTGATGTCATTTATAACAACTTAGAATAAAAAATAAATTTAAAAAATCATATCACAAGATAAAATGGCATTTGTTTAAAAATAGTACCATACTGAAAACAAATATAGGGGAGTCTTTCATAAATATTATCATGGGTTAAAATCAATTTAGACATTTGAAAGATGCTATTAAGAAAAATACTTTTCCATTGAAATTTTTGTCTTTAATTTTTGCTGCATAAAATGTTGATGAGAAAGTGATTATAGTGATTATAGTTCCTTAGTGATAAGAAGTGAGAAATACAAAAAAGCCATCACTAAGTGGATATTTAAGTGCACCAAACATGAATGACAATTTATTTGAGGGCATGCTGTTTAAACAGTTAACAGGTTGAGTACGTAAATGTCAATAACACTGGTTTTGCTGTACATATCAATAAATAGTTTTAAATATTCTTTATACATATGTGATACAAATATATCATCCTTCAAAAAATGTCCACAGGGGCTGGGGCTGGGGCTCAGCGGCAGAGCGCTCGCCTCGCACGCGTGCGGCCCGGGTTCGAGCCTCAGCACCACGTAAACATAAATGTGTTGTATTGTGTACAACTAAAGTAAATAAATAAATATTTAAAAAATTAAAAAAAAAATGTCCACATAATACACTTAATGGAAAACAAAATGTTACATAAACAGTACAATGAAATATCTTTCAGACGTTTCTTTTTGTTTTGTTTTTGTTTTTTAGTTGTAGATGGACACAATGCATTTATTTCTTTTCTTTTTTTTTGTGGTACCGGGGATTGAACTCAGGGGCACTCGACCACTGGGTCACATCTCCAGACCTTTTTTTGTATTTTATTTAGAGACAGGGTCTCACTGAGTTGCTAAGTGCCTCGCCATTGCTGAGGCTGGCTTTGAACTCGCGATCCTCCTGCCTCAGCCTCCCAAAGTGCTGGGATTACAGGCGTGCGCCACCGCGCCCGGCTCATTTATTTCTTTATTTATTTACTTATGTGGTTTGAGGATTGAAGCCAGTGCCTCACATGTGTTAAGAACCCAGTGCCTCATGCATGCTAGGCGAGCACTATACCACTGAGCCACAACCCCAGCCCCTTGGATGTTTCTCCATATTGCCTCTGATGCTTCCAAAAGCAGATCTTAACTTCCCTTATTAGTAGATTTTAGGAAACATAATCTCTGAATGATTCAGATTCAAATTCAGAAGCAGCTGGAAAGAGAAAGACAGAATTCTATTATTCACCTCAAAGACTTCAGTATCAATGAAGCATGAGTCATTAAAAACAGTGGAGAATGTCATCTGTGTTGATAAGAATGAAAAATATGTACTACTGCAATGTCAAATTATGATAAATATGTTACCCATAATTTCCTACTGAATTAATTCTCATCATGGCTATGTATCAAAGCTGTTGGTTTCATCATTAATTTATTCAACATTATGTGCTAAGGTACTATGACAAGCACTGGAATGACAACATGAAGACAATGTGGGCAATTCCTCAACAACTCTATATTAAAACCTCCCCAAAAGACTAATAAGCAATTTCTGTAGAGTCATAGCTACTATGACAGTATTCCAAAAATGCACTAATAGAAACCACAGAAGTAGCTGGCTGTGGTGGGGCAGGCCTGTAATCCTAGCAGCTCCGGAGGCTAAGGCAGAAGGTTAGCAAGTTTGAAGCAATCCTCAGTAAATAATCGAGGCCCAAAATACCAAAAAATGTTGGGGATATGGCTCAGTGCCCTTGGGTTCAATCCCAAATACAAAAAAAAAAAAAAAAAAAAACAAAAAACAAAAAACAAAACCCAAAACCACAGAAGTAACTTGGAACCCATTTCCATGTCGATAGTGTAGGCTTTTTTACTATGTAAATTGATACCTGAAGGATGAAATCCTACCAGAAGAAGGGAAGAAATACATATAAACAGTCAGAAGTAAGGAATAACTCTTATGGAATTACAAGTTGCCCAGTGTATATAGAAGCTAAAACAAAGGGATAGACTAGGGCAAGTGGTAAGAGATCAACCTGAATAACTTGACAAGGATCCAAATGATTTGGGTACTTTTATTCCATGCCAAGTTATCTGAAAGTTTCCTGAGGGCAGAAGATAAACCAATGACAAAGTAAATGGCATGAGGTTTAAAATGACACTTGACAAGTGACACTTGATGAAATGTAATTGCTTGATTATACTTGCACTCTCTCCACCTTCCTCATGAGGGAGAGATTTACCTAGTGGGTGAACTTGGATGAAACCCATTGAACTCACTTTCTTGGCTCTGCATCTCTCTTTGAAAAGATAGGTCTGCAGGGGCTGGGGATATGGCTCAGCAGTAGAGCGCTCGCCTCAAATGTGTGAGGCCCTGGGTTCAATTCTCAGCACCTCATAAATAAAATAAAGTTATTGTGTCCACCTACAACTAAAAAATATTTAAAAAATAAAACAAAGAAAGAAAAGATAGGCCTGTCCACAATAATGTGAGTTGTCAACTCTGTTGTCAGGTCTGCAGGGAGCAGTCTGCTTCTGGGATGCTGGTCGAGTAGTGGTTTCTTCCACTGAAAACTGTGTGCCTAAGCGTTCAATCTTAGATGGAGGATCTAGAACCCATTGTGGCTATAGGTCTAAGCCCATTCTCCCCTTAGGTATTAGGTGTGAGCAATGCTGCTAACATGTTGGTCTCTATCCCTCCTGGGTTCAGGTCTAGGAAGGGGAAGGGGAGTGCTCTTTGCTGCCTACCACACCACAGCCCAACAAGAAAGATGGTTGGCTGTAGAACACTTACGAAAATGTTTTCTCCTTATTTGTCTTTATAAACTTTAGATATATTCTTCAAAACACTGCTCACTTTAATGAGAGGAAGGGTTGAAAGGAAGAGTTCAGAAAAATACAGTGAAATAAAAAATAGCAAAGCATAACAAATACAAATATGTTCTCACTCCCTTAATTTATTGATAGTCAACTGTTGAATTATACTAGAAATGATGGGTTGGAAAATAATTTTGCATTCTGTTTTTGAGACCAATTTCACAAATACATATATACCTTCCATAGTTAACAAATGTTCAGTAACTATTCATAATTTAAATTAAAACTTGAAATCATTGCTTTTATAGGAGCAATCAAATGTTATGAGAACTAAATATGCACTCAGATAAAATAAATTCGATTTAGTTTACCTTTTAAATAACTAAAATGTCAAATTGTACATTGGTGTAAGTATGAAGACTATTATACCTGGTAGTTTATAAATATAAAATACATGTATTTTGTTGCAAAGAAAAAGAACTGTGGGACAATTTGTTGATTGAGAATCTGAATAAATAAATACAGAAGTTTATATGAGAAATGAAAAAAAAAGGAATTGGAAGAAGTTGAAAGATTACTTGAAACATTCAGAGGAATACAATGCCAGCTAGGCATCTGACTTAGCAGATAAACTGAAGTGGAGATAGGAATAATTTCAGAGCACTTAACTGTAGAACTGGCAAGTGTATTTAATTCTCTTTTTGCTACCTGAGTAAAAACTATACAGTTAGGATATTGTGCTTAGAGTTAAAATTCAGATAGAAAGTCACTCCCTTGCTGATGCAAACAGGTTTATGTTTAGTTGGGAAGAAATGCCACTCAATAGTCTGTTGTGTTGGATACAATGTTCAGTTATGTAAAATGCTTACATTTGAGGAATGTGTTTTTGGCTTTTATTTACTTTGATGGCCATATTTACAATAGAAATTGCTAGCCGGGCACAATGGCATATGCCTGTAATCCTAGCACTCGGGAGGCTGAGGCAGTAGGAACAAGGGCTGGGGATGTGGCCCAGTGGTTGAGTGCCCCTGAGTTCAATCCCTGGTACAAAAAAAAAGAAAAAAAAGAAAGAAAAGAAAGAAATTGCTAAGAAGTAGAAAAATTAAAAATTAACCATCAACAATTTTTTTTAAAGTATCTGTAATGTACCAAAAATCTAAAACCAATGAATATAAAAATAGGCCTTAAGCTGGGGATGTGGGGATGTGTCTCAGTGATACATGACTTCCCAAGCATGCTGGAGGCCTTTGATTCTACATCCATCATCACAAAACAAAATGTAAAAAATAAAAACATTGAGACTGCAATTTAGTGACTATTGTTTGTCATGTATTGTTTGAGGCACAAAAGCACTGAAGAACACTTGAGTGTAAAATATTTTAAACTCTATAAGGCTTATCTTTTATAAAATTGGGTACATTTATAAGATTTCAGTCATTGTAGTATGGAGTTTAGCTCGGTGGTAGAGCATATGCTTAGCATGCACAAGGCCCTGGGTTCAATTCCCAACTAAAAAAACAATAATTGAATGGAAGGTATATTCCATGTATGCATAATATATCAAAATACACTCTTACTATCATGTATAACTGAAAAGAACAAATTAATAATAAAAAATTTTAAAAAGAAAAAAACAATTGAAAGAAAAGATTTTAGTTATCAGAATTCTAGGTGCAAAAAAAAAAAAAAAGAAATGAATTGTACAATGTATATCTCAAGCTAATTTTAATTTTTGTATTTTATAATAACAAAAACAATATAGAACCAATGAGATTAGGAGGGGCTGTCACAGAACCCAAAGAAAAAGGTATTTCTCTGTCTGTGTGTCATTAATTTGAGACAGTCTAATTCTCCTGGAGTGACCCTGACTGGTTTGGCGACACTGAAGACTGAAGCATCCTGGAAGACCTTTAGCTCTTAACATCCTTAAAGGCATTGGAGGTGGGACCAACCCTTTGTGTCTTCCATTCAGTTCCTTACACTGGCCAAGGGATTTGTTTAAACCACTTTATGAATTATTCTTACTTTCATCCTGTGTTAACCATTTCCTACATCACAAGTATGCCTTTATGTAGACTCCAACAACTCTAAAGGACAGATTATCACTAGGGACCCTCTAGGGATAATACTAAAGAACACAAACAGGAAAATTAATTTACCAAGTGCCAGAATGCACCCAAAGGAGCACTGTATTAATGGTAATTAACTCTTTGGATTTAAGTTGTAATCTTCCATAAATATTTATGCCTTCTAATATCACTATTTTAGGGAAAACTGAAAAGTAGTTACGTTACATTATATTATCATTGTCTTAATTATAAGGCCAGATAAATACTTAAAGACTAATAGATCTATTTAACTCTGTGAAAATAGTATGGGAAAAAGAAAACCATATAAAACCAAAACAAATCAAAACAAAACAGTGCAGGGATAAAGAAACTGCATTGGGCTAACATTTTAAAAGTAGGTTCATTACTACCATTATTTTACAAAATCATACTATTTACTTAGTTTTCACATTCTATTCATCTCATGAATGTATCTTATGAAAAGTTATGCTTTTGAGACAAATTAATGAGCTGAATTTCCTATGATACTTTTTAAACATTTATTCATTTAGTTCATCTGACAATAATGATTTTCTAATGTTAATTTCTTCTAGAGTTATGTATAGTTTTGTATCTCTATTTCATAAGAATTTTCACAAACTTTCATTTTAAAGAGTTTGGAGACCATGTCTTTAATTCCAGTTTTCATCTGATCTCTTATCAAAGCATTATGATTTTCTCCTAACTGCTCTAAATTGTTTTGTTCTTAAATTAAATGGTTATATTTGAATCATAATTATAACACAAATAATTATTGAGACAGTAATTCAGATAGCAATTTTAATATGTAAAAAAAGTGGTATAGTTTATAACTTTTATAATCAATATCAACTGCATTATATGTGCATAATAAAAAGTTTGACATCATTCTTCTGTGGTCTTGGTTATTTGTTTTTATTGTGGGGTGCTTGGGATCAAACTCAGGTCTCTGCTCATAGTTGGAAAATCCTCTACTACTGAGCTACATCCTCAAATGTGAATCATTCTTATCTTAGGACTCTTGTAATTAGATGATTCAAAGAATAACAAAATGAATTAAATTTTTAATAATTGATCAATGTCACTAAAGAACTCTACAAGAATATATAATTTCTACAACACACTTTTTCTTTCCTCTTATGATAGTCTTATTTTATTCCAACTGTCTGAAAGATTTAATTGAACATCCTTACTTTGAAATATCAGTTTAGGTATAATAATGATGGACACTGAAATATTTAAAGGGAGAAATAGTGTATCTTCCTTATAGAAATTTGTAGAAAAAAAATCATTGTAAGGATAGAGACAACAACATACACATCTGTTGGGACTTTCCAGATGCTGTCTGCCAAGGGGATGGGCTCTGGTTGCTTACCACGCCCTTTGGAGGACTGGGCTAAGCAGGGGGTGTGGCTATGACGTATCATGAGAGCCGGAACCACCCTGCTGGTCAAGGATTGGTTATTTTTAGGCCTATATAAGTGCAGTTTATTGTTCAATAAATTTGAGTTTTTTGGCATTGCTTTCTACCAAAACTCCCCGGGTGTGGCGTGGTGTCCGTCAATCAGGCGGGGATAGAGACACTCGGCGACTTTTTCCCGCTAAGCCTATCTTCTCCAGGTAAGCTACTTTAACTCTTTCTGCTGGCAGAAAGAACCCCCTTTTAGGGCCCCAAAAGGGGGGTAGCTTTAGACCTCGGCCCCATTAATAAGTAACACAGCAGTCTCGGCACACATCCAAGATATATTTGCAATGAATGAATTAAAGCACCTCACAGATAATTCACCTATAAAAAATGGATTCATTTCTTTAACTCTTTGTCTTCTCTTCCTTCATTTGCCCATTTGTTCTCTTCTGCTTGATCACATTCTAAGGTATTCTTCTCTATAGGACTTTTAAGGTGTTGTGGCATTTTCTATAAAGCCCTCTCCTTTTTCATGAAAGATATTATGGTGTTCAAAGAGTTAACTTTGACTTCTACTTGCTGTTCAGTTCTTTATTCACATATATGGCCACCAGGTATTGCTATTTCAATTATTTAGATCTAGACTAACTCTGTACATTTATCTTTTCTTAAAAAGAGTAACACAAACCTTTTTTCCATAAGTACTTAATTTCTAGTTAATAAAGTTTTAAGAGTCTTTTTGTGATTAAAAATAAAGTTCTCTTACTTTTAAAGTAAATATAAATCTCTTAGAGCAAAAAGTCTTCCATGAGCTAACATTTAGCCTTGCCCTGCTTCTAGGTTTTATAAACAACTGCTATAAAAGAAAAACAATAGTGCTTTGGAATCCCATATAGAGAGAGTTGACTTTTATCAAACAAGTTCAAACAGTATACAGAAAGAATGACTAAGTTAGAGATATGAGGTAAAAATTATAACATATGCAGATAGTTACGTATAGTTCTTGTAACTCTCCATCTGTATGAAACATGTATGTCTGATATGTAATCAGTAAATGATCCAACCCCTTTCCTAAGTTTTATGATGTAAAAGAATGTGTAATGCCAAGAAATGTTGCTTATATACTTGTACAAACTGAAAATAAACCAGCAGAAGATTCCACAGCCTGACTCATGTGTTGGTGTGTTATTTTCCCCATCGCTGCTTCTCTGCCTCTGTACTTCGCTGAGCGCTCGCGTTGTACCCCTTGACTGGGGCTGGCCCCCAGCATTAAGGTTTATCATTTCTTCTTCCAATTTCTTTTTTTCCTTTGAGTTTTTTGCAAACACTTTTAATATCTTTCAGAGATATAAGTTTCTGCCATGGAAATTCATTTTCTTTTTACAGATATGTACAATTTGAACATGAATCCTCTAACTTTTGTATATGATCATCAACCTATTGCTTTTTATTTTATATTGTTTTATTGTTTTATTTATAAAATAAAACAATGAAGTTTAGAAATGAATTAAATTGACCAGGAATAATCTAACACCAAAGAAACAATAAAGTTGGACATAAATTAAGTTGCAATAAAATACACAATCTAGATTTTGAAAATGTAATCTCTTGAACTACTCAGAAAATTAAAACCACCCAAAGTGATAAAAAACATATTCCTAACACGTATCATCTTTGTCACATCAAATCAGCTCAATCTTCATCAACTCAATCTTCAACTTTTATTTTCCTAGAATTCTTTCATGTCTTTTTCCTTTATGAAAAGACTTAAAAGTCATCTCTTATACAATGTCTGCTACCCATTCTCACCATCTCATTCCCCTTAATTTCTAAAGATGCTTATGGACACCATACTAAGTTATTTAGGCTGGCACCAATAAATGTCTCCTGGAATAATACTTTGAAAACAGAGAAATGAAATGAGCAAATATGGATTCCAATATCATAAGCCTTTTTTGAACAGCAAATGTTTTATATTAACTGGAATACAGTTCCAAGAAGTAAAGATTCTCTGTAAGGACTGATGACATCTCCTAGCATAAAAATTTAGTGACGTGATCTATACATATTTTTGAACAAAAATGCTTGAACTCAAGAGCATTTTCTTATAATTTTATGTCTCTATGTGGTTTAGTTATATAGTAATGCTTATTTTTGATTTTTTGAGAACTATCTGTACTGTTTCCTACAGTGGCTATACTCATTTATATTTCCATCAACAGTGGACAAGTTTTCCATTTTCTCATCATACTTGCCAGCATTTGTTATTTTTTATTTTTAAAAGCCATCTGGACTGGCATGAGGTAAAATCATGGTACTATTTTCATTTGCATTTCGTTGATGGGGAATGAGGTTGAACTTTTTTTATGTATTTCTTGTCTATACTCCTTTTGAGAAGATTTGATCAGATCACTTGCCTACTTCTTTTCAGTTTTTCATATGTTTTGGAGAGTAATCCTTTGTCAGACAATTAGCTAAGATTTGTACCCATTCTGTAAGTCATCCCTTCACTCTGTGAGATGACTCACAGAGATTGGCTGTGCAGAAGATTTAAAATTTTATATAATCCCATTTACTAACTCTTCCTTTTATTTTCTAAGCTGTTGTGGTTCTCTTCCAGGAATCGCTGTTAGTGGCTATATTTTGAAGGGTTTTCCTCTGGCAGTTTCAGTGTCTCAGGTCTCTCTTCCAGGAATCGCTGTTAGTGGCTATATTTTGAAGGGTTTTCCTCTGGCAGTTTCAGTGTCTCAGGTCTTTTTTTTTTTTTTGTGGTACCAGAGATTGAACTCAGGGGCACTTGACCACTGGGCCTCATCCCCAGCCCTTTTATGTATTTTATTTAGAGACAGGGTCTCACTGAGTTGCTAAGTGCCTCCCCATTGCTGAGGCTGGCTTTGAACTTGCAATCCTCCTGCCTCAGCCTCCCAAGTGCTGGGATTACAGGTGTATGCTACCACACCCACCAATGAAGGGCAAAAATCACACCGGAGACAACCGTGCAGCCAAGAGATTTATTCACCAGCCTCTATGGCTGGTTGGAGGCATAAGAAGTACAGGGAGAGAGGAGTCAGGGAGATGGAAGTGTGCAAGCTCTGGACAGAGGGTTGGTGCCTAGTCTTGCCGGCTGCGGTCTCTGGAGCTGTCTGGCGGCTGGGGCAGCTGCCAACGGGCTGGAGGCTGGAGCTGTCAGCTGGAGCAGCGCCTTTGGGCTGGAGATGGTGAGTCTGGAGCCGCTGCAGCGGCTGCTTCCTCTCCGCTGGGAGGAGATGTTGTTGTAAGCTCCAGGCAGGCAGGGACTTAAGTAGGGATTTCTGGGGTAGGGGTGTGCCTGAGTGACCTTTAACACCATTGGCTCTTTTACCAGTAAACACGGACCTTTAAGCCAATTGGTTTCTGCCTAGGGAACAGAGTGACCTTTAATCTGATTGGCTCCTGCCTGGGGAAATTGAAACCAGGTTGCTCCTAGTGGAATTTTCCATGGGGGAGGTGGCCTGTCAGCTCAAGCCTATCTATCATGTAATGTCTCAGGTCTTAACATTAAAGTCTTTAGTCCATTTTATGTTAATTTTTATACAGGGGGAGAGATAAGGATTTAGTTTCAGTTTTCTCCAGATGAATGTCCAGTTTTCCTAGTATCATTTGTTGAAGAAGCTCTGTTCTCCAACCTATGTTTTTGGCATCTTTGCTGAGAATCAAATGGCTGTATAGAATGGTTTTAATCCACTGGTTAATTTTTTAAAAAATGCCAATGCCATGCTCTTTTTGCTCAGGATTGCTTGAGGTGTTCAAGGTCTTTTTTGGTTCCAAATATATTTGAAGATTATTTTTTCTAGGTCAGGGGAAAGTGGCATTGGTATTTTGTTGGGGATTGTACTGAATCTGTAGTTCACTTTCATAGAATGGTCTTTTGAACAAGATGTATCGACCAAGCCATAAACATAGGAAGTCTGTCCATCTTATTGTGCTTTCTTCCATATTTTTATTCTGTGTTGTACAATTTTCATCACAGAGGTCTTTCCCCTCTTTGGCTTGGTTTATTCCTAGGATTGTGTGTGTGATGTTATTGTGAATGGGATTGTTTTACTGATTTCTCAATGAGTTCATTATTCGTGTATTGAAAACCTACTGATTTCATATACTGTTACTTCACTGATTTTATTTTTCACTTCTAAGAGTTTTGGGGTGGAGTCTTTATGATGTTCTAAGTATGAAGTAATATGTGCAAACAGGGATAATGTAACTTCTTTCCTATTTGTATCACTTTCATTTCATTCTCTTCCTTGATTGCTCTGGCTAAAATTCCAAGTACTATATTGAATGGGAATGTGGAAAATGAACACCCTTGTCTTGTTCCTCACTTTAAGGAAATAATTTTCAGTTCCTCTCCCTTTAGCATGATGTCAGCTATAGATTTATTGTGTATAGTTTTCATTATGCTTACATATGATTCTTTTATACCTTTCTTCAAAACATTTGTCATGAAGGGATATTGAATTTTGTCACTGACTGTTTCTATATCTCTTGCTCTGCTATTTCATTTATGCCTATGATTCCCAAGTTTGGTCTTCTCATCAAGTATTTTGTTCTTTCTTACTTATTTTTTTCTTTATTACTGTCTGAATATGATAATTCACCAATCTGTCTTCAAGATCTGATATTTTTTCTTCCACTTGATCTAATATATTAGTGAGGCTTTAAAAGAAATGTTTATTTATTTGTTTTAATTGTACACAATGCCTTTATTTTTACGTGGTGCTGAGGATTGAACCTGGGCCTCGCATGTGCTAGGCAAATGCTCTACCACTGAGTCACAACCCCAACCCCATATTAGTGAGTTTTTCAACTAAATTTTTAAACTTACTGAGCTCTTAAATTCCAAGATTTCTGCATGATTCTTTTTCAGAATTGGTACATATCAAATTGTCCTTTGTATTCTGCATTGTCTTCCTTAATTCAATCAGCTGTGGGGTTTTTTTTTTTTTTTTTTTTGTATCTTCTTTGAATTCATTCATCATTTTTAACATCATATGTTTGAGTCATTTGTCTAGCATTTCTTCTACTTCAATATATTTGGAATCATAACTAGTATAGAGCTCTGAAATGTGGAGGAGAGTCACGTT
Organism: Tamias sibiricus; assembly: GCA_025594165.1. NCBI lineage: Eukaryota > Metazoa > Chordata > Mammalia > Rodentia > Sciuridae > Tamias > Tamias sibiricus. Next base: position 72,509,156 of record CM046669.1, read on the forward strand.
GAAGCCAGAATCTGTTAGGCAGTCAGTATAGATAGGTAAATCAAATCAGGTCAGATCAAGATAGCCAATTTTGAGTGAGTCTGGAGAAGTTGAAGACTTGTTGGCAGACTGTCCCCTGAGGAATTGGAATGCTAATTCCTTCAGAACCATTCCTCCACCCTTATCAAGAACCTGCCCTGCCCCAACCTGTTGCCAAAGTAACTTGTTCCAGGAATTGCCCCTTTCTACAGGAAGCTTTAACGTTGCTAATGTGTCCTGGGCTGCTCCACCCTGCCCTTCCCCCTTCAGCCCATCTGCTTCTCACTTTTTGGCCACCCCACCGGGCCTGGTCACTTACACAGAAGGAGAGCAGGAGAACAAAGGAAGCCCTGGGACATATAAAAAAGGCAGACTTGCCTTGCTTCTTGGGACACCAGAATACCAGCAGTGGCCCCCTTCTCCCTCCCAGGAGAAGTCTATGTTAGCCCTTTTAAATAAACCCTGATTTTATATGCTTGCCTCGGCATGCTTCTCTAATGTTCAAACTTCAACATTTAGGAGAGCAGAACTCATCACTGGTAAATGGCGGTATCAATGTTACATATTTTATGTTTTTTATGTTCCCATGCTCAGATTCACACACATTTTGGGAGGTATTTCTTTTTTACTTTTATGTGAGGGTCTTCCAGGGGAATAAAATTCTCTTGATAATGTAACTTGGGCTTTCATTTTGTTTGCAGTGTTGAAGTTAATTCCAAATGAGTTAGCAATATAGTTTCTCAGAGGCTTCTCTGGTTGTGGTTGGTGAGTTTTGATGCAATGTGTACTGTGTGGGAACATAAGAAACACTGTAGGTCTCACACAGTAGTTCTGACAGATGCACTGTAAATAGCAGAGTTTTGTAGGTTATTTTTCTCTGCTTTTGCTAAAAAGTGTTCTCAGGTGTAGAACTTTAGCACTTCCATCCAGCCATGTCTACCTGAGGACTGGTTGTCAGCTGAGGGGTTTCATCTCCTCTCTTCTTAGAGTTGAAGTGTCTGACAAGGTTATAGGGGCTAGGTCTAGGTTGAAGTAAGTTGTACATGTTAGGGTCTGGTTTTGCTAGTTCCCCATGAACCACAAAGAAGCCAGCCAGTAATGCAAATCACAAGCAAGTTTATTAAGCCAGCTAGCTGGGGTCAAGCTCTCCCGCAGACGCACATGTTGGGCAAGACCCTGAACAAAGAAAAGCCTCAGGATATATAGTATTTACCTACATCATTGCCCGCACAAATAGCCCATGCACACAAAATTCAAATAGCCCCCACAAGCAAAATTTTAATTTAAAGAAAAACAAGTTAAACAAGTTCTTAGATGTCATGGTACAGGGCACCCTACCCCGCCTGCATCCGGTGGCTGCTACAGTTGTAACACAGGTTGCAGAACAGGTTGTCCTGAAAGCGCCCCAGATGTCCTTTCTAATGTGCAGGGTGGGGGATGTGAGTAGGATGGCTCCCAGCCCCAAGGCGAGCTGAAGTTCTTAGTTTGCAAAATGGAGGCCCTTAAGCCCGCCTCTGGGTGTTACCAACCTAACACTCTCCCTGCTTTTCTTTTTCATACTGAGGAATCATCCTCAGTGCTTGGTCCTGACAGCCTTTCATATTGTTGGTGCAGGACTAGAAATTGTATAGTGCTAAGCCTCTCTTTCACAAAGTTCACTATCTTGTTTAAGATAAAAGGACCGATGGTCACGAGGAGGAGTAAGAGAACTAAGGGTCCCGCTAACACGGAGACCAAGGTAGTTAGCCATGGGAATTGATTGAACCAGGACTCAAACCAGCTTTCCTGGGCCTCTCTTTCTCTTTTTCTCTTGAGCAGCCCTTCCCTGAGCTTTCCCACAGAATCCCTTACAACTCCAGTGTGGTCAGCAAAAAAGCAGCATTCTTTCCCTAGGGCTGTGCAGAGCCCGCCCTGCTGTAGTAATAGGAAGTCTAGCCCTCGGCGGTTCTGTAAGACCACCCCAGATAGGGAGGTCAGTGATTTTACCAAGTGACTAATTGACTGCTCTATGTGCTCTAAGTCCTCATCGATGGCCGCCCTCAGGGAAGTGATTCCTCTGTCCTGTGTGACCAGGGATGCAATCCCTGTTCCAGCCCCTGCGAGCCCCAGGCTGAGTAGGGTGGCAATAGTCAGAGTAGCGATGGGCTCCCTCCTATGTCTCTGTGGGGCCTGTGGAATCTCCTTATCCCAATACTGGAACAGGCTTTCTTCAGGGTGGTAGAGGATGCGGGGTACAAGTGTGGAGTTAACCCCGTGTGTGAGCATGCCCACCACCCACCTGCCATTGGGGTCACCCAGCTAGCTCTGGTTCATGAGGGTGACATAGTAGTACTGGCACACAGCACTCAATTCACTTGGGGGACTGTACCCACGCATGTCCCCCTGCCGCTTACCGGTGTCAGGGTTAGACCTGCCTTCCTATCCTTCCAGTCAGTTGGGGCCTCAATTGAGACATTATAGGAGATGTTCATTCCAATGGCCTCATAAAAAGGGGGGTTTACATTATAGCATAGCCAGCAAACTTTAGTAAGATTGGGACTGGTGGCATTCAAGGTGTCATATGTAGCTCTGACCATAACCCAAAGTGGATCTACTGGCGGCTTACTGGGCCCTGGGGAGTTATGGTATTCTGGGCTGCTCGTGGGGCTAAGCAATGGCATCAGGGAAGCTGTACGAGGCTGCTGAGGCCTTGAAGGGACACAGTCACTAGCCTTATTGGAGCCCACACTCTGACTTACAAGGGTCTGCACCAGACACCAAATTCCAAACAAAATCCCATAATCTTGTCCACCAAGATATAGTCACAAGCCCTACATTAGACCCCCTCCCACCCAGCGGGGCACTGCTTGTCTTCCAGAGGCAGTGAAACTAATAATTATTGGGTTTCAGCTTTGTCCGGTTGTCCATGCGGTGCCGAGAAGTTGTGGACATTGTGGGCTTGTGTGATTACGGGCTACTATAATTAAATCTTTGTTATTGTCCTTAATCCACCCTCTTCTTCCAGTGGTTTCGTATCCCCAACTATGGCAGAAAAAGGACTCTGCCTCCACATACCCTGCCCTTCTGGTGTGTCCGAGACACACATAAAAAGGTGTGTCTTGTAATGACCGAAGGCCTGTCGTGGTATAGCACCTCAATTGGGGATGTTGTTTATTTCCCCATGCACCGTCTTCCAAGTCACAGAGATCTGTAATCAAAGTAGGGTACCAGGTGTTTTTAGGGTGAACTCCAGTCTGTCTGTGTATAACGTTGCCAGTTGAGGGTGCGTAGAGTTCCCACGTAATGGAAAATGGCTGGTGGGGGCTATCGCTGGCCTCATTGGGGTTGAGCACACTCCAAAGTCAGAGTAGACTCAGGCACAGATGTCTCATTCTTAGGCGAAAGTTTGATCTCCTGTTGCACTTTCAGCAGGGTCTGCAGACTGGCCAAATAAATTGGGGCCAAAATTTTACTATCCAAATGCAGAACCCTTTAGATGATAGGTGGCAGGGCTCCATACATAATTTTGAAGGGAGTCAGCCCATGAATGTAGGAAGAATTTCGAACCTGGAAGATAGCAAAGGGAAGGAGGGTCACCCAGTTCCCGCCAGTCTCTAGAGCCAATTTGGATAGGGTCTCCTTCAATGTTTGATTCATTCTTTCTACCTGCCCAGAGCTCTGTGGGTTAAACTCACCATGCAGCTTCCAATCAGTCCCCACCGCTCGGGCCAGTCCTTGCAGAACCTTACTAATGAAAGCCGGACCATTGTCTGACCCTAGCATTTCTGGGACTAAATAATGGGGGATAATTTCTTCCAGCAACACTTTAGCAACTACCTGGCTGGTCTTTCTCTTTGTGGGGAAAGCCTCTACCCACTCAGAGAAGGTGTCTACCAAATCTAACAAATATTTGTACCCAAATTTTCCAGGTCTTACTTCGGTGAAGTCTATCTCCCTGTTATGTCCTGGCGCCCGCCCCCAAACCCGTATACCTGCGTGTGGGAGTCCCTTCCTGATGGGCTTCATAGCCTGGCACCCAGGGCACTGTTCCACTATCAGCTTTGCTTCAGAGTTCTGGTTCGGGACCCGAAGGAGGGCAGCATCAAGTAAATTCAGCAGCTTCTTCCACCCCAAGCGGGTGGCCTCATGAAGATTAGTGAGGAGGAATTTTCCCAGCCCTGCTGGCATGAGCAGTCTGTCCTCTGTGTCTCTATACCAGCTGTCCCTTGAAGTTGTTGATCCTGGATCCACTTCAGGTCTGCTGGGGTGTATTCAGGCTGGGGCGGCAGGGCCGGGAGCTCCGGTATCCGCAGGTCCACTGCTGCCACAGTGATGGCTGCTATTTCCATGTTCTCGGGGCCTCCTGTTGCCACTCTTTTTGCTATTTCATCAGTTCGGTGATTTCCTACTGCCTTGAGAGTTTTGGCTGACTGGTGGCCAGGGACGTGCACCACTCCAACTGCCTTGGGCTTCTCCACGGCTGCTAGCAGACGTTGCACTTCCACCAGGTTCCTCAGTTCCTTCCCTTCAGCGGTCATAAAGCCCCGCTCTCAGTAGATGGCGCCGTGTACATGTACGGTGCCGAAGGCATACCGGCTGTCTGTATACACAGTCAGTTGCTTTCCTTCTGCTAGCTCGAGGTCCTCAGCTAGCGCAATCAGTTCAGCCTTCTGTGCTGATGTTCCCGGGGGTAGGGCACTGCTCCACATCACCTCCCTGTCTCGGTCCACCACCGCTGCCCCTGCTCTGCACACACCGTCCTTCACAAACCTGCTGCCATCAGTGAACCAGATCAACTCACTGTTTGGTAGAGGCGTGTCCTGGAAGTCACAGTGGACTTGCACAGCCTCAGACAGGATCTCATGGCAATCATGCAGAGGTGCCTCCAGGTCCGGGGTTGGCAGCAAGGTTGCTGGATTCAAAGTGGCAGGTTCTAGGAAGACAATCCTGAGAGAGTCTACCAAAAGCCCCTAATAATGGGTGAGCCTGGTATTAGTCATCCACCTTCCTGGCAGGTGCCTCAGGACTCCTTCTACTGCGTGAGGGGCAACTATCTTCAGGTGTTGGCCAAAAGTCAATTTGTCAGCATCCCGCACAAGCAGGGCAATGGCAGCGATAATGTGGAGGCATGGTGGCCACCCTGCTGCCATGGGATCGAGTCTTTCTGATAGGTAGGCCACCGGACGTTTCCATGGTCCCAGCTGTTATGTTAAAACCCCTTTTGCGATACCCTTCCTCTCATCCACAAAAAGAACAAAGGATTTCAAGGGGTCAGGCAGTGACAGGGCTGGTTCCTTCAGGAGGGCAGTCTTTAACCCTTCAAACGCTCATTGGTGTTTTTCCTGCCAGGACCACACCTTTTGCTCTTTTGTGGCTTCATATAAGGGCTTGGCCAGCTCAGCATAGCCCGGTATCCATAGCCTACAATAGCCTGCCAGAAATTCCCGCACTTCCCATGGAGAAGTGGGTGTTGGGATCCTGAAAATAGTTTCTTTTATAGCATCTGTTAACCATCTGGTTCCTTCCTTTAGTTTATATCCTAAGTAGGTTACTGACTGCTTGCAAATCTGGGCCTTCTTTGCGCTTGCCCAGTAACCCAACTTCCCTAGCTCCTCGAGCAAGTCTTTCATAGCCCTCCTGCAGTAACTCTCAGTTGGGGCGGCCAGAAGCAGGTCGTCCACATACTGCAGCAGAGTCACCATGGGATGTGCTTGGTGGTAGGATTCTAGGTCCTGGCTGAGGGCTTCATTAAACAAGGTGAGTGAGTTCTTAAACCCTTGTGGGAGTCTAGTCCAAGTTAATTACCCCACCTTTCCTGCATCCCTTCTTGCCATTCGAAAGCGAACAGTGGCTGGCTGGTTGGGGCCAAGGCTATACTGAAAAAGGCATCTTTTATATGTAGGGTTGTATACCAAGTATGTGAAGGAGGGAGGTGACTCAAAAGGGTATATGGGTTTGGCACTGTAGGGTGGATGTCTTCCACCCTCTCATTTACTTTCCTTAGGTCCTGGACCGGGCGGTAATCATGTCCACCTGGTTTCTTTACCGGAAGGAGTGGTGTATTCCATGGTGAGTGGCAAGATTTCAGGATGCCGGCTGCAATCCACCAGTGGATATGGGGCGCTATGCCCAAGCGGGCCTCCTCTGGCATGGGGTATTGCCTGACTCTGATTGGCTGTGTGGTGGCCTTAAGTTTTACCACCACAGGAGGCTGGTGGGCTGCTAACCCTATTCCTGCCACTTCTGCCCAGGCTCTGGGACAGGCAGTAATCCAATAGTCCATTTCCTTATCCCAGGTTCCCTGCTTAGACCCGGAGAGGAGGCGATGTTCATCAACCAAGGACATAGTCAGCATGTGGAGTGGCTGCCCCTGTCCGTCGGTCACCTCTATCTCTCCAGGTTCAAAGTGAATGCGAGCCCTGACCTTGGTGAGCAGGTCTTTGCCTAGTAGTGGTGCAGGACTCTCGGGGACCACCAGGAACGAGTGGGTAACCTGGTGCCTTCCCAGGTCCACTTTCCTCTTTCTTGTCCATGAGCATACCTTCGTCCCCGTAGCTCCTTGTACTATGCTAGTCTTCTTATCTAGGGGTCCATGAGCCTGATTGAGTACAGAATATTGGGCACCTGTGTCCACCATGAACCCCACTGGTTTCCCCTCCACATGTATAGTTACCCAAGACTCGGGGAGAGGGACCAAGCCCCGACTCCCCTAATCTTCTTCTTCTGCCTCAGCCAAGAGGACCTTGGCTCTTTCTATGGCCTCAGCTCTTTCTTGCTGACCTCCTCTCCTTTGTCTTGGGCACTCCCTTTTCCAATGCCCAAACTCTCTGCAGTAGATGCACTGTTCCCTTTCCAATCTGGTCTTATCCCAGTGGGGACCTGGTTCCCACTGTTCCCTGCCTCCGACCTCCTGTCTAGGACTGTCCTTTACTCTGGCCAAAAAGATCCTTGCCATTTCCCTTTGTTGCTTTCTATTCCCTGCTCTGAAACTCTCTATCCTCTCTGCGCTGTCTCTCTTGCACTTCCTGATCTTCCTTCCTAATCCTGTCTTCCCTTTCCTCGTGAGTCTCTCTCGTGTTGAACACTTTCTCAGCAGTCCTCATTATATCTCTAATACTCATTTCTCCCAAGCCTTCCCACTTATAAAGCTTCTTCCTGATATCTGGGGCTTCCTGATTAATAAAGGACATAATCACCACCGACTGATTCTCCTCTGCCATGGGGTCTAAGGGGGTGTACTGCCTATAAGCATCATAAAGGTGCTTTAGGAACAAGGCCAGGCTTTCATTTTCACCCTGAATTATTGCTTTTACCTTAGCCAAATTGGTGGGTCGGCGTGCCGCCGCCCGGAGACCGGCCATCAGAGTCTGGCAGTAGACCCGGAGACTCTCCCTACCTGCTGGTTGGCCCAGAGGAAAAGCCTCATTGATGAGGTTCTGGAGGGTTGTGGGTCTGCCATTGTCTCTGAGAACATTCTTCCGAGCCTCGTTCAGGATGTGCTCTTGTTCCTCAGTGGTGAATAGGGTTTGGAGATGCTGCTGGCAATCGTCCCATGTAGGACAATGGGTGTGCATGATAGACTCAATGAGAGCAGTCAGTCCCTTGGGATCTTCAGAAAAGGGAGGATTCTGGGTCCTCCAGTTATAAAGATCACTGGAGAAGAAGGGCCAGTATTGATACACTTGACCACTTCCCGGTCCGGCTTGCCCAACGGCACAGACTGGCAGCAGGGGAACGGGGTTGTCGGAGGAAGTCGGCTCCCCACGATCCCCAGGGGTCTCCCTCAGGCGACGGGGCCTAAGGCTGTATCCTGGCTCTAACTGCGGGGCTGAGGGTGAAGTAGAGGAATCGGCCACCCGCCCCTGAGCCGGAGTTGGCGCATTAGGGGGCACATAGGGAGGGGGTTGCCCTCCCCGGGGAATGGAATCCAGATCCAGATCAAGGAGAGAGGGATACAAGCTAGAGTCTTCTGGGAGGACTGCTGGTTCTGCGCTAGGGTCCTCTCGGAGTTGGCCTCTGCTCTGGACCCTGGCGTCCCCCCAGGTGAACTCTGTACAACCAAAGTTGGGAGAGGGGAAGTGGGCAAGGTGGCCGGAGTGGCCTCCGCTTCCTTAGGGTCAGGGGACCCAATGGGTGGAAGAAAGTGCTTAAGCCACTTTGGGGGCTCATCAACCAGGTCTTCCCAAAGAAGGATATAGGGAAGCTGGTCAGGATGCCCCGACTTTCCCAGCAGCATGATGATGGACTTGACCTTAGAGATGAGGTCCCAGGAGAAGGACCCCTGTGGGGGCCATCCAACTCCAAAAGCAGGCCACTCTGCTGAACAGAAGGTATCTAACTTACCCTTCTTGATGACTAAGCCCGAGTTGAGGGCCCGCTTCCGGAGTTCTGAAAAATGATTCAGGAGGAGAGATTTAGAGGTAACCAAATTCTGTCCCATATCTTCCAAGAACAAGGTTACCAGAAAGAGTAAAACAAAGGCTGTAAAAATCACACACACAAACCCAGCAACCACACACATTCTCAAGGCAGCCTCACATTGAACCAGTCCTCCAATCACTCCTTCTCTCACATGCACCCTTTTCCAGATCTGGATCCTTACTTGGTACCAATCCAAATGGCGTCCACTTGGACTGCCGGTGATCAATGAGTTTGAGGATGTCCTCCACGATTCCGACCCGTCTTCTGCCCTAGGCAGAAGTCCACCTAGCGAACACCAGATAGGAGCCCAACTCCCCCAGATGAGAACCTAAAGTTCCCCCCAGAACCAGATGAGAGCCCAGCTCTCCCAGAGGAGGGTGGCCAAACCTCTCACCGCGGTCTTGAGAGTCTGCAACTCCGATACTGATGGCTGTTTAAGTCAGTTCAAGGGAAAGCAATCCAGGACGAGCCCCCAAATGTTAGGGTCCGGTTTTGCTAGTTCCCCATGAACCACAAAGAAGCCAGCCAGTAATGCAAATCACAAGCGGAGTTTATTAAGCCAGCTAGCTGGGGTCAAGCTCTCCTGCAGACACGCAGGTTGGGCAAGACCTGGAACAAAGAAAAACCTCAGGTTATATAGTATTTACCTACATCACTGCCCGTGCAAATAGCCCCCACGCACAAAATTCAAATAGCCCATGTGCGCAAAATTCTAATTTAAAGATAAACAAGTTAAACAAGTTCTTAGATGTCATGGTACAGGGCACTCTACCCCCCGCCCGCATCGGGTGGCTGCTACAATTGTAACACAGGTTGCAGAACAGGTTGTCCTGAAAGCGCCCCAGATGTCCTTTCTAATGTGCAGGGTGGGGAATGTGAGTAGGATGGCTCCCAGCCCCAAGGTGAGCTGAAGTTCTTAGTTTGCAAAATGGAGGCCCTTAAGCCCACCTTGGGGCATTACCGACCTAACACACCATTCTCCCAACTATGCTGAGGGTGGAGCTCAGTGGCAGAGTACACACCCAACTTACTAGAGGTGCTAGGCTTGATCCCCTGCACTATGCTAGACAAATAACTCTCCCCTGAAGAAAGGAAACAAATAATAGTAACACCCACTCCATAAAAACAACACAAATATACAAATAAAAACCAATTAAAAACCACAATGATACCTGAAGGATATAAAAAAATAAGTCCTAGGACATTTACCCTAAGTGTAGTTATTCCCCTATTGAGGCTTTTGTCATTTAAAAGCCCAGGCCTTAGCCAGAGGGAAGGTGAGAAGTATGGTGGTGGTGGTGGTGTGTGTGTGTGTTGGGGGGTGTCAGACACACTACACAGGACACACAGAGGACAAACTCACAACTGACTGCACCTGACCCACCAGATTTAAAGACAGGTAATGAGTGTAGTTAAGTAAATCAGGTCTAATGAGTCTAATAATAAAAACGTACTCTATAAAGAAAACGGAGTTGTCTGAGCCGGGGAAACCAGAACAATGCCTGGGAGATTGAAATGTTAATGTCCCAGCACATCCTAAAGAACTGTTAATGGAGCAACTCTCAGCAAAACAGAGATATGCTAATCAATTACCTCAGGCTCTTCTTGCTCAAATCACTCCTCCCAGCCCTATGGGCCCCCCTGTATTCCACCTTTTGGCCTTCCCACCTGCATCCCCCATCACATGCTGGATAGAAGGAGATAAGCAAAATCAGCGACAGAAATGTGAGAAAATAAAAGAAGACCTTAGATATAAAAGGGAGAAGACCTCCCCTTCCCCCACCTTTCAGGTCCCCTTCTCCCTGGGGGGGACTGGGGAGGAGTATTTTCTGCTGTCCTTTAATAAAGCCTTTCACTTTCCATGATACACTTGCCTCAGCATGCTTCTCCGGTATTATACTTCAACATTCAGGGAAGCAAGGACTCCTCACAGGTAAAGGGCATGGTAAACAGCGGTAACACTATCCTAATGGGTCAACCCCAATAGAATAAATCCCAGGAAATTCCCTATCCACACTTCTGTCCCACCCTAATGGATCAGCTGACCCCAATACAATGAACCCCAGGAACTACCCTTCTGTCCCATCCTAAATAAAGCCCATAAAATTCAGACCCTCGCCCATCACCATTTTCTGCCCTGAAAATGAGCCACATCATGTGTTTGACCAATTGACTCTGCCTCTGAATAAATAAGAGCTTGCTGATCCAAGGTGTTATTCCTGCCTCTGAAACCGCTTTTTACCCGTGAGGAGTTCTTGCTCCCCGAACACTGAACAATAATGCCGAAGAAGCACTCCGAGGCAAGCATAGAGTGGAGTGTGGAAAGCTTTATTTAAAGGATAGCAAAAGACTTCTCCCAGGAGAAGGGAACCCGGAAACCAGGAATCCAAAGGGAGGAGAGGCTTTCTCCCTTTTATATTTGAAATCTTTCCTTTGTCCCTTTCATGTTCCCTATCTCTGTCCTGCCTGGGACAGGAATGTCAAAAAGATGTGACACTGGATGGCCCATGCTGGGTGTGAGATTTACAGGAAGGGTTTAGGGCTAGTTGATTAGCATCTCCATTTGCTGGGAGCTGTTTCATTAACATTCCATAAGATGGGCCCTAAACTTGGGAACATTAACCATCTTATCTCCCTTAGAGTTGTTCTGTCTTTCCAGGACTCAGACTGACTCCATTACCCTTATGGACTCCATGTTCTTTATGAAACTCGATGTTAGACCCGATTTGCCTAACTATACTCACTACCTAGCTTTAAATCTGGCTTCACCTCCATCATTTGTGCTTACAATACCACCAATAATTCTAGAAAGGAAGAAAGCAAAAATATCATAGACTAAAAAATTATATTTAATAAAGAGCAAAATTAATGAAAAAGTGGGGAAATGAAACATCAGAAGAGCAGAGAGGAAAAACCCTACTAAACTATAATTATAAAAAAAAATTAATTGGCTGGGGATGTAACTGATTGGTAGTGCACTTGCCTAATGTGTACAAGGCCCTTTGATACAACCAGTACTACAGAAAATGATGACAATAAATATTAAAAGTGAGATAGAAGTGTTAAGGAGAAATAAGGAAATAAAAACAACAGAGGATATGAAAGTAAATAAAAAATGAAAAACAAAAAACCCTGAGATGTTGGATTGGAGGCACTTCTTTCCTAGCATATGCACACTCATTCTAAAGGCCCTTGTTGTTGGATTCTAGGCAGAGGCTGCACCTCCCAGGCAGAAGGCCACACCTCCCCAGGTGCCTTGTGAAAAACTTCAGCTCCCAGGATCCTCAGCATGACCAAAAAACCTGACCAGCAAGTCCCTTGTCCACTACCCCCACCCCCTGACCTCTGCTGGCCTATAGGACAAGGAGTCACTCCAAGGGGGTTTTATGGCCCCTACTCTATTTAAGCCAGCCCCAGACTGAACTCTGCCCCTGTTCCTGCCGCCTTTTGTTCCTACTCTCCGTTCCTGCCTGTCCCTATTCCCCTCCATCCCTATCCCCCCTTCCCTTCCCTTCCTTTCCCTACCCTTGCCCATGTGGCACCCCAATAAACCCTTTTATTTCACTAACACGGTGTTCCCAGCTAAGTTAACTATGTTTCAGCAGTTTTCTAACATTTGGTGCCGAAACCCGGGATGGAGACGAGCGTCCAACACGTCTCCTTTGTCTGCCCACCTCCACCACACCATCGCTGGACTCCGGTAAGCCCCCATCCACCCCGAGTTCCTAAACCTGTTTGGCCACTGCGCGGCGAGAATTGACCGTCGAGTGTCCCAATCTCGCCCGCGGCCTTTACAGGGGGGACCACACCCCACCCAAGCCTTCAGGGCGACAGTGGACACCGGGAACTCTTCCCCCCTCCCCCACCTTTATCCGCCCGCTTTAAAATTTCCAGCTGTAAGACTACGGCTCTCTGCTGTCTGTGGCTAGGAAAGTTTTCCTCCACACTCCGGGCTTGAGCTTCCGTTTTTCCGTTCGGAACGGAAAAAAATCCGAAAACCTCCATTAAGTAAGCTCATAGCTCCAGCCGACACGCCTCTCAATTGCCGTACCTCCCCCGTACCAGCTCCAGACCGCTCCCCCCACCCCCAGCTCAGGCTTTAGATTTTGAAATTGGCGGGCTTCCGAGCTTAGATCCTCCCCCTCCCTTTGTCTTCATCCTTCGCCCCGCCCCCCTCCTTCTGCTCCGTCAGAATCCTCCTCTGTAAACCCTCCCTTTCTTTCCACGTCATTTCCAGTGCCTTCCGCCGTTACCCCTGCCCACTCAACTTTCTGTTCCTAGCTCCACAACTCTCCCGCAGTTATCCCCGCCCCCAGCTTCCGCCGCTTGGTTCTCCACGGCTCCCCCGCCCTCTTCGGCCATGCGGACGTTACTGGACGCATTGCCCCAGACTTTAGCTCCCACTTCCGAAGATTCTGCGACGTGTCCTTTACCAGACACGCCGCCTCTGGCTTTGGCCCCCTCCCCGCGCTTCTTCCTCAGCGTCTTTCATCCTCAAGTCTGCGCGCTTTCCCCCTCTCCCCGCCAACAAATGGTGACCATGTGTTCGCCATTCATCCAAGCTGCCACCCGCTCAGCGGCGCGTTCCCGGTCCACGCTCGCAGCCTGCGCACATCCCTGTCCCCGTTCCTAGCCCGCTCCGCAGCGCGCTCCCAGCCCGCTGCCGCTGGAGCCCCAGCGCGCCCCTTGCTCGCTTCCTCTGCTCTCTTATAAGTCCAGCTCTGAGTGGCGCCATCCTGCTCACTCCCCGCGGGCTGCTACCCTCTGATAGCCGAAGCCACCCCACCCCCATGCGTCCTCCGTGCCGCTCACAAAGGCGCCGGGGCCGGCCGCTGCGCCCGCGGCTTCCCCCAGCCGCCACGGGCGCCCCGACCAATGGCCGCGCAGCCCGCCGGCCCGCGCCACCGAGCCCTGGGCCGGCCCCGCACACGGCGCCCCGGCGCCCCGGCCCGCCCCCAAGTGAGGCTGCCGGCGCCACAGTACAGTCTATCCACCTCACACAGTCTTTGCTCAAGAGCTAAACCCATGCTCTGCCCAAGCGAGGCTGCCCGAGCCACCACAGCGAGTCTGAGCAGGCTCCACGTGCAGCCCCGAAACCCCAGCCTTCCAGAGCCGCCTGCTCGGTTCTCCCTAAATCCTCCGATAAACCAGACCCCGCCATTACCTTCTAAGCAGGCACTGCCTTGCGCGACCCTCCCTCTGGCTTTCTGCCCGAGCACAGCTGGCCTTATCCTTCACCATTTACTTCCTCTGTCCTCTACTCTTTCTCATTCACGTGAGACACAGTCTCTCAGTTCCCATTCAAAATGAATATTCAATCAATCCGCGCTTTTCCAGTCCCTGCTAAAATCACCTTTGCCTCTTTAGCTCCTCGCTTCCCCTTCCAAAGTGCGCAATAAATAAAGGTACCTTCAAACTTCAAACTTAATTCGCAAGCTTTTTCCAAGACTTTTCTTCAACAAAGAAAATGCTTGATACTATTCAGTCTCATATTTTGGCACATGAGATTATTCATTTGTAACAAGGTTAAAATGTTAACAGGTATGATTCTACATACTTCTCATAAAATAGTTACCAGATGTGTGTAATTTTATATACAAAGGTTTATAAAAGATTGATATGTATATAGAGGCCCAAAGGTTTTTTATTCCTACTAAAAATACCATAAATAACAAAATGTTTTTATTAAGATAAAATAAGTCGTCTAAATTCAAATCATTATAAAGATTGTTTCAAAAGATGAACAGAGAAAGGAGTTAACACGTGAGAGAAATAAATTAAAAAGTTATAAGTGGGGAAACCATACTCAATAGAAAGAAAAGGAAATATTTCAAGATAAAAAATGTCTTATAGTAAAATAAAAATTGTATAGCTATGGTTAAACAATTATTTCAAAATATCATGTTCTTTCTTTAAGAGCTAAACTTGATTTATGGAAACATCAATGTAATTATATATTGTAAAAACATTTTGCCATTTTTCCAAAAAGGTTAAATACTCTCAAAATTTCTTTAATCCGTTCTAATTGTAATATTTTGTCAGCTAAATGCTCTCAGCCTTTCTTTAACAGAAATCAACTTCAAAACTTAAACACCTGACCTTCAAAAACTGTCAAGACAGATAGGTACCACAGACCCCGGCTACTATAAGTTTATAAACATTAAAATTAAAGCCCAATGTTTTCAATTTAAGATTAGCTTACTGGATGGCTAAGATCAAAACTTTTAAATTAATCAAAAAGGGCCAAGAAGACCAGTATTTGGTTCTTGTCCCAGAGTCTGCCTGTGAGAGAAGAGGAAACATCTCTACAGAGCTTTGCATCTCTGGGCCACATAACTTCCCGATCAGAGAGGTTGTGAGACCTATGGAAGAGACAAAAAAGCCAATCAGTGCACTTGCTAAAAGGAGGGTCCATAAAAAAGGGAGAAACATCCCTAATGCTTCTGAGGGAAGCCACAAGGTCAGGCAAGACCTGGACCCATCCTTACAGAAGGCACCGAGCACAAAAGCTGCTCTCAAGTTTCCCCAAGATTCCCATCAGAAACAGCTGACTCTTACCAATGGTCAAAACAAAAGTCAGTTTGACAAATTTCATCCTAGACATCCAGTAACAGTTAAAACAGATGCACAACCATTTCTGAACATTTTAAAAGCAAAGGTAACTTCAGCCCTAAGTGAAGTGTTGTGTTTACATTCCCGATAACTCTATACATGCTAAAGCTTTAAATTATCATCTTCATGATATACATTGACGTTTCAGATGCTGCAACATTTCTTCGGTACTCATGTTTTTTGTTCCTCCAATAGAAGCTTCCATCCCTGATGACGTTACAACCTTCCCCAGGCTTCAATCTGACCTAACTTCTAGAAAAGGAACTCCAAACTACTGCCCCCATCACTTCGCCCCCGTTCAGCCTGAAGAAGGCAGATTCGGTCATCGACCCATTCCCTTACAGTAGTAAGGAGTTCCTAAGGTTAGAAGGGAAGTGAAGCCAAAATCTCATAGGCAGTCAGCATATATAGGTAAATCGAGTCAGGTCAAAAGCCAATTTTGGGAAGTTGGGAAACTGTCCCCTGAGTGATTGAAATACCGATTCCCTCAGAGCCCTTCGTCCACCCTTAACAACCTGCCCCAACATGTTGCCAAGGTAACCCATCTCAGGAATTGCCCCTCCCTACAGGGAGCTATCTCAGATCTTCTGCAGAAACGTTTTCTCAGATCCACCCATTCCCTTATAATATCACCTTCTCTGCAGTCCCTCCTTTTTCACAGCTCGTGAGTACTCTTACACTCTTTTAAACTTTCTTTCCTCTCGTGGGTATCGTGTTTCCTCATCTACCTTTCTAAACAGCTTGACCCCACCGTTCGTTGATGAGCCCCCTGTCTTCGGGCTCTGGCCGCTGCTTACCTACTTCTACAAAAAATCTAAAAAGCTAAATTTGGTGCTCATGTCACTATTGCTTCTCCTCACCATTTAAAGACTAATGTATAAGAGCCTTCAAACTCTCCTGCCCTTTCGCGCTCAGCTCCTCAACCTCATTCCAGTCCTGCTTCTCTTTACACCCAGTTTTCCTTCTCCCAGTCTCCCAGAGCCCCCAGAACATGATTCTATAGAGACGCTTCAGGCTTAAACTCCTACAAGCCTCTCTTCTGCCCAAACTAATAGGGATCTCCCATTGTCCTTCACAACAAAGTGGAGACTCTCCCATAGTTCAGGGAAACATGAAGGCTGAAGCAGCACTGTCTTCTCCTTCTCTTCTGGCTTCAGTCCAATCTACTACCCAGGCCCCCACATTCCCTGCCATACAATCAATCCTCTCCTATCTCCATTCACTTTTCCATCCCATTCCAAGGGCATAAACCTTCTGGAATCGCCTGACTCAGCCTCCGCTCATCTTTTCGACCGCAATATCATTAAATTTGGTGTTATTCCGGCAACATTTGCCTCTCAGCTGGAGACGGATACAGAGGTTCCTTTCTGGCCCTTTGGCCTACTCCGGACTTGAGTCTTTCACTTTCCTGTCCGGGACAGGACACGGAAAACCCTTGCACAAGGTGGCTCATGTCCTCCGATATCTTGAGCGGCTCATGATATCCCACGTCTGCCTGGCTCTGGTGACGACCGAGTCACAGACCTGGATCTCCCTCTAATACTTACTTTGAAAAGGACGCTTTTCAAAGTATTGTATTGGTCGTTGAAACTTCTTAATCCATCCTGGCTGACACCCCTCTAAAGTCCCTTAGAAAATTTGTTTTCAATTTCTACTAACGGTCGAAAGTATGGGCAAAGATTCTTTTATATCCAAGCTTTCTTCCTCCTCTGATCAAACCCGATTCAGTTGTGCTCGTTGCACTAGTTACCCAAAATATATCTACTTCCCTTAACATTCCTCGGCATTTTTACATCCCGTATCACCCCATGTCTTCAGGGAAGGTAGAGAGTAATAGAACTCTTACTTCCCCTCGCCCTCTTTAGGCTCAGAGTCCTCCCAAAAAGCCCTCCTTACTATCCCCTTTTGAGGTTACGTTTGGGCGACCAGCCCTTCCGCCTGGAGTTTCCCCAACTCAGGGATCCTTACCCAAAGATCTCTCTTCTCCTCTCTTATCCTTCATCAGACATCAGATATGGAAGTGCCAAGATTTCATTCTGCCTGACCCAGGTAGACTCACTGCTTCATTCCCATTAAAACCCGGTTCTTAGATATATTTCTCCCCTCCCCAGGACACAGGAACAATCTCCTTTGTCCCACAGTGGACAAGACCTTTCCACGTTGTGCTGTGCACACCCACAGCTACTAAACTTTGTAAAACCTCAGAAAATTTGACTTCTTAGATTCATTTTTCCAGACTGAAACCAGCTGAAGATCCACAAAAAGACAACTACTTCAGTATACTTGCTCTCCCATTCCCACCGGTCCCCAAAAAATTCGTTTCTCTTGTGTTCCTGATACTGACTCAAAATAATCTTTTCTGTTTTTCTCGTTTTGAACCTTTAACCAGTTTTTCCCAGGGACTATCAACTGTTAAAAAAAACCAACAAATGACCTTCCAACCAGAGACCCCTGCTGAGTCCCGCCCTTACGCTGCCACCAGACGCTCATTATGATGTGCTTCGCACTCTCCATTGGCCTCTTCACCGTAAGTCCCACCTGGTGGAACACAGGCCTATGGAAAATAATCCATCTCACCTTCTTTCCCTTTGTTGCTTCCATAATAGTGTTACCTGCAAACTCGCAAGACCCACAATTTCTACATGCTCTCCGGCTGACTCCCTCGGTGACCTTCTTCAGAAGCCTGGTTTGACACCCTCACCGACCTATGGCTTCAAACAAACTTCACCCATCCCATACCTGGACAGATTCATCTTTTCCACGCCTACCACCTCCTGGGAATTTTTTCACCCTCCAGCTGGACCTGCCTGCCCACATTTCCCCCCTGCTCAAAACTACCCCACGTCGCCCCACTTCAGCTCTGAAGCAGCCAGATCGAAACACGATGCCCTGCTTCCTAAGAAATAAAAAAGGGGGGAGTGTTGGATTCCAGGCAGAGGCTGCACCTCCCAGGCAGAAGGCCACACCTCCCCAGGTGCCTTGTGAAAAACTACAGCTCCCAGGATCCTCAGCGAGACCAAAAACCTGACCAGCAAGTCCCTTGTCCACTACCCCTACCCACCCCCTGACCTCTGCTGGCCTATAGGACAAGGACTCACTCCAAGGGGGTTTTATGGCCCCTACTCTATTTAAGCCAGCCCCCGACTGAACTCTGCCCCTGTTCCTGCCGCCTTTTGTTCCTGCTCTCCATTCCTGCCTGTCCCTATTTCCCTCCATCCCTACCCCCCCTTCCCTTCCCTTCCTTTCCCTACCCTTGCCCATGTGGCACCCCAATAAACCCTTTTATTTCACTAACACGGTGTTCCCAGCCAAGTTAACTATGTTTCAGCAGTTTTCTAACACTTGTTGTACCCAATTTTCAGGAAAAAAGTCTCACAAGCCACTCACGTAATAGGCAATGAAGCCTTTATTCTGGCCAGGGCCACCAACTACGTCCAGCACAAAGCAGGGTAATAGAAAATGGAGCCTGCTCATAGCAAGGGCAGGGTTTATAAAGCACAGGGTTAATACGCCCTCAGGCCCTCAGGTGGAGACAGTTTAAGGGTGGGTCAATGGGCCATCAAGGGTGGGTCAATTGGCCAACAGGTGGAGACAGTCCAAGTCTAGTTTAAGTCACCTTTGCTTATAACACCCTTATTCTGGATGTGAGTGGTGTAGTAAACCTTTGGGCCACAGCAAGTTCTTCTCACTTTCTGAGCTTCAACAATATATGGTCATGCCTTGTGAGTGAAGATATGCTGTCCTTTGAACTTTGTTATATGCACCTAGGTGTTGCTGCCTGAAACGATGGCCGCTTGGAGCAACGAAGCCGTGGGAAGAAGTTCAGAGGCAAACTGGAGACAAACAGCTTTTTATTCTGATAACTTTTCTCTCTGGCTTTAACAACGACTAACACGCGCCGCACACACCACCAAAATGGCGGTGACCCGATCAGCAATCTCGGCCAAGTCACTCGAGATCCCGGGCCAAGTCCCGTGAGACTACGGAAGGCGACAATGCCCAAATCTCCATGGCTCATAGTCAACCGCAATTCAAGCCATCTCCCCAAACAGGGCTCCTGCATTTCCCCCCTTTTGTTTTAAAAGAGGGGATGCTCTAGGACGTCTATGTGCAACCAACATTCTTACCCGTCATCGGATAATCAAGGCTGTGCCCTTGACTCCTGTCTTAGGTTGATATGTTGGCCACATGAGACTGTCCCGTATGACTGTGCCTGTCTTAGGTTGTCCCCCTCTGGGGATCTTACCCGTCATTGGCTAACCAGCCATCCAATGGAGCCCTTTAGGATCGACTGTGTATGATGACTAACAGCCGTCCAATTGTGAGGAGATGTTGCGGCTTTAAGGCGACAAGCCTTTTGGTGATGAGCCAAATTGCATAGCATATCAAATTGTTTAAACAAATCAGCTGCCCTAAGTTCCATCAAGTAACACACTGAATTCTCTAGACAAATACCCGCAAGGCATTGTCCCGTAAAGTCCCAAACAATGAAAGATCAAAATGTCCATTTGTTATAACACGTTGATGTAGGAGGCCCCATGCATGTAGAGCAGAGGCCACACTGTTGGTGAGGTTGTTTGATGCTTGAGCAGCAGGGATGCTTGCGGTGGCCGCGATCCCTGCAGCTGTAGCAGCAGACGTCTTTTTTATGTCTAGACAATGCCACCGGCAAATCTTCAGGGCCCGCTACCTAGAAACTCAAGCATCAATTATTAAAAGAAAGGCAGTGCTATTGCAGCACTGAGTCAAGAGGCGAGTTGTCAAACTACAAAATAGAATAATTAGATTAGAAAATTAAAGTTGATTTTTGTTCACACACATCGCTGGTTGAACTTCTACAAACATAAGTTGGAAAAATATCATATTTAGAACAAAACAAAAAAGACTGAGGATAATTACTGCATTAAAGATAGATTAAAGGAAAGGTAAAGGCACTTTGGAGAAATAATTTGTTAGCTGGAACCCTTGAGTCTCTGTATACAGAGCAATCTTTTACCTGTTGAGATAATTGAAATTAATGAGCTACTAAACAAATGAAGTTAATAACAAATAAACAATCTTATGTCAAAACACCAAAATATCAGGTTATATAGCACTAGTCATATTGTTTGCTAAAGAGAAGTCCCAGGGACACCTATAAATCAAAATTGAAAGTACCTTCATTTATAAAATTATTTACTCTTAATTGAATACTCTTAACCTAAAATGAATTAAAGTTATTTGGATCTATCTATCTATCTATCTATCTATCTATCTATCTATCTATATATATATATTTTTTTTCATAAGCACTTTGTTATTTGTGACGTCACACTGGACAGATGCACAAACATACAAACATATTTGTGACGTCACATTAACATGAAATGTAGAAAAATGTACAGACATAAAGACATGTATAAAAAGAAAAAAAAAATACAATTGTGTGCACACTAAAGAGAGATCTCCTCGTCCCGGCCGGGAGGAATGACACTTAAGTTGTGAAATATTTTGAAGGACTCTTTTGAGGGAATCATTCTATACCTTCATCTTGGTCCTCTTGATTTTGTTCCTTTTTTATTAATCTTGATTCTTCAATAACTTCATCTTGATCATTTTGATGTGGTACCTGTTTTATTAATCTAGATGGTATCCATATTGGAGAGGATTCGTGTTTTGGAAAAACACAAACAGATCCTCTTCCCCAAATTAATACTGGATCTGGACCCTTCCATGTACCTGAAAGAACATCCTTCCAGTAAACCAAAGGTTTATGTTGTTGGTGTGGATTCCAATGTCTGTCTCCAGCAGAATAACCATTAGAGTCTAAAGTTAAAAAATTTAAGGTAAACAGGGCAACTGCCAATCTGTCCTTAGGACTTTTCCAATTTCCTTCTTTTTGTTTTAATAACATAATTTTCAGTGTGCGGTTTGCTCTTTCAATAATGCCCTGACCCTGAGGATTGTATGGGATGCCTGATTTATGGGATATATTGAATTTTGCGCAAAACTGTTTGAAAGATGAGGACGTATATGCGGGGCCATTATCTGTTTTAAGCATTTTGGGGATGCCCAATGCAGCAAAAGCTTGCAAACAATGAGATGTAACATCTTTAACTTTTTCTCCAGAATGTAAGGAAGCAAAAATCATGCCTGAGCATGTATCTATGGTAACATGAATAAATCGCAATTTTCCAAAACTTGGCTCATGGGTAACATCCATCTGCCACAAATGATTGGGCATTAACCCTCTAGGGTTAACGCCAAAATGAGGATTGGGCAAATGTGTCATACAAGATCTACAATCTTTTACAACTGTTCTGGCTTGCTCCTTTGTGATTTTAAACCTACGTTGCAAGGTGGTGCTGTTGACATGAAACTGGGAGTGAAATAAAGTAGCTTGTTGTAGCACTGAAAGTATAAATATTGTTTTTGTAAGTTCATCAGCCTTTTGATTACCTTCATGGAGGGGACCAGGCAAATTAGTATGTGCTCTAATATGGCCTACGAATAGAGGTTCTTTTCTTGCCCACAAAAGTTTTTGTATTTGATAAAACAATTTAAAGGCTGGAGTATGAGGTGCTATTGGTCCTGCTAACTCTAATTTTGGGACGGCTTGTACAATATAGTGGCTATCTGAAAAAATGTTTACGGGCTGGTCCCTAAAATTTTCCAGAGCTCTTACCACAGCTTCCAATTCCACTAGTTGAGCTGATTTGTGTGCAGTTATGTAAGTCATATTTTCTTTTTTAGTGACTAGTGTAGCAGTACCATTTGAGGACCCATCTGTAAATACATTAAATGCCGTAGGAATAGGTTGATTTTTTATTACCTGTGGAAATATAATAGGATGATTAATACAAAAAAAATAATATAGGGGACTTAGGAAGATGATTATCAAAATTTGCAGAAGTAGAGCATTTAGCTATAGCCCAATCATTATCATTGAAGCATAAGTATTCAATCTGTGATGATGAATAGGGAGTAATAATAGTAGCAGGGTGAATGCCAAATGTTTTAGTAGAAGTCTTAAGTCCTTGAAGAATAAGTTTAGCCACCATGGAGGTATAAGATTCAATTATACTTTTAGGAGAGACGGGCAAATGTATCCATAATAAAGGCCCTTGTTGCCAAAATACTCCTGTGGGTGTATATTGTGAAGAAATAATAATCAACATCAGCGGTTGAGTTAAATCAAATCTATCACAATGAGCTCCTTGATGGCTTTTTCTACTAACTTTAAAGCTTTCCTAGCATCAGGAGTCAATGTTCACGGTGAAGATGGATCAGGGTCTCTGCGAAGGATGTCAAATAAAGGTTTTAGTTGGCCAGTAGTGAGATTTAGTGTAGGGCGAAGCCAATTAATGTCTCCCAGTAGTTTTTGGAAATCATTGAGGGTGGTCAAACTGTTCTTTATTTATTAAAATTTTTGGGGGTCTAACAAAAGTATCCATGATTTTAAATCCTAAATATAATATGGGAGATCTGGTTTGAACTTTTTCTTCTGCTATATATAATCCATATTTTTTAAAGTTTTCTACCACATCACTGAATATATTAAATAAGATTTTTTGATTAGGGTGGGCCAATAAAAATATCATCCATGTAATGTAGACACATGAGGTTTGGATATTTATTTTTAATGGGTTGGATAGCCTTGTCCACATATATTTGGCATATGGTGGTGCTATTAGCCATTCCCTGTGGTAAAAACTTCCATTGATAGCTCTGATCAGGGCCATTATTGTTAATAGAAGAAACTGAAAAAGCAAACCTGGGGGCATCCAGAGGATGTAGGGGAATAGAAAAGAAGCAATCCTTTATATCAAGACTAATAAGATGGAAATTTTTTGGAATAGCTATGGGACTAGGAAGTCCAGGTTGAGTAGGGCCCATAACTTGCATGGTTTTATTAATTTGTCTAAGATCATGTAACAATCGCCATTTTCCTGACTTTTTCTTGATCACAAATATGGGGGAATTCCAGGGAGAGGTGGAAGGTTCTATATGTCCTGCTTCTAATTGTTCCTGAACTAGTAGGTGGCCGCTTGTAATTTCTCTTTAGATAGGGGCCACTGAGGGACCCACACTGGCTTATCAGAAAGCCATGGTATTTTCAAAATTATTTTCTCAGTGTCCCCCCCAAAAAATATCTTTTTCCTTTATGATAATGATTACTTTTAGGGTTAAGATTACCCTGTACTTTTTGATAATGATTTCTTTTATGGTTAAGATTACCCTGTAGGTTTTCACATTTAACATCTGCAGGCTTGGTTGCAAGGTGTACTCCCATTTGTTGCAAAATATCTCTTCCCCATAAAGTAACCGGTAGATTAGGTAAAACATAAGGCTGAAATGTTCCTTTATGGCTTCATCATCCTCCCATTTAAAATTACTGCACTTTTATCTGGGAGGTTATTATATCCCAAGCCTCTTAAACTGGTTGAAGCTTTTTGCAGAGGCCAGTGCTTGGGCCATTGGCATAAATTAATAATGGAAGAGTCAGCTCCAGTATCTATTAATCCCTCCATTTCTATTCCATGGATTTTTATTTTACACATAGGCCTTCTTGAACAGTCTCGAACCCAGCAAGCCATGGGTCTTGAGTCAGTGGAACAAAATCCTCTATTGTTCCCTTCTTGAGGCATACCCATTTTAAATGAATTATGTAAATTGGGAAGGAGAAGCAACTGAGCAATTCTATCTCCTTGATTAACAGAACTTATACTTTGGGGTGAGCTAAGCATTATTTTTATTTCCCCTTTGTAGTCTGAGTTTATTACACCTGGGGTCACTTGCAAACCTAATAAGCTTTTAGGACTACGCCCGATAATAAGTCCTACAGTCCCTGAGGGAAGAGGTCCCCTGACTCCTGTGGGAATCAGTTGAACCCCCATTTCAGGTGTTAACACTATTCGGGCGGTGGAACAGAGGTCTAATCCTGCATTTCCTCTTGTTCCTCTGGTGAGGGAGTGGATGGGTAGTAGGGATTGTGTCGGGGAAGCATCTGAGTGGATGCTTGAGGATACTCCTCCTCCAATGCCCCATACATTTGTGGGCCCCGGGGTATTGGGCCCCGTGCCCCGTTTTTTGAATTCCTGAACAAAGGATTTCCATGGATGTCAAATTTTGAATGGCATTTATTGGCCCAATGATTTCCCTTTTTACACCTGGGGCAGCGGCCTGGGGCACGGTATGAGCTTGGCCTTATTTCTCTTTTGGGATTTTGCCTAGAATAGCCTGATTGATTATGATAATTTTGCCTGGAATATCCTGATTGATTATAATGTCTACGTTTAGCCTTTGTGAAATTTCAAGGGGAAGCACCTCTCATTGAGGCTGCAATCACATTTCCTGTGACAAAGGCGTCATTTATATCTTTACATAGTTGTATATATACGGAAAGATCCTTTTTAGTTCTCCATGGCCTGATGGCTGCTTGGCACCATTTATTAGCATTTTCATAAGCTAATTGAGCAACTAATGGCATAGCTTGATCAACATCTGCAAACACACTACCTGCAGTTCTCAAAAGTCGATCAGCAAAATCAGCATACGGCTCATTAGGTCCTTGAATCACTTTTGACAAGCTACCTTGTAGATCCCCAGGTCCTTGTACAGTTTTCCATGCCTCTAAGGCAGCTGTGTTTATCTGAGCATATACATCTGGGTCATAATTTGTTTGAGCCTGTAAGTCTGCGAATTGCCCTTCTCCTGTGAGCATGTCTATATTATAGTTTCCAATCCCTGCAGCCGCATTTCTTTTAGCCGTTTCTATACAAAGTTCTTGGAATTGCGATCGCTAAACCAAGAATTGCCCCCCGCTTAATGTTGCTTTACATAGACTTTTCCAGTCTGAGGGGGTTAAGCTAAAGGTGTTAAGGGACTCCAGCATACTCAACATGAAAGGAGCTTGGGGCCCATAAATCATTACTGCCTCTTTGAGATTTTTTATTGTTTTGAAATCTACTGACTGATGGACCCTCTGTCCATTTTTCTTTTCAAATGCTGGCGGTTCCCAATGTATCTGTGAGTTGCCCTCGAGAGCGCATAAGCGATCAGAAAGACTTTTTATTTCTGTTTCTAGGGTATGCAAATGCCTAGTAATACCCTTCATATTTTCTGTAATGGATTTTACCCATGGGGGAATAGAGGACACAAATGGTTCCTCTACTTGACGGTCCTTTTTCTCGGTCTTTTTTAGTTTCTTTTTCCTCATTTTCTCAGGATCACTTTTACTAGATTCCTCACCACTGCTAATTTCACTGACAGCAGTATCCTGAGGCCCAGGTTCCATTAAGAGCAAGTATCCTTCAGCTATCACCAATAACTCCCGAATAGCTCTAATAGCTTGGATTTTTGTCATTTTTGGGACTCTTCTAATACTCTCTTTACTGGTCTTAGTTGGCCCAGTGGAAGCTACGCTTTTTTGATCACTTTCACTTTTTTCTATATCCTCCTCACTGAGAACAGAGTCAGGTATATCAAGGAATCTTTGCATAGCCTCTATCACTTGGGATTCAGTTATATTCGAACCCATCTTTAGAGACCTTTCAGTTCTTACCTGTCCGCTCCGAAGTCCCCGTACGGGCCGCCACCTGTTGCTGCCTGAAGCGATGGCCGCTTGGAGCAACGAAGCCGCGGGAAGAAGTTCAGAGGCAAACTGGAGACAAACAGCTTTTTATTCTGATAACTTTTCTCTCTGGCTCTAACAATGACTAACACGCACCGCACACACCACCAAAATGGCGCTGACCCGATCAGCAATCTCGGCCAAGTCACTCGAGATCCCGGGCCAAGTCCCATGAGACTACGGAAGGCGACAATGCCCAAATCTCCATGGCTCATAGTCAACCGCAATTCAAGCCATCTCCCCAAATAGGGCTCCTGCACCTAGGCATACGATCAATGTCTGAACTGAATGAAACTCATCTCTACTGCTAACTTTAAACATTCTCTCAGCCATGGCTAGTCAACCTATATTCTGCTACAGACATTTCAGTTGTTATGCCCAGAGAACAGACCCCCAAAGACCACCAAGGAGTCCGGAGTGTATGCAAGAACAAAGAGCCTTTATTCTGGCTTAAGCATGGGCTCTCAGACTTCACCAATGCAGTGGTTTCCTACTGAGAGCCCCCCACTCAGGGTGCTTGAACCTTTTATTGAGGTAGAACCAGGAGAGTGAGGGGATTCACATGATTGGCCATTCTTACAGTTAGGGTCTCACCACATTGCAATAGGACAGGGGAGCCTGTGCATGCCAAGCACGTTGATAACTGAGGGGGTTCTTATTGGCAGAAGCTGTCTTCAGCGCAATGGAATGTGCTGTTTCTTAAGCTCACTGCAGTGTCCTGCTTTTATCTTACAAGGTTTTATTGTGCACAGGGCTGGCTTAAAATGCCCGGGCTCCTTCTCTCTTTGCCCCTATGGCCGGAGACTTGTGACAGCTTGAGGTTGACAGAATAGAGGTAGTTGATTACTAAATAGAGTCACAGCAGTTTGACTCTTATTATCTTAAAGCCAAGCATTTTACAGAAGCAAAAATAAGTGGTTAGACTAAAAAGGGGCATGGGGTTACAAAGGGGACTTCCACACAGTCTGTGCATGATGGGACAGGACAAATGTCCAAGAGACAACATATACTCAGGTTGTCAAGATGAAGCAAGAATCTGATAGGCAGTCAATATAGATAGGTAAATGGAGTCAGGTCAGATCAAGAAAGCCAATTTTGAGTGAGTCCAGGGAAGTTGAAGACTGTTGGGAGACTGTCCCCTGAGGGATTGGAATGTTAATTCCTTCAGAGCCCTTCCTCCACCCTTATCAAGAACCTGGCCCCTGCCCCAACCTGTTGCCAAGGTAACCTGTTCCAGGAATTGCCCCTTTTTACAGGGAGCTTTAAAGTTGTTAATGTGTCCTGGGGGCTGCTCCATCCTGCCCTTCCCCCTTCAGCCCATCTGCTTCTCACCTTTGGGCCATCCCACCAGGCCTGGTCATGTACACGGAAGGAGAAGAGAGCAGGAGAACAAAGGAAGCCCTGGGACATATAAAAAAAGGCAGACTCGCCTCTCTTCTGAGAAGTCTATGTTACCCCTTTAAATAAACCCTGCCTTATATTCTTGCCTCAGCATGCTTCTCCAATGTTCAAACTTCAACATTTGGAGGAGCAGCACTTGACACCGGTAAATGGCAGTATCAAAGATATGAGGAAGAAGCAGTCAAACCAATGAGTTCTGAGATGGACAGGGACATAGAACCTATCCTTTTGCCATTTTAACTCTCAGTCCTGGCTTCTCACATCACCTATAACAGTTTTCACTCCTTCTCTGGGGCAATAAGAATGATCATCCAACATAGCTACCACCCTGCACTCCCATCTATGCTCTCTGAATGTTCAAACTACCTGGCCAACTAGTGTCTGTCAGTCCCTCTAGCCACAATTGCCTAATGTGTCTTTTTCCCAACCAGTCAACGAGGCGTGATGTTCTTAGGGACCCTAAACTGTGATTGTTCTGGGTTTTCTTTAATATGGTCCCTGACAATAGTACACTTCTCAATATGGCTTCTGGTTATAGTACTCTGGGAGTTCATTGGGCAATGTGTTGATTCATCTGTAAAGCTAGCTTCCTGTACAAGAGGTGATATGTTCAGACTGAATCCTGCACTGGGTTTAAATCTTACACAAATGCAGTATTTCTCATGCAATTTGGATTGCTGATCTGCATGCAGCTAATTTGGAACTGAATGCACTCTCTGGCCTACCATGTGCTTAGGTGACCAGGTGTCCCAAGCACATTAAGAAGACAGAAGCAGATATGTCTTTGCAATGCCAAGATTTTATTCACAACCAAATTCACTACACTCCTAACTAAGCCTCTATCTCCCCAAGTTCCCAGGGGCTCACCAAGGGACATTTTCTTAGCTGCTCACAGGATCAAATGAGGCCTGGTCTGGAACTCAGCAAGCAGCCAGCACGGTTCAGTCAGATGGGAAGCATGACAGGGTCTGGCTGTCTTGTCAGCTTGAAGGTACTTCGTTTAGTGAGCAAGGGATTTAGGTTTTTATGCTACTTCTAGCTAGGTCATTACATCACTCATGTCATATCAGGGTTACACACATTGTTATCAGGGTTCCACACGCAGGGTGCATTTGCAAGCATTGCCATGGATACTCACTGAACATGTTACAACTTGTCTTAACAGACGTTGTTTTACAAAGGTTGCACACAGGGAAAAACATGTTTATGACATTCATAGCATTCAATAACACTCAATATATTTTCCAAACATCAAGCACTAAATTAATACTAAATCAATAAATCAACATCACTCTTAGGTACTCAATATACCAGGTCTCCTCCTTCTCCCTGGGGAGCTGAGCCCTTGTGATTGGTTCCTACTTTTCTCTGAATTATCTTTCATATTCTCCCTGCTGCTACGATCTCCCCTCACTTCTCTATTGGTTGTCAGAGTTTTTTGTGCTTTCTCTACTAGGGAAATAGTTTGTCCTCCTTGAAGAGAGAAATGAGTCAGGACCAACAGGAAACTTATCATCTTGTTCCACTTCTCCCTATAAAAATCTTAGTTATTGTCCTGGTATCATTTCCCCCTAAAAGATTTGTGAAAATGGCTTTTCTAATGGTCTGAGCTCCAATAAAATTCACAGGAGACTCAATGATCAGAAGAAAATGTACTAATAAAACACTGCTTCTCTGGATTGAATGAGCCCAAAGCTGTTTAAAAAAGAGGCATTTGGTCTTTGAAAGTTCTACATGGAGAAAACCAGCTGATGAAACTACTGAGCTACAAATACAGAATATTACTTGTAACAAGAATAGGATAGAGCCTCAAGCGTCTAACAATAAGACCTGGAGAAGCGTCCCATGTTTAGTATAAATTCCTAATCACAAAAGGGGCAGTATGTATCTTTCTGTCTGTTGAATGGGAGGGGTTTTGGCAGTTTGGCAGAATGCTGGGTGTGTGAATGGTAGATAACTCATCCTTTTAGTTTTGAGGTCTTCATATTGAGAGAGATTTTACTTAATAGGGCTAAAACCTAGGTAACTCATTCCCCTCTGGGCCTGATAAAAATGGTGGGATCTTGTACTCACATTCTGATCCTGATGCCATAATGACTGAGACTTGTGCCAGGTGAATGGGAATTAATGTATTTTTCCAAGAGGAAAAAAATTAAAATATTGTGACTAGAAGGCAGATTGTGCTTGTTCTACACCATGTCATTCTATAATACTCATTCTATTAAGGAGGGAGAATATGGGAAAATCTATGAGTTGCTTATAATCAATATAGTGTGATGAAAGTGATGCCACATGACTTCCAACATTAGGTTAAAAAAGTCCTCTTCCTCAAATTGCTTGCCTTGGGAACCCATTCCACGTGTTGGAAGCAGTTTGGGCCAGGAAGAGCCTCCATCTTCCATTGTAGGTGCTCCAGCTGCCTGTACCAACTGAACTTAGAGCCAAAATCTGGCATCAACTATAACAACCAGACACGGTAGTAAACAAGCTTTAAGGTGACTCTAGTCCACCAACCTTCAAGCTGTCCCAAGTGAAATGTAGGGCAGCAGAGATCTCCTCACCACTCTTTGTCTAATTCACAGATATGCAAAGGAAATAAATATTGCTTTAAGCCACTAAACTGTAGGTAATTTATTAGGAAACAGTATACAAAGAAATGGGTTTCAAAATGAAGAGTAAGAAACAAAAACTTAATAGAAATTAGTCTCCTTGTGAGTAGGATCTAATAAATATTAAGAATAATTTATTAATGGCAAACAATGCTAATGAGAAGACTAGACAACTAGATGGAAGACATTATTGAGGAAGTAGTTTTTCTAAAGTTCCCTCCAATTGCAAATTCTTTTAAGTAGGTAAATGTGGCTCCTTAGAAAGCACTTTAGGGGATATGGAAGAATGAGAAGCAAGAAAATATATGATTTGAAGCATAATAATTGAAAAAAAACTGGAAATATTTTGTTTAATAACCAAAATCAGATATTTTTGGCCAACTTCAATTAGCTGATTCTTTTCTTTTAGGATTATATTGCTTTAAAACCTGATTTTTCAACCTAGTGAACTCATTCAATGACAATAAATATTTACCCACAGCATAATTTCTTATGATCATAACTGATTTTTTTTATTGTTGTACATTTAGGTTGCTATTATAAATAACATTGTAATGATGATCCTTATTGCCAAAAACTTAAAGTAGCTGATTCTAAGAGTAAGAAGTAGCTTTGAATATTCATTAGTCTATCTAGGATATAAAATCTTCATTTCCTTTCCTCAATGAGGAGAACATTATGGAATATGTTTTAATCTTTGCACTAGTAAAACAAATGTAGTCTCTTTGAATATAAAGAAATTGAATGTGGCTTCTCATTCAAACTCCTTTATATGGAAAAGTCAGCTCAAGTTTCTATTATAAAAAGATGCCTCAGCCGGGCGTGGTGTTGCACGCCTGTAATCCCAGCACTTGGGAGGCTGAGGCAGGAGGATCGCGAGTTCAAAGCCAGCCTCAGCAATGGTGAGGCACTTAGCAACTCAGCGAGACCCTGTCTCTAATAAAATACAAAAAAGGACTGGGGATGTGGCCCAGTGGTCAAGTGCCCCTGAGTTCAATCCCTGGTACCAAAAAAAAAAAAAAAAAAAAAAAGCCTCTACATACCATACAATTTGGCTTTCACATTTTGAAATTCAAATTACTTTAACTTTGATAAATTGCCTGAACACTACCTGATTTTTAAGACCTGCAATCCTGAAATGTTTTTCTCTAGATAGGTTAAAATATTCATTCAATGAATCCTGTATTGAACTGTAAAGCACAATGATGCATCTCTGTGTGTTGAAGGAAAAGGAATTGGATACAGGAATCTGAGGTTACTGAGAATATAGTACCTGTGCCATGAAAAGAAGCAGCCCCAGAGTTACTCTCATGAACCATATCCCAGATATGAAAATTATCTCAAAATATTTAACTAAAGCTTATGTAAATACCCCCTTATCATATTTGCACATTGATGAAACTGAACAACACCATGTTTCTCAGATCATATACATGATTAGGTATGTAAAATCAAAGTAATACTATAAATAATATTGATGGAATAAATTAGAAATACAAAATTTTACTTAAGATTAACTTACCTCATTCAGACGATATCTTACATTCTTTAACTCCATGTCTGTTACCCCAAAACAGTATTCAAGTTCTTGTCTCATTTCAACTTCTTTCTTGTGTTCTTCTTGCCTTCCTTTTAACTCTTCATGAGCTCTGTCACAAAACTGATCAATCCATCTTCTATTTTGCTGTTATTCTTTTAAGGCAGGTTTGCAGTTAAATATGTTTATCTTAAAGTTCATTTTATCAGAAAAATAAAATGGTCATTTTTAAAATTTTTATTTGTTCTTTTTAGTTATACATGACAGTAGAGTATATTTTGGCATATTATACATAATGGAGTATAACTTATTCTAATTAGTATCCTATTCCTGTGGTTGTGCATGATGCAGAGTTACCCTGGTTGTTTATTCAAGTAGGAAACTTATGTTCGATTAATTCTACTGCCCTTCCTATCTCCCACCCCTTGTGTCATTTCCTTTTGTCTAATTCCTTTGTCTAATCTATTCTTCCCTTCCTCATGTTTCCTTTTTGTGGGTTAATATCCACATATCTGAGAGAACATTCAGTCTTTGGGTTTTGGGGACTGGCTTATTTCACTTAGCATGATAGTCTCCAGTTCCATCCATTTACCAGCAAATGCCATAATTTTATTCTTCTTTATGGCTGAGTAATATTCAAAATGGTCAATTTGTGATCTGGCTCTTCATATATTGATTTATTATCCTAATAACATTTCTGGTTCCCATGTTTTTAATTTCTGCCTTCAACCTCTTCCAACCTCTTACTTTTATTTACTTAAAAATATTAATCAATGGATATTGTGTTCATTGGTAAATTTTCATCACTAATAAATCAGTTAAATATTATGGAAAATTAATTTTGAACTTATTCAATCAAATTATGTGGTCATGATTACTCCTCATTTAAAAGAGATAATTTAATTTTTAAAGTTATTGCTTAAAAATGAGTTTATAAATCAATAAAATAAAACTTCATGAAATATCACAAGTTTCCTCCAAAATAATATACAGTGTAAGATAGCAGCTCCAGAGGCTTTTCACAAAGCCTATACCTGCAAGTTACTATACCACAAGACTAGGCTAAGAAGTCTAATATCTGTTGTCATCTTTTTTTTTAAAAAATATTTATTTACTTTAGTTGTACACAATACAATGCATTTATGTTTACGTGGTGCTGAGGATCGAACACGGGCCGCACACGTGCGAGGCGAGCGCTCTGCCGCTGAGCCACAACCCCAGCCCCATGTCATCTTTTTAATGTTTATTTTATACAACACATATAACTTATAATAACATCCTAATATTATAGCATATTAAGTATTCTATAAGCAACTTAAAGGTCCCTTTTGGAACAACACTAGAAATAGTGATTCAATAATAAAGAGCAATTTCTGTCTACATATAAATTTTAACATTTTCTATGTAAGACAGAAGGATGTTGAATAAAAAGGACAGTTACTTCACATTTTTATTTTTATTTCATGCATGTCAAAAATGAAATCATAGCTGGGGTTGTTGCCAATCCTGGGCAAGTTCCCAGCACTGAAACACACACACACACACACACACACACACACACACCCCAAAACTACATAAATTGTTAAATTTTTTCCTGTTTTAAAAAACTGTCCACTTCATGTTATACTGGTAGAATTTTGAATTAATATAAAGTTTCTTAAGATCAATTTAGAAGTATCATTCAAAGATACTTTTTAAAAGTTCCTATTCTTTAACCAAATAATTTTCTATTGAATAATTTACCAAAGTAAATAAGTAGGAACATAGAAATTTATAAAAGCAAAGTTCCTTGTGGCATTCATTAATACAAAGAAATTAAAACAAGTTAGCTGTATTTCCCAAATGAACAGTGAAATTCTTATATGGTGAGCTTCTCTATAATAATATTGTGATTTGGAAGGATATACATTTCATTATTAAAAGTACTCTGGTATGTGGATGCTAACTCACAATAAAGGGTAGGTAGGGAAGAATAGAAGTACTTTGGATTAGACAGAGGGGAATGAAGGGAAGGGAGGGGGAATGGGAATGGGAAAGATAATAGAATGAATCGGACATTACTTTCCTATATGCAATGCAATTCCACATCATGTACAACTAGAAGAATGGAAATTATACTCTGTAGATGTATAATATGTCAAAATACATTCTAGTGTTATGCATGCCTAATATTAAAGAACAAAAAAGAGATTATCAAGTAAATCAACATGATTTTTATGAAAAAAAAAAAAAAGACTCATGATGAACAACTTGGTCTGTTATTTCCAAGAATTTCACACTCTACCAGATCAACAAGACTTTTTTTCCCCCATGAAGCCCCAGTAAGTAAGCAGTAACAAAACTCCCCCTACATATCCCTCTAGTAAAACAAATACTTCAAACATTTCTTAAAACTGGCATGTCATACCTCAATTTGAAAAGTTCCAAGTTTACTTTATCATACTCTAAATGTGATAGTTTCCTGTGTTTCTGAGAGTTCCATTAGCTGTCTTTTCCATTTCTTTTTCTTTTTTTCTTTATGTAGTTCGCAGCAACTTTTTGTTAATTTGTTATATGAGTGGACTGCATCCTGGATTTTCAATAGGTTAGAAGATTCTGTTTCAAGTAGAAAACAAGATAGAAATATATGAATACTTTTTGTTGGAGGTAAATGATATGCCTATTACCCTGATCTGATCATTACTCATTATACATATCTATTGAAATATCACAGTTCCCCCCTTAATTTGCATAATTACTATGTTAAATAAAAATATTTTCAAAAAAGAAAATATTTTATCAATACATCTACAATACACATACATGTGATAAAATATGGAAAGATCTATTAAAAAAACAACAGAGTATTACTGAAAATATTAAGCAAGACCTAGGCATATGGAAAGACATATATTATCCTGGAGTCTGAAGATTTATTACTATGATGTCAATTCTCTCAACTCCTAACAGACCAGCAGGCATTCTCATTTTTGAATTGACAAGCTGATTTTTAGAATGTATAAGGATATAATTGCAGTCAGAGTAGCCTGAGTTCCATGCTCAGCACCAGAAAGCAAAACAAAACAAAACAAGATCACATGGAAATGCGAAGGATGTGTGATAGCCAAAGGAACTCTCCAAACACAACAAACCACAAAATATGAGGGATAGAGGGGATGATTTCAAGTATTATAAATAATTATCTAAAAGAAGTCTAATAGATAAAGAGAACATGATGGAAATTATATATGTGGACCCACAAATAAATAAACAACTTTTAAAATTTTTTTTGACAAAGGCATAATGACAGTGATTTGGAGAAAAGATGGCATTTTCAACATGCAGTTCTTGAACAATTAGTTATCCATATGTACACAATGAACTTAGACCCATACTTATACTATTTCCAAAAATAAACTCAAAATGGATCATAAGTCTTAAACTAAGACCTAAACCTATACAACTTCTTGGAAAACACATATGGAAACATCTTTGACATTTTTTGAGACAAAGATTTCATAGATACACACAAAATTAAAATCCACAATTAAGCAAATACATAAATTGCACTTCATCAAAATTAAAAACCTCAGCTCTACAAGAGACACTACTAAAAGTTTAAAAAGTCCAATGAAAAACTGGGGGGTTGGGGGAATCCTTGCCAAAAGAAATATCTCATAAAGGAATAAAGTGAAGAATATAAAATGAAATCTTAAAACTGAACAATAACAAATGACCTAATTTTAAAATGGTAAAGATATTTCAAAACAAAGTCCAGCAGAGAAGATATACATGGAAAATAAGCACATGGAAAGATTTATACATCATTAATCGTTACAGTAGTGCATAAAAGACCATACAGATATGCACAATAGGCTCTCAATGGAAGGGATTAAACAAAAAATTAACAAACAACAACAAAAAGCCCTGAAAATACTATGTGTTTGAGAACAGATTGAGGAACTGGAACACTCATACCCTGCAGTTGTGAATGGAGAATGGTACAAATATTTTGAAAAAAAACCTGGCAATTGTTTAATGGAGAAATATAAAGGGTTACTAGAGATTTTTAGAGATGATAATTTCATAACTTTATGTGTTATGGTTATTAAATGTAATTAATACCTATGTCAGAACTTACTCCATTGAAAAATTTATATATGTATGGTTGATTATATATCAATAATATGTCACTAAAGCTATTGAAAACAGAAAGCTCTATTGCAAAAACAATTTAAGACAGTGGCTGGGACACAGAGAGATGCAGAATAAAACTAGAGGAGTCACATCTTTTGTTGAAATCAGTAATGATGGTTGGATTTTAAGCAAGGGGTTAATATCAGATTTAATTTCTCAAAAATATAATTAATAGAATATGATTTTGTGAGATAGGGTGGCAGGGAAAACAGTTCTAAGATGGGTGGCAGCATTTCAGGTTCAGGGACAGTGGTTACCTGACCTGATAATGGTCAAGGCTCAGGGATGTAGGACAGTCAACCAAAAAACTGGGAGTACCATTCGACTGAGCAAAGCACACTTGGAAGTATCATAGCTCTTTGGCTCACAGTGTACAATAGTTCTCATTTTCCTGTGAAGCATATTTCTGACATGGACAGCACCCTAACACAATAGTGTTCTATGGTGCTAAACAATGAGTGGATATGTTATGATAATACGCTTGAAAAGGCCTTGTGTGTATGCAATGCTTCTACATTTACACTCCAGCCTAAGTTGTTCAATTAGTAGCAAAATATTCTCATAATCAGGATAACGCAATTCTGGGGCTGTTTCAGAGACCTGAGTTGTCATTAAGTTCATCCACAGTATTTCTTTGACCTATAAAATAAATAACACTATTAATATGTTCCAAAAATATTCATGCCATAAACTAAATGTACAGAGGTAATAATAATCCATTTTTACATAAGCAGAAGCGTAGGCATTTCTTCAAAGAATTGATTTTTGTCAAAAGGATACTTTTTATTACTAATTTTTCAAAGAAAATGGCATCATGACAAAACAGTGTATTTTTTCACTTCACCTTACATATGTATTTTTTAAAATTTATAGTTTTGCAATGTATCACTTTGCCATTTAAAGCATATTTTTTCAATAATACATTATTTTTTATTATGATGCCTTTTTCTTTTCTGTAGAAGTATTCCTTTTGGGCCTAAAAATGCATAAAATACTTTAAAGCAAATATAAAATATATAAAACACTAAGAATATCTGCAACTATTATGTTTTATGTAAAGTCAATACATTTGTAATGTATTACTCCTATTTACAAAATTTTATAGTTTATTTAAGATACAATTGTTTTCTACAAAAGGGATTTAATTATAAAGAGAAAGAATTACATTAAAGGACAAAGAAAACCACCATTACCAATGTCATAGCTGATAATTGAATTTAGGTCAAACATTCTTACAACAAAGTAAAAAAAAATTGTCAGTTGTATTTCATGATACTAGGAAATATATAAGGTTTTTGTTATATCGTTTTCAATGGAAACAAATTTTGCAGGCAATGAACCCATTTGGAATACATTTCACAGTCCTTATATGAGGGTAAACTCTTCTTCAATGATAGATGAAGTAGGCTTTTGCAATACATACTGTGCAATTACTATAAGCACCATGTGTGTGCTAAGCTCAAATCAATCTACTGAACAATTCTGAGAGATAGGTAACATATTAGGTATTTTAGGAAAAAGAGAACTGGGTAACAGAAGGATGAGTACTTTGCCCAATGCCATACATAGAGTCACTGGAAGACCAAGACTTTAAACACAGAAGTTCTGTCTCCATAACTTGTATTTCACAATATGCTGTGAAAACTCATATAGATCTTCAAGTATTTTTAGTTTATTTAATAAAGTGAATGTTTATGTTATCATTCCATTTCTGGTTATAATTACAAATACTGAGTTCTGAAACTTTAAAATATTCTTTAAATAAAAGACTTTATACCTAGACAATTCCAATAACCAACTTTCAGTAAATTAAAGATTTATTTTCGCTAATGGTGTTCATCAACAGGCATCTTTCATCTATTCAACTGCTTATTTGTACATTCAACAAACACCTATTTAGCATACAATAAATATCAATGACACTATTGACAGAGGGGAGCAAGGGTTTTATACAATAGGACTGTATAATGAAAAATTGGTACTCTGTGCTAGATTGTCAATAGTTCACTTCCCTGTTCCACCAAAACAAAATCCTCCTCACTTTCTCCCCAGAGTCTATAAACACATATAAAATAGATACATCTGTTATTTTAGAGTACCTCAAAAAATCATAGCTACCCATCATGAAACTGTGTCAAAGGCACATGGAATGATGATATTCTATTCAGTACAGTCTCCATGTCTGTATAATTTTTATTATTTACTTTTTAAAAACAAATCTATTCATGGTAGTTTAAATTAGCTCCTCATTTGAGTGCTCAATTACATTAGGATATTCCATTTCTAAGCCAATT
Organism: Tamias sibiricus; assembly: GCA_025594165.1. NCBI lineage: Eukaryota > Metazoa > Chordata > Mammalia > Rodentia > Sciuridae > Tamias > Tamias sibiricus. The sequence continues at coordinate 72,546,815 of CM046669.1, forward strand.
CAGAACAAACAACAAACTCTTACCATAAAAATATAAATGAATACAAGTTCTAGGAACAATTACTTTACTATATATAAATACTCCAAGGTAATGATCAAGCTTTCTAACGCTTTACAAAATTAAATCAAATACACATTTTTTTTTTTTTTTGGTGCAGGATCATTGTGTCAACAGCATGCAGACATAATATAAAAGCTACTATTTTTAAAGAAAAGAAACTCTTGAATTAATATTCTTCTTCAAGCCGGGCGCGGTGGTGCACACCTGTAATCCCAGCACTTTGGGAGGCTGAGGCAGGAGGATCGTGAGTTCAAAGCCAGCCTCAGCAATGGTGAGGCACTTAGCAACTCAGTGAGACCCTGTCTCTAAATAAAATACAAAAAAGGTCTGGGGATGTGACCCAGTGGTCGAGTGCCCCTGAGTTCAATCCCTGGTAACACACACACACACACACACACACACACACACACACACACACACAAATTCTTCTTCAGTTATTATCCACTTCTCTTTTGCTTTCCCAGTGATAATTCTCTAAGGACTTGTCTATATTTCTCCATTATAGTCATGGAAATCATATAAGGAAACTGCTGATTGTCAGAATCAATTGTCCTTATTTTCATCAAACTTTCAGCACCATTAATAGAGTTGAATATTCTCTTTCTTAGCCTCAGATCCTACTATTCTGTTTTATTTCCAGAAAAAGTAGTAACTTCTAGCATCCCTTCACAGGGAAATAATGAATTGATCAATTTTATCTTCCTTCATCCTGATGTGTTTCACTTAAAGTGCAACCATATTTTACTTGCAATAGACCTCCATTATGTGTATAAATATAATACTGTTTAATTTAGATGAAGTTTTAAAAATTTCATGAAACATAAAACACAAAAGAAGAATTCATCTCGGTGACAAAATAGTTTTTTTGAAAATACTCATATCTCATTTTATATAGTTAAAAACAACAGTATTCTGATTATTATTTTGTTTGAAATAATATTATTTTCATAAATTTTATAGACTTTTAGCCTGGTATTTAATACTGGTATAAGGAGCTGGATTTATCAACAGACCATTGTAATTACTTTTATATGGAACAAATACATGGAATAGTCACCTGATATAATTAACACATACCTGCCCAAATTTACAAAGAGCCTGAAAATATCCCTTGGAGATTAAAACATCAGTATCTGACCATGTATCCCTCAAAGTACCAAAATAAAACACAAAAATAACAATTATTTACCAAAAACTTATATAGATACTATTCTTAGTTAAGACTAAGCAATATAAACAGGTGATTTTTTTTTTTCAGAGCAATGTTTAAACAATTACTCTCTAGCAAAACTTCAAAAGAAATCTACAATTCTAGAATATGAAATGGTTTTCATTTTGAACAGTTCATGGAGCAACTTTTAAATGGAAAACATCTGGTTATAATTGCCTCAAACTTAGGAAAGGACTAACCTGCATTAAACAGCAGAGGTCTACTATGTTATCCACTGTATTAATAATTACAACAATTTGAATTGGGTAGTAATTACATAGACTGTTTAACTCTGAAAGTTTAAAAATCCTTCATGAATTGTATGTCCTCTGTATTCCAGGACCAACCTAGCCTTTGTACCATTCTAATTTTAGTATATGAGCTGCTGAAGCGAGTACAAATTAACTAATGTCTGTAATAGATTTCACTCTACAACTATACAGACTTGATAGTTCACAAAGCCTAAAATAGTTATGATGTAATTATGTAGACAAAGTTTGCCTTTTCCTTATTCATTATTTCAAAGATGCTTTATGCAATTTTAGCAGGTTTTACCTAAATGTATTTATATCAAATTCTAAACATACATATTCCTATCTTTCATATACATTATTATGTATAAAATGTAGTCACCTATTACAACATATAATATACAATCAATATCCTTATCATATGTATGTATTTACATGTTTGCAAGTCATGGTTTCCTGTCCCTAATGAATCCAGTCCCAGAAGTGAAGCTGTGAGATAAAAAGAATGATATACTAGAAATTTTGTTACATGCTACCAAATTACCCTTCAAAAAGTATTTTCCAATTTCACTTACTAAGTTTGTAAGAATGTCATTTTCCTCAAATTTGCCAAACTTGGCTTTTATTTTTTGAATAGACTATCGATATAATTGAACATCTGATTTCTTCTTCTTAATCTACCTTATTCTAAAAATCATGCAAGGCTAAATGGTCCAAGTAAAAGCGTGATATTTGTGAGTATTAGCATGAAGATAGCCTAAATTATAATTCATTTTATAGGTTAATAAAAATTATCTGCTGTGAAATATTCAAATAGGCTTACAGATCATGTTCTTTCTCCTTCATAGGAAACTAGTTACCAGGCTGTGCACTCTTTCCGTGTTGAATTAATCCATCAGGACCACCAGCAGCACCATCACATAGCTTTTCTGATATTTTCATTTCATGACTTCCATGATTTGTCCATTGTTCTTTAACCTTTCATGAAAGTTTGATATGAAGATAACTGGTACTTTACAACAAAGAACATTTTTTTTTGTTGTTTTCATTGATATTAGAATTTGACTCAATTTAACCGTTAGGATTTCAGTCCATAAGAAATAATTTTGAACTTACATTACTGAAATATTTGTAAATTCTACTTCATTTCTGTTTGAGGGAAAAAAAATTTTCCAAAATTTAAAAAGGGCAATTATTAATTCTATGCTTTAATTTCATCCTCTCTTTGCCATATTTTCACTCCCTGTGTGATTGGCAGAAGAAAAAAAAGACACAAAATATGTCCTCTTCTGTCTTTGATACCTGATCTAACATGAAACAGGCAGTTCACAGAATTCAACTTTAGGAGACTTCAAGAACAAATGGCAGCTTTCCTCTTTCTACAGAAAGCTACTCTTTCCCTCATTGACTTTCACTGTTTTTTTTTTTTTTTTTTTTTTTTTCCATTTGTATCCTGGAATATAAAAAATGTGAAGGTGCTCACTGAAGTATAAGACCAAAGTGTGCCATAGCAGGAGGGCAGAGTAAAGCTGCTTAGTTGCTATCTGGAACTCTGGAATATGAGCTGCTTCTCAGATTTCATATTCAGTAACTATAAAATTGAACAGCTGGAGGATATAGAAGTCATTACTTACTTTAACATCATTTACTACTTACAGTAGGAGTACTATAAGTACTCCTTATATGCTACCAAATTATCCTTCAAAAAGCATTTTCCAATTTCATTTACTAAGTTTGTAAGAATGTCATTTTCCTCAAATATGACAAACCTGATTTTTATTTTTCAAATAGATAACTTATCAATATAATTGAGAAACCAAGAAAGCTTAAATGATTTCTTCAAAGCTTCTAAGTGGTGTGACCTAGCATTTTATGGAACCAAAAGTTAGGATAGAGTTCTGTCATGCTAGATCAAAACTTTTATCAAATCAGTCAAATAAATTTTATCAAATTAGATAAATTAAAGGTGTCACTTAGGCAAGATTATTTAATGTGTTCCTATGGGATGGGATACCTCATCTACTTTTCTTTTAGAGGATATTTTCCCACTTTTTCTCTTTTTTTTTCTATTTTAACATTTAAGAGTGTATCATAACTTAGTTTTCTACTTTGAAGTCAAATATCAAATTATTGGCTGAGATTTTATGCTACTTAAGTGATAAAATCATACAAGTCAAAACTTACCAAACTTTTTCAAATAACATAATGCAATGGATGATTCAACAAAAATGTTTGAGAATAGAATTTTTTTTAATGTGGAAGTACATACACTTGTTTTTTTAAAATATTTAAAGTTGTATTGGAATTATATTTTCAATGTACTTAAAAAAGAGATAAATTTGTAACCAGGAAAGCACAATGAACTGATTAGTTTGGTTAGAACACAGGGTCTGAATTGTATTCTGAATCTGTTTGCTGAGAATAGCTAGAATGAGGAGTGCCAAAGCAATCTGTGCCACCAACCTCAACTTGCAGGAATTCAGTAATAAGTGAACACCTTGAACAAGTTTGACAGGGCAATTTCAATGAAACATTGAGGAACTACCTTCATAGCAGTCCAACTTTCTCACTCTAAATTGGGGCACCTAGGCACAAGCATTCCCTAAGAACATTCATATTTCTCTTCTGAAGGCTTGAGGAAAAGCAGCACTTACAAGTGCAGCTGCTAAACAGTTAGCAGAAGGACAAGAAAAGTTCAGCAGGGTGAAGTTTCAGGAGGCACTAAGACTTCAGAAGCACATTGCAATTATTTTCAAGAGTCTCTAGATACAGGTCTCAATTGTGCTCTGAAGGTGTTTTTGTACATCTGCTATGAAGTGTAGAAATGAGCAGTTGGTGCGAGCATCTTCAACTTGCAGGAACTCACTTAGCTCTAAGTGAAAATACTGGGATTTGTCCTTGGTTGAACCAATGTGAAGCATTACTGCTTTTCAGAGCATGGAGGAAAATGTTCACTTTTGAAGGATCACGACATAGAGCAGAAGTGAAGCAATTAGTGCTAGCAGCTTCAATTGGCATGAACTCACTTGATTCTAAGTGAGCACACTTGGTTTTGTCCCTGGTTGAACCAGCATGAACCATTATTTCTTAGAGTTCACAGGAAAACTTTCACTTTTGAGCATCTGTGCATTGGTAAAAGGCACTTATTTGCAAATATATAACTTCAAGGGACTTTTCTATAAAAGTTTGCCCATTCAATTTCAATGAAATATTGTGGAACAGACCTGCATAACAGAGAAGCATCTCCATACAGCTTGGGTCACCTAGGTATGAGTTCCCTAAGAACTTCCATGTTCCTCTTCAAAAAGGCTTACATGAGGAAAAGCAGGCATACAGGTGCAGCTGCTAAAGAAGAGCCAGGAACACTTCTAAAGTTTACCCAGAGAGGACATTTCAAGAGGGCACTCACAGATCAGCTGCACATTGCATTTCATCCTAGGAGACTCTGGATACAGTGTCTGAATTGTGCTCTGAATGTGCTTGCTGAGAAGAGCTAAAAAAGGCAGAACTGAAGCATTTTATGCAAGCAGCTTCAACTTGTAGGAACTCCCTTATTTCTAAGAGAGTACACTGTTGTTTGTCCCTCTTTGAACTGGCATGAAGCAAGGTTTAACTTTTGAAGCATCTGTACATTGGAAAAAGGCACTTTTTTGCAACTGGGATCTGTCACATCAAGGGTATAGTCTATAAAAGCTTGCCAGTTTGATTCATTGAAACTTTGGGGAATAGACCCAATTATCTCCCTATATTCTGGTGCACCTAGGTACAAGTATTCCTTAAGAACACTCATATTGCTATTCCTAAGGTTTACCTGAGGAAAAGCAGCACACACAAGTGCAGCTGCTAAACAAGTAGCAGAAGTTCCAAAGTTCACCCACATAGGATGTTTTCAAGAGTGAACTCACACTTCAGCAGCACATTATAATTCTTCATAGGAGACTCTGCATACAGGATTAGTATTGTGCTCTGAATGTGCTAGTAGAGACTATCTAGTTAGAGCTGAAGTGAAGCATTTAGTTCAATCAGCTTCAATTTGCAGGAACTCAGATTTTATGTGAGCACACTGGGGTTTGTCCGTGGTTGAACCAGTAAACAATATTACTGATACTCTGAGCTAGGAGTAAAAGATTCACTTTTGAAGTGCCTGTGAATTGCTAAGAGCACATACTTGCAAGCATGATCTAATACTTCAAGGGAGTTTTCTGAACAAGTTAGCCAGGTTGAGTTCAATGAAACATTAGGGAAATGACTTTTGTAGTATCCCAGTGTTCTCCCTGTAACTCCTGGCACCTGGGTACAAGTGATCTGTAAGATGCTTCAGGTTTCTCTTTCAAACAATTACCTGAGGAAAAGCAGCAGATAAAACTGCACTGCAGCTGCTAAACAAGTGGAAGACACATGACCAAAGACTAACAGAGTGACTTTTCAGGAGGCACTTATACTTCAGCAGCACATAGCAAGTCTTCTCAGGAGTCTCTAGATACGGGGTCTGGCATGTGCTCTGAATCTATTTGCTGAGAACAGCTAGGAAGAAGAGGACTGAAACAATTTGTGCAACTAGCTTCAACCTACAGGAATTCACTTGGAAATAACTGGGAACACTGGAGTTTGTCCCTTGTTGAAGTAAGAAGAAGCATGATCACTTCTCAGAGGTTACAGACAAGGTTTCAATTATAAAGAGTTTGTGCATTTATAAATGGCCTTTCTTTGCAAGTGGGAGTTTTCTAAAAATAGTTGCCAGTTAGATTTTAATGAAACTTTGGGAAATAGACATTCACATCAAGTATCTCCCTATAACTTGGGGGCACCTATGTAAAAGATCTTACAGATTTGTAAGCACATTTATGTTAGTATTCCAAACACTTTAAGTGAGGAAAAGAAGCAGATACAACTGCAGCTGCTAAACAAGTGGCAGAAACAGGACCAAAGTTCAGCAGAGTGAGTTTTCAAGAGGCACTCATACTTCAACAGCACATTGCAAATCTCAGGAGACTCTGGATATAGGTCTGAATTGTGTTCTGAATGTGCTTGCTTAGAATTTCTACAAAGAGCAGAACTGAGCAGTTTCTCCTAGCATCTTCAACATGCAGGAACTCACTCAGTTCTAGGTGAGCACACTGGTTTTTGTCCTTGGTTGAACCAGACTGAAGCATTAATGGGTCTCAGAGCTTGGAGGAATAGGTTTACTTTTGAAGCATCTCTGCATTTGTAAAAGGCTCTTCATGGCAATTGGGATCTTGTGCTTCAAGGAAGTTTTATAATTTACTTTCCAACGTGATTTCAATAAAAACCTGGGCAATTGACCACTTCAGTTGTCCCAGTTTCTTCCTCAAACATGGGGCACCTATATATATGTTCTCCCTAAGAATCTTCATATTTCTATTCCAAACACATACCTGAGGGAAATGTAACATGTACAAGTAGAAGGGGGGGGGGGGGGGGTGGGGGCGGGTGGGGGGGGGGGGGGGGGGGGGGGGGTTGGGGGGGGGGGGGGGGGGGGGGGGGGGTGTTGGGGGGGGGGGGGGGGGGCGGGGGGGGCCCCCCCCCCCCCCCCCTGGGGGGGGGGGGGGGGGGGGGGTTGTTAAGAAAGTGGCAGATGCATTTTCAAAGTTCACCCAGAGGGGAAGTTTCGAGTGTTCATTCACACTTCAGTAGAAAATTGCAATTCTCCCTAGGACTCTCTGATTAGAGGGTCTGGATTTTTCTTGGAATTTGCTTGCTGAGGACACATAAGAAAGAGCAGAAATAAAGCAATTGGTGCAAGCAGCTTCAACTAACAGCAACTCAGTATGTCTTAAGTGAGCACTATGGCATTTGTCCCTGGTTGAATTAGCATGATGTATTGTCTCTTCTCATAGCTTGAAGGCCAGGTTTCACATTGAAGCTCTGTGCTTTGGTATAGGCACTTCTTTGCAAATGGGATCTGGAATTTCAAGGGATAATTCTATATATAAATGGTGGCCAGTTTGATTTCAATGAAACTTTAGAGAATAGACCTTCGTAGCAGTCCAACTTTCTCTTTCTTTGGGCACCTATGTAAAAGTGCTGACTAAGAACCTTCATGTTTCTATACCAAATGCTTATTTGAGGAAAATCAGCATGTACAAATATAGCTGCTAAACAAGTGGCAGAAATATGACCAAAGTTCATCAGAGTGATGTTTCACACACACTTCAGCAGCACATTGTGAATGTTCCTAGGAGACTCTGGAAACTGGGTCTGAAATGTGCTTTGAATATTCTTTTTTATAATAGCTACGAGGAGCAGAACTGAAGTAGTTAGTGCAAGTAGCTTTAAATTGCAGGAACTGACTTCAGTTTAAGCACACTTTGGTTTGTCTCTAGTTGAACCAGCATGAAGTATTGTTGCTTTGAGGGAAAGGTTCACTTTTGAAGCATATGTGAATTGGTTAGTATACATACTTGCAAGTGTGATCTGGAAAATTTGCCAACTTGATGTATATGAAACTTCAGGGAAATGACCTTCTTAGAAGTCTCAGTCTCTTCCTCTGCCTGGGGGCACCTAGGTAGAACTGCTCTCTTCATAGAAGACTCTGGATTCAGGGCTTGAACTGTGCTCTGAATATACTGGCTGAGAATTTCTAGGAAAAGCAGAAATGTAGCAGTCTGTACAAGCACCTTCAACTTGCAGGAACTAACTTAGTTCTCAGTGAGCACATTGTGGTTTGTCTTTGGTTGAACTAGCATGAAGCATTACCACTTTTCAGATCTTGCAGGAAAGCTTTCATGGTTAAAACCTCTTTGACACTGCAAACACTAGTTCACTCCACACTGGTTGCTGCATTTCAAGGGAGTTTTCTGAAAAAGTTTGCAAGTTGGATATCAACAAAACTTTAAGGGAATGAACTTCTTAACATTCTTAGCAGTCCCAGTTTCTTCCTCTAATTGGAGGCCCATAGGAACAACGGCTGTCTTCCTAGGAGACTCTTCATTCAAGTTCTAAACAGTGTTCTGAACTTGCATGCTGAGAACAGCTAGGAAGAGCGGAACTACAGCAGTCTGTGAAAGCAGCTTCAACTTGCAGGAAGGAGCTTAGTTCTCAGTGAATACATTTTGATTTATCCTTGGTTGAACTGACATGAACATCATCCTTTTTCAGAACTTGCAGGGAACATTTCACTGTTAAAGCTTCTATGTCATTTATAAAAGGCTGTTTGTTGCAAGCAGGATTTTGCAATTCAAGAGGGTTTTCTGAAACAGATTGCCGGTTAGATTTCAATGAAACTTTGATGAATTGACCTTCTTATCAGTCCCCACTGTTTCCTCTAACTGGGGCTTCAAGGACAAGTGCTTCCTAAGAATATTCATGTTCCTATTCCAAATGCCTGAGGAAAAGCAGCACACAGAAATGCAGCTGCTAAAGAAGTGGCAGTAGCACTTCCAAAGTTCAACGAAAGAGGATGTTTCAAGAGTGCACTCACACTTCAGGAGCACATTGCAAATTTTTCTGGATACAGGATCTGAAATGTGCTCTGAATGTGCTTGCTGAGAATAGCTATGAAGGGAAGATCTGTGCAAGGAGCATCAATGTTCAGGAAGGAAAGTAGAGCTCAGTGTTCACATTGGGATTTATACCTGGTTACACTAGCATGAACCATTACCACTTTACAGAGCTTACAGGCAACATTTCAATTTTGACATATTTGTGCCCAGGGTAACATATTCTTCTGCCAGTGGGATCCTGCACTTCAATGGAGTTTTGTGAAAAATTTTGCCAGTTGGATTTCAATGAAACTTTGAGGGAAATGACCTTCATATTGGTCCAAATTGCTTTCTTTGGGCACCTAGGTACAAGTCCTCTATAAGAACCTTCATGTTCCTCTGCCAAATGCTTAACTGAGGAAAAGCAGCACATAATAGTGCAGCTGTTAAGCAAGCACAACCAAAATTCAGCAGGGTGACTATTCAAGAGGCAGTCATACTTCAGCAGCACATTGCAATTCTTCTTAGGAATCTCTGAACACAAGTCTGAATTGTGCTGTGAGTGTATTTGCTTACAACTGCCACAAAGAGCAGAACTGAGCATCTTCAAAGTACAGGAACTAACTTAGTTCTAAGTGAGCACCCTGGGGTTTGTCCATGGTTGAACCAGTAAGAACTATTATTGCTTTCTCAGACTTTCAAGAAAATGTTCACTTTCAAATAATATGTGAATTGGTTAGGATACATACGTGGAACTGTGATTTGTTAATTCAAGGGAAATTTCTGTAAACTTTGCCAGTTCAATGTCAATGATTCTTTGGGAAAATGACCCTCTTAGCAGTCCCAGTTTCTTCCTCTGCCTGGGGACACCTAGGTAGAACTGCTCTCTTACTAGGAGACTCTGGAGGTAGGGTCCGAACAGTGCTCTGAATATACTGGCTGAGAATTGCTAGAAAAAGCAGAAATATAGTAGTTCATGCAAACAGCTTCAACTTGCAGGAACTTAGTTCTTAGTGAGGATATTATGGTTTGACTTTGGTTGCAGTAGCATGAAGCACACTTTTCAGAGGTTGCAGGCAAGGTTTAATTGTTAAAGTTTCTGTGCCATTGTAAAAGGCATTTTGTACCAAGCTGGTTGCTGCACTCCAAGGGAGGTTTTTGAAAATTTTGCTAGTTGGATGTCAATGAAACTTTAAGGAAATGAACTTCTTAGCAGTCCCAGTTTCTTCTTCTAACTTGGGGGCCCATAGGTACAAGGGCTCTCTTCCTAGGAGACTCTCATTCAGGGTCTGCACTGTGCTCTGAATGTGCTTATTGAGAACAGCTAGCAAGAAAAGAACTGAAGCAAATTGTCCAAGGAGTTTCAACTTTCAGGAACTAATTTAGTTCTCAGTAAGCACATTGTGTGTTGTTCCTGGTTGAATTACCATGAAGCAACACAGCTTTTCAATGCTTGCAGGTAAAATCTTCACTTTTAAAAGTTCTATTTTATTGATACCTACCAAATAGAACAAACATGTGTTATTGCTACCTGAAAGGTTTACCAGTATTTTGTTGTAGGTAGTATATTGTTTGAAAGATGAAATTAGTTACAGATTGTTTTAGATATCCTGGTAAAGAAAATGTCTAATTGTACAGAGAGAAATTATATGCATTAAAGAATATAGCTTACACATAAATTGGTTTGTCTTGGTGTAGAACAACTCAATAGATGCATTATATATATATATATATGTATATATATATATACACACACACATATATGACATATATATATATATATATATGTAATATCATTATATATATATAGTACTGGAGATTGAACTCAAGGGCACTTGACCACTGAACCACATCCTGAGCCCTATCTCTGAAATTGCTTAGCTCCTTGCTTTTGCTGAGGTTGGTTTTAAAATCATGATCCTCCTGCCTCAGCCTTCCGAGCCACTGGGATTACAGGCGTGTGCCACCACGCCCAGCGATTCAATTGGTGCCTTTTTAAATGATTAAAGAAGAGAACTGGTTCAAGATGAATTTTGAGTAGGTAGAAAGTGATCAAGTCCTTGAAGTACTTGTTGCATTTTCAGATTGTGATATGGTCAATTCCAAGAGCATATGCTAAGAATTTTGTTGAAAACATCTGTCTTGTCTTGTTAGTAAATGTTCATTCACAAAAACAACAAAAAGAATGATGTTGGATAAACTGTGGATAGTAGGTGTGCATATTTGTTAAAATTTTAAAAGGAGAGGCTGGGGTTGTGGCTCAGCGGTAGAGCAGTTGCCTCCCACAAGGCACTGGGTTCAATCCTAAGCACCACATAAAAATAAATAAACCAAATAAAGGTATTGCACCCATTTACAACTAAAAAATATAATTAAAACTTTTTTTGAAAGGAAGCAATATTTTCCAGTAAGTATATAGATGATGGGGTTTTATTTTGGGGGAATAGATACCATTTACTACTATGTACATTTATATTAGTGCATATCAGAATATATCAACATACTAGATGACTGAACATTTACTAAATCATAGGTCCTGCAGATCAGCAGTTGAGCGGGACTTGGCTGAGTCCTTTGCTCAGGGTTTTCCAAGGCTGCAGTCCATGTATAATCTAGGCTGCATTTTCATTGCATAGACAGAAGAATCTGTCTTCTAGTCATTCAGTGTGTTAGTGCAAATTTGCAATGATGGTTGTTCACTCCTACCTTGATGAATAAAACAAAACTGCAAAGACATTGGAAAACAAAACTGATGATTTTGGTCTTCACAATACCCAGATCTGGCAATTGGTGACCATTTCAAGCTGACTCCATGAATTTATGACTTGACACTATTATTCTTTGAGTACAATATTCTCTCTGGCATTTAATATGTTCCTGGCTCATTTTTTCTCTGGCCCCAGCCATGGAATCATTTGAGATAGAAGTCTTAATTTATTTCAAGTGAAATGATACGTAGAAATCCAGATTTAGAAACTAATTCCATATTACTATTGGAAGTGGTTTTGTTCCTGGTCTTCCTAGGTAGATACATCAGGAACACATGTGTGTATCCATAAATGTACATATTTACATGCTTACACTTGTCTATTTTTCTCTATCAAACATTGAAAACCAGGAGTGTTTAGTTAAAATTATACTTACAGTCCAATCTCACATGGTTCACCCTAAATTTCTCCATTTTGATTTTGTTCTGCCTTTTTAAAAATTTTACATTATTTTATTCTGTATTTTTAATTACTTATTTTATTTGTTCTTTTTAGTTATTTGTGGCATAGAATTTATTTTGAAATATTTATACAAACATAGACTATATGTTATTTTATTTAGGATCCCAGTCTTGTGGATGAACATAATGTGGAGATTTATTGTGATGTATTCATATATGTATATATAAAATTCATCTTAGATTAATTTTACTGTATTTCCTATCCCTAGACCCCCTTTCTTACCTTTATTTACCTTTTTATAATCCACTGAAAGTTTATTCTTATCTTTCCTCCCTTGATGTGTGTCAGCATTCATGTACCAGAGAGAACATTCAACCTCTGGTTTTGGAGGGTTGGGCTTATTTCGTTAGGCATGATTTTCTCCAGATAGATCCATTTATTGGCAAACGTTATGAGCTTATTCTTTTTTTAGGGCTGAGTAAACTTCCATTGTGTCTTTTTTTGTTGTTTTTATTATTTTAATTTTACAAATTTATGTGGTATAGGATGATAATTCAATACATGTGTATATTATGTAACATCCAGGTCAGATTACCTAACATTTCCAACTATTTAAAATTTAAAGAAAGTTTTGGTCAATATGAAATAGTTCTACATACTTATTATGTGCATTGTGCTATTTGAAGACATATTTGCAGTAGGTACTGATGGAAGTCAGATAATTTCCATTTACACCTCTTTAACATTATTTTGTATGGAGCCATTGAATGTTGGGTTCCAGTTATTCATACTGTTACAGGATTTGTAACTTCATTCACTTTGCTTCCATATTTTAGATGTAATTATGTGGCATGGACCTGAGTGCCCTGTGCAGGATGAGCAATTGCTCTACCTCTAGCCACATCAACCTGTGGTTTTGGAGGGTTGGGCTTATTTCATTAGGCATGATAGTCTCCAGATAGATCTATTTACTGGCAAACATGTAAGTCCTTTATGGAATGGTAACCTGTCTACCTTAATATTTAGAGTATTTAGAGATTCGTTCCATCCCCTTATGTGTAATCAGCCTTGTGTGTCTTCCAATATGCGCAATCGCTGCTGCCTCCCTGTTGGATTCCAAAACTCATCAGATTGGTTCCAGCATGCTCCCTCCCATGCAGATGCCCTCTTTTCTCCATCCTTACTCTGACCACTTGTGCTCTGTCTCCCTCTTATTCAGGACCTTGATTGCCCTTAGATGTGGTAATCCAATTTGGGCAATCCCTCCATCCTCATGTGGGTGCCTCTTGGTGTTCGTTTTGGGATTCCACATTCTATAGCATCTTCCTTTCAGGGACACTCTTACTGTACACACTGTAGTTTGACTCCCACTCTTATGCACCCCCCATTTCATATGGGATCAAACATCTTGCTCTGGCCTCTGATATCTTCCTCTCCCTTTTCCCATATTTTGTCCTCTATATTTAGATTTGATATGTTTGAGAAGAGAGAGAGAAAAACAACAACAACAACAAAAAGAATGGAAAAGATGTAGAACAAAGTTAACTTACACCAGGAATGCCGTGTTAGTGAAATAAAAGGGTTTATTAGGGACCACATGGATCGAAAAAGGGGGGGGGGAGGGAAAGTGCAGGATGGGGACAAGGGAAGGGGAAAGAACAAGGGAAAAGGAAGAACAAAAGGGGCGGTTTCAGTCTGAAGAAGGCTTAAATAGGGCACTTGTGGTCGGCTATAGGCTGCCGGAGGTCAAGGTGGGGGACTGTGTATCTCAATTGGTCCAGTGGGGCACCTGAGGGATGGCCAGCTGAGCTGGTCAGCCTGAGGCGCTTGGGAGGTGTGGCCTGGCTGTGCTACCTGGGAAGTGTGGCCTCCCTGCCCAAAGTCTAACAAAAGATACCATATGCTTATTATACTCAACATGTCAAACATTAGGCCCTTTAAAAAAAAGTGAAGAAGATGAGAGGCAAATGCATTTGATAGGGCTCTCTGCATGCCACTTTCCACTAATATATAAAGCTGTAGTTTTATAATTCTTTTTAAGTGAAATCTTTTTCTACACTGCTGTATGCAGTAATTTCACTGTACATTCTGTTCCTGATTACAATGCAGTCTTCAAATCCTCTTGAGGAGTTTGACATATCTCATGAGGATCTCCCCAAAACATCAGCTTATAATATTTTCAGCAGCTTTTAGTTCTTCAGTTGCCTTGTAAAGTTCCTTAATAACTGATGATAAAGCTTCTGGGTTAATTCCTTGTTTACAAAGCCATACAAAAATACACAATGTTTCCATATCTAAGTTAGTGATAATAAAATACAAAAAACAGGATGGGGATGTGGCCCAGTGGTTGAGTGCCCCTGAGTTCAATCCTCGGTACCAAAAAAATTAAATAAATAAATAAACAAACAAACAAACAAATAAATAAATAAATAAAAATAAAATCATAAAATCTTAAGCAGAATTTCCATGGTCTCTCTCACTGCCTTCAGATTCACCACTGCAGCTGAGGACACCCCAGTACCCCTGCCAAATGCCATGGCAGAATTATGTGTTATTGTCTAATGTTTTTATTGAGCTGAAAGAAATACTATTTTTTAAAAAATTTAAATTTGTTTTAATTAAGTTATACCTGACAATGAAATGTATTTATGCACTTTGATGCATCATATATAGATCGTGTGTAATTTCTCATTTGTCTGATTGTACATGTTGTAGAATCACACTGGTTATACAGTCATATATATACATAATGTAATAATGTCTGTTTCATTCTACTATCTTTCCTATCCCCATGTCCCCTCCCCTTCCTTCCCTTCACTCCCCTCTACCTAATCTAGGGTAACTCTATTCTTCCCTAGTGCCCCCCCCCACCCTATTGTGAATTAGCATCCACATATCAGAGAATACATATGGGCTTTGGTTTATTGGGATTGGCTTATTTCACTTAGCACGATATTCTCCAGCTCCATATATTTATTGGCAAATGCTATAATTTCATTCTTCCTTAAAGCTGAATAATATTCCATTGAATATATATACACCACATTTTCTTTATCCATTCATCTATTGAAGAACACCTAGGTTGGTTCCATAGCTTAGCTATTGTGAATTCAGCTGCTACAAACACTGATGTAGCGGCATCACTGTAAGATGCTGATTTTAAGTCCTTTGGGTATAAACCAAGGAGTGCGATAGCTGGGTCAAATGGTGGTTCTATTCCCAGCTTTCTGAGGAATCTCCTTACTGCTTTCCACAGTGGTTGCACCAATTTGCAGTCCCACCAGCAGTGTATCAGTGTACCTTTTCCCCCATATCCTCGCCAACATTTGTAGTTGCCTTATTTTTGATGATTGCCATTCTGACTGGAGTAAGATGAAATCTTAGAGTAGTTAGTTTTTTTTTTTTTTTTTTAGAAATAAATTAATTTTGTTTATTTATTTATTTTAAAATGTTTTTTAATTGTAGTTGGACACATACCTTTATTTTGTTTATTTTTATGTGGTGCTAAGGATCAAACCCAGTGCCTCACAAGTGCTAGGCGAGTGTTCTACCACTGAGCCACAACCCCAGCCCCTGTTTATGTATTTTTATGTGGTGCTGAGGATGGAACCTAGTGCCTCACATGTGCGAGGTAAGTGCTCTGCCACTGAGACACAACCCCAGTCCTTAGAGCAGTTTTGATTTGCATTTCTCTAATTTCTAGAGATTAGCATTTTTTCATATATTTGTTGATCAATTGTATTTCTTCCTCTGTGAAGTATCTGTTCAGTTCCTTAGCCCATTTATTGACTGGGTTATTTGTTTTTTTGATGTTAAGTTTTTTGAGTTCTTTATATGTCCTGGAGATTAATGCTTTATTTGAGGTGCATGTGGTAAAGATTTTCTCCTAATATGTAGGCTTTCCACATTATTGATTCCTTCTTTTGC
This sequence comes from Tamias sibiricus, assembly GCA_025594165.1. Classification (NCBI taxonomy): domain Eukaryota; kingdom Metazoa; phylum Chordata; class Mammalia; order Rodentia; family Sciuridae; genus Tamias; species Tamias sibiricus. Next base: position 72,562,875 of record CM046669.1, read on the forward strand.
TGAGAAGAAACTCTTTAGTTTGAATCCATCATGTTTATTGATTCTTGATTTTACTTCTTGTGCTATAGGGGTCTTGTTAAGGAAGTCAGATTCTAGGCCAACATGGTAAAGATTTGGGCCTACTTTTTCTTCTAGTAGGTGTGGGGTCTCTGTACTAGTACCTAAGTCTTTGATCTACTTTGAGTTGAGTTTTGTGCAGGATGAGAGATAGAGGTTTAATTTCATATTGTTACATGTGAATAAATGCTATTTTTAAATGACAATGGGAGCATATGTTAAAAAGAATACTGGGCTGAGCAATCTTTCTGGATATCTTAGTGGCAACTACCAAAGTATCACCAAGAGCCAATTAGTGCTGAGGGCATATGTAGGGCTTTTAACTAAGAAGTGGATCAATGTGAAGGTCTTAAAATGCTTCCTGAGCCATTTGCACTTATTTTTGGAAAGGAACACTCTCTCCTGGCTTTGTTTGCAATGACCTTTACAAACTTCTATGCACTTTAATATTGAGTGGAAAATAATGACTGTAAAGAAATATCAGGATCAATGACATAACCAGTAAAACATTGAGGTTTTCAACACAACTTGAGCAGATCAATTAAATTTGTGTGGTAATGTCTAGCATCCATCACCAGCAGTTGCAAATCTTAGGACAATATTTTAGACAAGAGTCTCTTGCAAGGGGATCGGAGAACACCTGAGCCATCCCACTTGGAAATGTGTCCATTTAAAACATAAGATTCACTGGCCTTGAAAGTCTTGCAGCAAGTGCAACAGTTTCCCTTGCATGTGTCCTCTTGCATCTGCTCTCCTTCTGTGTAGATGCAGTAGGTATTTTCACAGTGAGCAAGGTGGACTCCAGAGCTCAAACTTGTGAAGTCAATGTCAGTACAATATTTTTGGAAATAACTTGGGAGAAGTATGCTGCTCACTGCAGCCAAGTAGTTTGGAAAAGCCTGCCAGTAGTGTGTCAAAACAGGCCTGCAAGCATAACTCATCATTTATCAATGAGGCCTACTTTGCTGTTCCACTGGGGAGTGGGGAAGGCCTAGGGAAGGTGACACATCAAGTATGTTCCACACAGGGGAGCATGGTTTTATTAAAATTAATATAAAACAACCAAGCCTAACATTTTCCATGCAGTTTGTACAGTTTCTGTTGAAGCTGCCCTGGATCTAAGGGCACACTTGGGCATGAATTTCTACTAATCAGTTTTCCTTCCCAAGTTTTGAATATGTCATTAAGACAGACACTCCTTGTATGTGTATTTAGAAGATATCCTCTAGGAACCAGGATTGCAAAGCTAGGAATGCAGAGAACATATATTACTAATGTGACCTAGATAAGGGCCAGGGAGACAGATTTATACATTTACAGTACAATTCTGGGAATGTGATATTACTTAGAAACATGCTTTAAATGTAGCCATTTCAGAGGACAACTTTGGGTATTTTTCAATACAATCATTTAGAGTCAAGCATGAAAGTTCTGATCTAATGCATTGCAAGAAGCTATTCTGCTAGACTTAGAACTTTTGGTACATACACGCACACTTCCTTGAAGTCATTGTTGACTTCTTTTATGATACAGTATAAAACTACATAATATTTATTTGCAAATATTTTGTTAATATTTATAAAGAAAAATTCATTATAAGAAAACAAAATGTTTGATAGTGGTTGTGTTGGTTCAATCCAGCAGTCTCCGGATTAGCAGAAACCTGGAGAAGCATCTCTAGAAGGGAGATCCATTAATACCCACAAGACACATGTCAGAAAACATCACACACCTAGGACATAGTATCCAGCAGATCTGAATGGACATTCAAGCCCTGAAACATCACGTGTGGGCGAGGGAGCCAGTGCATATGGGCTTTCAGTGGAGCAGGATAGGTGAAGGCAAGAAGAGCTAGAACAGGCAGTAACTTCTCTGGTTCAGGAGGTCACCAGGCCAACACTTTGGAGTGCCTTGGGTGAACAGCAGGTACTGTGAGAACTCTGGCAATGAACTGCTGTACAGGGTTGGGCAGAGGAGTACTGTGGTATGGCATGGGAGCTCAGACTCCCAGCCCATTTCAGCTGGTCACATGAGCCACCAGACACAACGGACACAGGGTGAAGTCCATTCTGTGCCTATTTCACTCACAAACCCACTCCGTGGTCACTCTGTAGGTGTCTGCTGAGGTTTGCAGCAGTGCTTTTATTGTTTTCCCCAGATATCCCAAGACCCCCAGTTGCTAGGGCAGTGATCTCACCCAGAGATGGCTCCTGCTTCCGTTCTCAGAGGCCAGCTGAGATACAGAGCATACTTTTCAAGCACCAGCACACACTGAAGTCTTTGTAGCAGCTAGGATCAGGCAGCATTTTTATCATCTCAGGTTTTTCTGAACCCACATGCTATTCTCACTCCCTCTGTTTGTGGTGGATTAGCACCAGAGGCACTCCTAGGGCAGCCAGGTCCTGATGTAGTCCCTCATTTTTGTTTATTGTACCAAACTTTCTGAGTCCTGAAGCCACTTTGAGTGTCTCATAGGAAATGTTCATGAAATCCCTCCTTCACAGGCCTTGCTGAGAAGCTATACACCACTGCTTTGGTCCTGAGCCACATCCCTGCCTGGAATGCAGCTTTCCTCCATTCCACCATCTTCCATCTCTAAGTCTACACTCCAACCATGTTGTTCATCTAAGGTGACTGTTGCCATGGGTCCCCAGCCGCCACGCTGTGCACTGAGACCCACTGTCCCTGCTGAGAAGTTGCAGCTTAGCAGTGGAATAGAGAATCAGTGGTAGAATGGCAGCCCCAGGTGGGTTGGAACAGTCGGTGAGTGTGGGCATGAGGTACAATGAGCCAGCACTGCAGGAGAGCCAAGGTGCACTGACTTGTTACCCCAGCAAAAACCAACTCCATCTGGCCCAGTGCAGACCCCTGCTTTAGGCAGGGCTGCAGACACAGATCCTCAGCACCCCCTGCCCCACCCACTGAGCCTATGGGATTCACTACCTTAACCTCTTGCTAAGAAAAGAGGCTAAGAGAAAATGGAAGTAAAAAAAATGTGAATGGAATTTAGGGCTCACAATAGCATTAGTATGTTTCCTAACTCTCAATTACCATCAATTTGGGTCAACAGAATTGGTATTTTGTACAAACCCTAATTGGCATAAGTACACAACAACAGCATTGACCCAAGTGCTCTATACTCTCCTACACTAGCACAGGAGGACTTAAAATCCCTCACTGGTTCCCCTCTCACCAGTGGAGAGTACCAATTCCATTACTAGTCTTCAATAAATCCTATTCTTACACTCATTCATCCTTTTTTTTGTGGATTTCATTTTTCAATTCAGAAGAGAAGGATGCTGAAAGTAGTAAAAATGGATAATGAGTGGCTGGGGTCTGCTGCAACATGGGAGGTCATGGCCTACCATTAAGAAATGCAATACTTCTCAGCTTAGAGGCCTGCAGCTTGTGCAGACCCCACTAGCCAGCAAAAGTGTAAACATTCCAGTTTCACTGTCACAGTGATAGAAAGCTGATTAACACAATGCTCTAAGGGAGAAAGTAAAAATGCACCTGGGAGACAGAAGGACACCCACACCTCACTCTGTCAATCCTCCTTCCCATCCCCAACCCCTCCCTAACAGAGTTCAAGTTCTATGAGAGTGAGTCCATCAGATAAATTCCAATGTATAGTTCATCACTTTGGGACCAGCAGAAGATCACAGGCCAGACATGTATGAGATGAACAGCAAAATGGCTGGTGGAAAGAATCTTCAGCACTGAGGCTCTCAGGCAAAAGGAGGCAACAAACCAAGGACTTGGAGGAACAAGCACAAGGATCAGAATCTGCAGGAGTGGTCAGGAACAGGGAATGTACATTCTGCAGTTTCTTTATATGTTTTCTGAAGTGACACTTCAGTGAAGTGGTACCACAAATAGTGACAAGAGTCCACACCAGTACAGGTTTAGTGGCCTTCATAGCTAGTTTCACCCCCAAGATAATCCTGTGGCAGAAAATGATCCATTGTTTTGTGTAGCCACATCAAAACCCAGAGAAAGAAGTCTCCACAGCTGTTCCACAGTAGTCATGGACCTGAGATCATGGCATCTGATTTGGACCTTGCATCCGATTGGGCATAACAGAATACTTCTTGCCCAACCACTTAGCAAGGATTCAGACCAAGTATTCAAGTCCAGGTGGTGGGAATGCAATGAGACCTGCCCTCTTCCTTACCGTTCTTTGATCAATATTTATATATGGCACCACTACACTGGGTCATTAAGGAACCATAAAACAGACACTGAATGCATGCAGTAATTCCACCTCTGGCGTGTCATGAAAAAAATAATCACAGGTACTGACAAAGGCTTATGTACCAAATGTTCACTGCAGCTTTATTACAATGACTCCCAATTGAAAGCTACTTAAATCCCTTCCAATAAGGTCTCTCCAGATTCAGCCAGTCCTTCAGACAGTCCCACAAGTGTTGTTTTCCAGCCACAGCCTCTGCATGTCCCTGAAGGAGCCCCAATTAGGAAGGGCTATTGCGGCTAGCTGGAAGCCATAAGTTCCACCTGATATGTATGTGACGCACCTGTAAATGCACGTGAGGCACCCGCAAAGCTAAAGGTATATAACCGGGTGAAAGCGGTCGGAGTTAGAAGAACGAAGAATGAATTCATTCAGTCAGTCGTGCAGTTGCTCGGTCGATCAGAAGAAGAGTTCGGGTCGGAGAAGAAGAAAAGAATCAGAGCGGCCAGAACGTAGGCAGAGTGGTTACAGAAGAGAAACCAGATAGAAGAAGTAATTGTTGGTCAGAGTCAGGCCGAGGCTCCCGAGGAAGAAAGAAGAAAGAAAAAAGAAGAAAGAAGCTCTAAAAAATAATCTTTCTCTAAGCTAAGCTCTCTCTATCTTTCTTTCTCTCTCTAAGCTCTCTCTAAGAAAGTAGAAGTAAAAGTAGTAATAGCTTTACTCTGCCTCCGAGTTTTTCTCCCGTGGCGCTGTGGCTGGCCATGACAGGCAGCTTACATGTCCCCACACTATTTGTGTAGTCTTCCCTACTCCCTTCCTGTGTTCACAAGCCTTTCCTTCTCCTACCTATGCGATCCCTCTTCCCCCACATATCTTTCTCTGCCTTCATCCTCTCAACATCTCCTCCCTCTTTTATTTGCCCTTGCACATTGGACTCTACTGTACTCTCCATCCCTCCCCTTCTATGCTGCTCCACGAGTCCCCTCCCTGTTCCTGGTGGTCCCTCCTTGATCCCTCCCACTTCCATTATCTCTACTTTCTCTATAGTGATTCTATTCTTTAACCCAGAGAGAGCTGTATATATCTAGCCATGCCTGGAACAGGTGGAACACTTCCTTGTCTCCTGATTTTTCCAGCAGATACTCTGCTCTTGAGGACAAAACTCAAAGTCTTTTCTTTGTATCCGAGTTTGGACTAGTGGTAGACAGAAGAGGCAGTCAGCCACTGACCCAGCGGGCCAAGGCCTGAAAATCCTTCAGCTTCATATACTTGCCTTAGGCTCCTAGGAACCACACAGAAGCTGCCCAATGGGTTTCTCAAACCGTATACTCACTGCCTAAGTTGGAAACACTGGCATCTGTAAACCTGCAACTTGCCTTGGAAAACATCTCCTTCCAGCCAGCCATCTAACCACAGAGATTCCTGTCTCCTGCCATAAATCCCACCTCTGACTGCCAGGTTATCTAACTAACTGCTCAGCACACCTTCATAACTCAGGATGGTAGAACTGCCCATTCCTCCATTCCTGAATCAGTCCTTTTAGAGGGCCTGCCCCACCCCAATGCTCTAAGGAGGAAAGAACATTCATCACTGGAAGACAAAACTCCTTGCAGAATACAGTCAAAGAACTGAGCAGCAGATAAGTACTACCTAAGCTGTTCTGGGGAAATCTGCACCATCACCTCAAGGACTCCCATCACATTTTTCTTTGTAGATCTTCCTGATGCTATTATGGTGTCTCAGCAGAAGGCACACAGGCTGATGGCACTTTTGGTCCTTTTGTCTCTTCTTAATGTGTTCACCAGGTGCAGACACTGTTGGGTCACACAGTGTCTTGCATTACAGCACCCCAGGCACCTCAGTTCCCTGTCCCTCCCAAAACACTGTGAATCATTTGTTGCTGCTGGGAGACCTCACTGGGTCTCTGGATGTCTCACGATCCCCTTGCAACATTCCTAAAAGTATAGGACTACCCGCAGCTCCAACAGAAGCATGACCATCCCTGATTCTGCACGGGGCAAGCAACAGCTTAGGAGCATCAGTTTGATGACAAGATGTGGGAGAAACTGAAATTTGTTAGGAAACATCCCTGCTAATGCAGAAACATGGGAAAAGGGACAGAGAAAAGAAGGGCAGAGGAAGTGTCCCAAAAAATGCTTTGCATGTTTCTTCCAGGTAAAGCACTAGGGCAGTCCACTGGAATCTGGGCATCTTCTGAGGCCCTCCAACTGGAATCTGAGGAAAGAAGGCCATGGAATGTAGCAACCTTCCTCCAGCAGCTGTTCCATGAACAAAAGGACAGACAACTTGGACTAGGATGGGAATAGGTCAACCTTGCTTCCTTCATGGCGAAGGAGCATGAAGGAAAAAGAGGAAGGAACAGCAGCAAGGGTTATATTCAAATAATGTGGTAGACTCTTGTGACAATGGTGAGATGCCCCACCCCTGAAGCATGAGCAATTGTCTCAGGGCAATGGATCAATTGAGTCAATCAATCCATCTTCCAGGCTTTCTGGTCTGAGAGGTGAACACCCTGGGCAAATGGAGCCTGCCTCCTCAAGAGATGAAGACTTCTCCAGACCCACCTGGCCAAACCACAACTGAGAAAATGATCAGCTGTGTCACGGTGGACAAGACTGCTCAATTATACTTGTCTCCATCCTCTAAACTTAGGAGCTCATGGCACTGTCCCAAATACAGTGTGGAGATGAGAGCTCTCACATTGCCTTCCCAATGTGGCCATCCTGATTTCTCATTTAGGTTTTCGGTTTGGCTTTAGGACAAGTGGCCAGACATGGTTTGTTGGACCTCTGGCACAGGACTGCAGTAACTCATGCATATTAAGTGATATACTAAAAAGGAGTGACAGTTCACTAGCACTAGTGAAAATGCAAAGCTACTGAAACTACCTACCTCTGGTAAGAATAGAGAGTGTTGACCACTTTGGCAGTTTCAGAGTAAAACCTCCACCTACCACAGGATCCAGACACTCCAGCTATAGGTATCATCCAGTTTAACCCCAAGTGCACATCCACATGCAGGGTGTTCTCAGTAACTGCTTAGGTGATAGCGAAAATCTGTACACATATCACACGTCAATTACTAGGTCGACAGACACGTGTATCTGAGAATATCCATACAAAGAAATACTACTTGACACTAAATATCAAAAAATGACAGATACATGCAACATGGTAGAAATGCAAAGTATTCCAAAGCAAGCTGGACAGAAACATACCATTGTTAGTAAGGCATTTAAATAAGATTCCAGAAATCACAAACTATCGTCATAAAGATAAAGCAGAACTGTGGCTCCCTGGGAACAAGGAGGGAATGAGAGGGGAAGGAGGAAAATTCTGGGGGTGGTGCAAAGCTTCATCACCTTAGTTATTTTGAGAGCTGGGAAATGGGGCGTGGCAGCAAAAATGTGTGCAGTTGACTGATAATCATTTTTACCTACTCAGAGAGTGGGGTAAACATGACAAATCGTAGGTGCAAGTTGAAAGAAAATATCAATGGATTAAGGAACTCTAAATTGCTCTAAGCAGGAAGACACCCCAGAAAATGAAAACAGAAACAAACATTTCTGAATAACAAGACAGGAAGACCCAAGGAAACAACTTAAAAAACTAGCAAAATAGTAACCACTAAAAAGAGCTACAGTCTCAAAAATGTGTCCTGGTTCACTGCTCAGAGGCCCTTCTAGGTAGGGCCCATGGGTCTAAGCAATTTTATCGTAATAGTACAATTTTTTTTTTTTTAAATTCCATGCCTCCTTTATAAAAAAAATTTATTTATTTGCTTTAGTTGTACACAATGCATTTATTTTTACGTGGTGCTGAGGATCGAACCCGGGCTGCGCACGTGCGAGGCAAGCACTCTACCGCTGAGCCACAACTCCAGCCCCAATAGTACAATTCTTTGAATCCTACTTCTCTCAAGAGTATACAATGGCAATTCTGGAGGCCACATTAAGGTCCTAAATATATAGGAGAATACAGTTGCCTTTCTCTAAAGAGTCAAATAATGAGAGACTTGAAAACTATAAGACAATGTCATTCATTCATACCTCCTTTTGGTTTGCAAAATATTTTCAAAATACTTTTCATTAAAGTTATTGTTTATGTTCAGATCAATTTCAAGCAAGGAAATAGAGGACACCACTGAAGGGCAAAGCATCACACCGGGGACAGCCGTGCAGCCAAAAGATTTATTCAACAGCCTTCGTGGCTGGTAGCGAAAACCGGAGAAGAGGTGCTCTGGTCGAAGGTCGAAGAGGTGGGAGAGGGGAGTCAGGGAGAAGGGAGTGTGCAAGCTCTGGACAGAAGGTGGGTGCTTGGTTGCACCGGCTGGGATCTCTGGAGCTGTCGGCTAAAGCAGCTGCTGTCTGGCAGGAGGCTGGAGCTGTCAGCTGGGAGTGGCTGTTGGGCTGAAGGTGGTCGGTCTGGAGCTGTCGGCTGGAGCAGCTGCCGTCGGCTGGAGGCGATGGGTCTGGAGCTGTTGCAGTGGCTTCCTCCTCTCTGTAGCGATGAGCTGATGCATCTGTCTTCCTCCTCTCATCAGCGACGAGCCGATGTTGTGTCCGTGTGTCTCTCTCTGTCTGAGTCTCTCAAAGAGGGCCTTATATAGGGATTTCTGGTGGGGGGTGCACTAGAGCAACCCCAATACCATTGGCTAGAACAGGGTGTCCTTTAAGCCTATTGGCTCTTGCCTGGGGAAAAGAAACATCCTGCCCGGGGAAGAAACATCTTGCCTGGGGAAAAAACATCCTGTCAGGGGAAGAAACATCCTGCTGAGAATGAAACAAGGTTGCTTCTCTCAGGATGTGGAGAACTCTGAGGATGGGGGAGGGTAACCTATCTATCAACCACCAAAAGCTTACCAAGCAAGAAAAGCCTGAAACCAGAGGGATTCACACCTTAGTTCTACAAGACCTACAAAGAATTAATACCAATACTCCTCAAAGTATTCCATAAAACAGAAAAGAAAGGAACCCTTCCAAACGCATTCTACAAAGCTCGTATCATCCTGATACAAAAACCAGGCAGAGGCACATCAAGGAAAGAAAAATTCAGACCAAAATCTCTGATGAATACTGTTGTAAAAATTCTCAATAAAATTCTGGCCAATCACATACAAAAAACATATTTAAAAAATAGTGCACCATGATCAAGTGGGGTTCATTGGGGGACTGGCAAGGTTGGTTCAACATAAGGAAATCAATAAATATAATTCATCATGTCAACAGACCTAAAGATAAGAATCATATATCAAATGATGCTGAGAAATAATTTGTCAAAATATAGCACCCGCCGGGTGCGGTGGCGCACGCCTGTAATCCCAGCACTTTGGGAGGCTGAGGCAGGAGGATCACAAGTTCAAAGCCAGCCTCAGCAATGGCGAGGCACTTAGCAACTCAGTGAGACCCTGTCTCCAAATAAAATACACAAAAGGGCTGGGGATGTGGCCCAGTGGTCGAGTGCCCCTGAGTTCAATCCCCGGTACACACACACACACACACACACACACACAAAAAAAAAAAAAAAAAAAAAATACAGCACCCTTTCATGTTCAAAACACTGGAAAAATTAGGGATAGTAGGAACATACCTCAACATTGTCAAAGCTATCTCTGCTAAGCCCAAGGCCAATATCATTCTAAATGGAGAAAAATTGGAAGCATTCCCTCTAAAAACTGGAACAAGACAGGGATGCCCTCTTTCACCACTTCTATTCAACACAGTCCTTGAAACTCTAGCCAGAACAATTAGACAGATGTAAGAAATTAAAAGGATATAAATAGGAAAATAAGTACTCAAGCTATCATTATTTGCTGACACCATGATTTCATACTTAGAGAATCCATAAAATGCCACCAGGAGACTTCAAGAATTAAATAATGAATTCAGCAAAGTAGCAGGATATAAAATCAATACCCATAAATAAAATGCATTTCTATACATCAATGACAAATCCTCTGAAACAAAATCAGGAAAACTACCCCATTCACAATAGCCTCAAAAAAGAAAACAAAAACAATCAAACAAACAATCAAAGAAACAAAAACCACTTGGAAATCAACTTAATAAAAAGGTGAAAGAATTCTACAACGAAAACTACAAAGCACTAAGGAAAGAAATTGAAGATGACCTTAGAAGACGGAAAGGTCTCCCATGCTCATAGACAGGCAAAATTAATATTGTCAAAATGGCCATACTACCCAAAATGCTATAAAGATTCAATGCGATTCCAATTAAAATCCCATCATCTTTCCACATAGAAATAGAAAAAGCAATCATGAAATGCATTTGGAAAAATAAGAGAGCCACAATAGCCAAGGCAATCCTTAGCAAGAAGTGTACAGCAGGAGCCATCAAGATACCAGACCTTAAAGTATACTACAAACCTATTGTAACAAAAATGTCATGGTATCAGCACCAAAATAGACATGTAGACCAATGGTACAGAATAGAAGACACGGAGAAAAAACCACGAAAATACAGTTATACTAGACAAATGCGCCAAAAACATACATTAGAGAAAAGATAGCCTCTTCACTAAAGGGTGCTGGGAGAACTGGAAATCCATACACAGTAAAATGAAAATAAACCCCTGTCTCTCACCGTGCACAAATCTCAACTCAAAGTGGATCAAGGACCTAGGAATTAGACCAGAGACCCTGCACCTAATAGAGGAAAGAGTGGGCCCAAATGTTCATCATGTTGGCTTAGACCCTGACTTCCTTAACAGGACTCCTAAAGTGCAAGAAATAAAATCAAGAATTATTAAATGGGATGACCTCAAACTAGAAAGCTTCTTATCAGCAGAAGAAACAATGAGGTGAAGAGAGAGCCTACATTTTGGGAGCCAAGTTTTGCCACACGCACATCAGATAGAGCACTAATCTTTAGAATACATACAGAACTCAAAAAAACTTACACCAAATATACAAACAACTATATCAATAAATGGGCTAAGAAGCTGAACAGACACTTCTCAGAAGAAGACACACATTCAATCAACAAATATATGAAAAATGTTCAACATCTCTAGTAATTAGAGAAATGAAAATCAAAACTATTCTAAGATATCATCTCACGCCAGTCAGAATGGCAGTTGTCAAGAATACAGACACCAATCAATGATGGCAAGGATGTGCGGGAAAAGGCACACTCACACATTGCTAGTGGGACTGCAAATTGGTGCAACCAATCTAGAAAGCAGTATGGCAATTCCTTGGAAAACCTGGAATGGAACCACCATTTGACCCAGCTATCCCACTCCTGGGTATACACCCAAAGGACTTAAAATCAGCATACTACAGTAATACAGCCACGTCAATGTTTATAGCTGCTCAGTTCACAATAGCTAAATGTGCAAGCAACCTAGGTGCCCTTCAATAGATGGATAAAGAAACTGTGGTAGATATACACAATGGAATACTACTCAGCATTAAAAGAGAATAAAATTACGGCATTTGCAGGCAAATGGATGGAGTTGGAGAATATGTTGCAAAGTGAAGTAAGCCAATTCCAAACAACCAAAGGCTGAATGTTCTCTCTGATAAGTGGATGCTGATCCATATGGGAGGGGGCATGAGAAAAATGGGGGAACTTTGATGGGGCAAAGGGGAGGGGGGATGGAGAGGGAGCATGGGGGCAAGAGAGATGGTGGAATGAGATGGACATCATTACCCTAGGTACATGTATGAGTGCATATATGGTGCAAAGCTACATCTACATCATATACAAGCATAAAGATGAAAAGTTGTGCTGCAACTGTATACAATGAATCAAAGTACATTATGCTGTCATACATACCTAATTAAAATAAGTGAATTGATTAATAAAAAGATATTGTCGATGTTAACATTAACAGGTTTATATTATTTTTAAATGAAGTCATGAAAGAACACAGTATTGTTTAAATTTCTCAGGTTTAATATCTATTAGGGAAAATATGGAAGAGGAAACCCACATAAACAAACCAGTCTGGGGTCTTCAGTGTTGGAAAAGGGATGTGGTGAACCTTGTATCAGGTACCTGTCCAGGGGGCTGCTCGGGGGGTTGGGGGGGAAGTTACCCCTCTGAGGCCTGGCTGACACAAGGGCTTGATGCCTTAGGCACAAGGGCTGCTCCTTCACCTGGTGGCTGAGGTGCTCCTGCTCCACAACCATGAGTGCTTCATAAATGCTCAGAGGATCATGCTGAACACCTAGGATCGTCTTCAGTACTTCTCACGGCCACACCAACCAGCATATGGCCCACAGGCTTGGTCTGAGTGTGTCCTTGTCTTCTTCCACTTCATTTACTTACTCAACTCACTTCCATTCTACCTGACACCAGTGTTGGTCTGCAACAGTTTGGACAGGCTTAAAAGTCATCCTTCAGCCTGGAGACAGGACAAGCCCTGGACTAGATGTCTTGTCACTACAGAGCAACAGGATGTTCCATGCCACAAGACATTAGGAACAGACACTTTAGGCTCCTTAAGAGCACTCAAGAGAGCTTCTTCTACATTCACACAGCTGTGATGATGTAAATATCAACACCAGCCTTCTGAAGACAGAAATTGGCAGTGGTAGAGAAAACTTACATACCTCACTCTTTGGGCACATAATTTCCCCATAAGTCCCCAAAATGGACTATATTCGTTAAGTTCATCTTATCTAACCTCTGGAAATAGGAAAACTTCCTCCTGAACCTGATCAGGAGCTAGGGAAGTAGCTCAGTGGAGAGTCTGCATATAGCATGCACAAGGACCCTGGATTTGATCCCAGCAACAGTAAATAAATATTTTAGATAGTTGCACAAAATTTAATTTTAAGCCACCTCCCATTTTTGTATTATCAAAGGGGAAGGAAAAAAACATGTACTGGATTCCCCATCTGGCCCCAGGACATGACTCCCGGGAGTCAAAGCCAACCTCACAGGTGCTACAGACAACCTCACAGAAGGGTCAGACTCCACCTTCCACCTCCAGCTCTGTCCCACACAGGCAGGCCTAGTCCTGATTTCCATCAGCTTCCTCATCAGTAAAAAGTCAAGACGCCCTGGTCTAGTCCCGGTTTGCCACTTACTAATTGTGTGCTCATTGCCAAATCCCAGCACACCTTGGTGCTTCTATTTTCTCTCCTATGCAAGGCAAATCACCTTTACCCAAGGTCCTTATGAGGAAGGCAGAGTGGAGTGAGTACAAAATTCTGCCACTGAGGACAGCACGCAGTGGTCACCAGGCTCAACCCCCAGAGCTGCTGACCCACCACTGACAGCAGCTGCCTGAGCTGAGTGTGTGAGGGACTAGGCCAAGAGACAATGCCTGAATTCAACCTGGGTTAAGCCCCTCCTGAGATGTGTGACTTGGCCAATTCACAAGGCCTCTTTCGGTGACAGTTTCTCTTCTATCACACATGATTCTGCTCATGCCAGAATCTAGCTGTGATCCTCAGAACAGGGCGGAAGTCTCAGAAATGAAGAAGCTTTCTGTCTCAGATTCTATCTCTGCCTTAGCCACACTCATGGCCTGGAGAGCTTAGCTAGCACCTCTGCATGCATACCAGTGAGTGGGCAGCAAGCTTGGCATCACTGCTGGACCCTGAAAGCATCCCATGAAGAACTGAACTGCTCTGGCTTCTGTGCTTCTGTCACCCCTTCAACAGTCAGCAGTGCATGAAGACGTGGCTTTGAACCTGTGGCTATTGATCAGTGCTGGCTCATGAGCTGGTGGGTCAGAAGCCCTGCCTCTCCTCTTGACACCGCTCACCAAGTGTCCCCGGGAAGGTCTTCAGAGGTTTATTTTAGCTTCTGCACACCCTGTGTACCCCTAACCAGCAATTTCTCTATTCTACAATGTGCCCAAATATGCTTTCTCCTCCCGAGCCCAGGACTGCAGGCTTCTAGGTCAGTCTCTAGCCACCAAAGACAGCTGATTGAAGGGAATTCCTGACTGCATCCATCACAAGCCCGCTGTCCAGATGGTGTAAAAGAAAGCATGCTGGTGACTGCTATCACTGCAGCCTCTCAGCACAAAGGTGTCCCTTTGCAGAATGCAGAGTGGCTCCACCCACTCCCACAGAAGTAGCCTTTAAGGCCTCCTGGGTCACCTGGGCCTTGGGCAATGGGCTGTGAGAGAGAAAGCACACTCTCATGCCAGTGGGCACAGGAAGTGAGCAAAGGGACTGGCTGGCACCTAGATAGCCTTCAGCTTCACTCAAAGAGTAACTACCTCAGGGGGGAAGTACCTGGGCACAAGGGAGAAACACCTGTCTGGCAACTGTTGCTAAGACGCAGCCCCATAAGTAGCACCCCAAAGGTGGTTCCTCTGGGCAGCCTCAGGGGCACTGCCTTCTGTAAGGCCAAGGGCAAGACAGCCTGCTAGGAAGGCTGGATCTCCTGCCTGGAGAACCTCGTTCCCAAATCCAGATACCGCCATGGAAGCCCTCAGTGAACTGGAGAGCACAGAGGTGGGATGGAAGCGAAATCCTCCAAAATCAGGGCCTTGAGGTACCCCGGAAAACAACCACTACCCGGGGAAGTGGGGTGAGGTGAGGGCCTGGGATCAGGGCTCAAAGCTCTAGCTTTGGAGGCCATTCAAACTCGCTGCATCTCAGATACTCGAGCCATTTCCAGGGAGTGGGTGAGAAGAGCCTAAAAGGAGGGGCTTGCCCCAAGGGATCCAGAAGTCCAGCTCTGTCCCCCTTCAGACTTTGCTCCCCACCAGAAGACATTCTGCAAGGTGCTTAGCTGCCAGGCAGGAACTTGAGAAACCTGTGAGTGCAGGCACAGGGCTGCTCCCTGCTAGCATCACTTGAAGTTGTTTCTTTGTTTCCAAAAGTGCTCTTCAGAAGAACTTTGGAAGAACCAGCTTAAACCAGTCACAGATACACAGCTCCTCTTCTAAGTGACCTAGGGTAAACTTTGTTCACTCTATCTCATTGTAATGCTAAATTCTCTGCCCTAAATGAAGTGCATCTGCCATTTGTTTGGTTTGGTTTGGTTTGGTAGTGGGCATAGAAGTCAGGGGTGCTTTACCACTGAGATACATCTGGGGGTAGAGATTTCTCAGAACAAAGGAAAGAAAACATGATGCCTTTGGTATCATTGTGAGCCCTCCCTAAATCAGTTTGCAACATTCTTGCTGCTTTGTACTATAGAAATAGACTGCCCAAACAGGAATGTATGTGTATTACCTCACATGAAGACAAAGGCTAGTATGTCAAAGGGAACTCACCAGAGTATATAAGCCTATCACACCCTAGTGGGAATGTTCAGCCTTTCTATAAGAATCCACTGAGTCTGTATGCACACAGAGAAACACTGCTTCCTACTGACTACCCTGGTGTCCTCCGTCTCTGTGTGAGAATCCCACGCAACATTTCATTTTGTTTTATTTGAGGCAGGATCTCACTTCTCTTATACTTCTCTTTGCTATAGATTTAGAATGACCAGCTTACTTACAAGTTTTTACATCCAATGAGAAGTCAAAGGAACATCTGAAAAAAGATGTTGAACTCTCTTAAATAAATCGTGGCGTATAAAAACTGACATGAAAACCAACTCAAATTTTAAGCTCCCTGTGTTTAGAAATCTTAGCTATGGTGTACTATTTAAAAACAACTTGTCATAGCTGATTCGTACCCATTTTAGCAACTCTTCCAAAATTACTTTTAAAATAGTCTAACACGAGTGTTTTTCCATAGAAATAATTCAGATGACTTGTATAGAAAGTGTCCACAGGGCATTGGTATCATGGGCTGGAGTTGTAGCTCAGTGGTAGAGAGCATGCCTAGAAAGTACAAGGCCTTGGAGTTTAACCCAAAGCCCTGCAAGAAAAGGAAAAGAAGGAAAGGGAGAAAGAAGGCATGGAGGAAGGAAAAAAAAAAAAAAAAAAAAACAGGACTGAGTCATTAAAACAAAAGGACAAGTGGTACAAAGAGAAATATAGGACATAATAGCTCTTTAAAGATTTTACAAAGCTTTAGAATTTTAGTTACATCAAACTGGGTGATATTATAACTGTCTAGAAGAGCACACAAGAAGTTCCGCCTCGGCCTGGCTGCAACCAAAGCAAGGGGTGGGTGGCATGGAGAGGACTGCTCTCTGGCTCAATTGGGACAGGCTTGAACCTGCGCTGCATCAGGATGCACAGCATAGTGAAGGGGCCAAGGCTTCCCTGACAGGCAGCCTGAGTGTGCTAGGCCCCTGAGAGCCCATGCCCATGGGCCCATCCCCCACTACCCCCCTTCCCACTGGTTCACAATGGTCTGCTCCGTTGCCTGGTGCAGGTTGGATTTCCTGACCAGAGGCCTGAGTGTCCACAGCCTGTTTTGGCGTGGCTGGGCATGGTGTGGTGGCATTGGGGAATAGCCAAAGTAGCCTTCGCGTGATGGAGGGGCAACAGTTGCCCCTCAGCCATACTTGGGCGTGGTCCTGGAAGAAGTAAGCAGGGTTGTGGTCTGCCTTGTCTGAAGACATGGAAACAGGCCCTAATCCCTGTGGCTGTCCCTGGGAGTCGGTGATATGTGCAGCTATTGGATTTTTGGCTATTCTCCTGTTTGTGTGGAGAAGTTGTCAGTCTGTTAGAAGCAGGCGCTACTTGAGAAGAGAAAGTCAGCTTGCTCTAAAACTTGCTGGACTCATTGAAAGAAAATGTGAACTACTTGAGAAAGTTCACCTTGTTCAAAAAGAGTATGAAGGCTTAGAGTCATCTTTAAAGGATGCCATTTTTGAGAAGGAGTCCATAGAAGCCCCAAATTTGGGGGCAATATGTGAAGAGCTGGATAGGTCCAAATCCAAACTTGGGGATGAAATACTCTTTCTAGGAAAAGAGCTAAAAGAAGAGAAAACTAAACATTGTCAACAGGTTGAATGGATGGCAGATATATCTAAAAGGATTAAGTCCCTAGAAGATGAATCCAAAGCCCTCAAGTCACAAATAGCTGAAGCTAAAACAACCTGGAGAATATTTCAGAGGAATGAAGAAGGATCTGGGGGAGCAATAAGAAAGGCTTTGGATGAAACTTCCCAACTTCAGGAAAGTCAGAAACAGCTTTCACAAGAAGCTGAGGCATGCAAAGAAAAAGCAAATGACCTTAATAAGCACAAAATAACACTTGAAGACTCTGAAGTACATGCAGAACAAGTTGTAAGAGGTAAAGAAAATCACATTAAGTCTCTGAATGAACACTTGCTGAAGATGAAAGATTGGGCTCCTGTACTTGTACAAGACCTAAAAGATGATGGTACCTTGGAATTGGAAATAAAGGGTGAATCCAACATTGGTGCTGACTTCGATGATCAGCCAAAAGGAGCTTTGAAGAAATGGGTTTATGTTGGTAAGTTTAATGGCTCTATTGAAACCTTACAAGGAGAAAGAAATCAAACTTTTACTTTAGTATCTGAAGTAGATAAAAGAAAGGAAGCCCTTGTAGAACATATTACCAATCTGAAGATAGAACAAGCATCGTTGCAGGCAGAAAATACACAGTTTGAAAGTGACAATCAGAATCTTGAGCAGAAACTGAAAGCCATGACTGAATTACATCAAGAAAATGTGATGAACCTCCAAAGGAAATTAATAGTAGCAGAAAACTGCCAGGTAGAGCAAGAGGAGAAACTTCGCAAAGTGGAAGAAAAGATCAGCCACACAACTGCACTTCTGGACACCTATAGAAATCGAGCCAAAGATCTTGAAGAAGAATTGGAGAGAACCATTCATTTTTGGCAGGGTCACCTTATTTACTATGAGAAAAAAGCACATGATAATGAGTTGGCAGCTCAGAGTGCTGAAAGATACCTGAGTGATCTAAGGAAACAAAATGCTCACAAGAGACGACAAGTACGTGAAATAGAGTTTAAGTTTCAACTTCTAGAAAAAGATCCTTACCCGCTTGATGTTTCAAATACAGCCTCTGGCAGAGAGCATTCCCCAAATGGTCCCTCACCATTGGGTCGACCTTCATCTGATGAAAACCAAGCAACTGGCTCTGGCTCTGTTTTTCCACCTTTCCCTCCAATCAGAGGTCCATGGTTTCCAGTGGATCCAAGGAGTCAGTTCATGAGAAGAGGACCTTTCTTCCCTCCACCTCCTCCAGGAAACATGTATGGAGCACCTCGAGAATATTTTCCACCTGGCCCACCACCCCCTCCATGGCCAGTGGGTAATGGCGATTCACCCAGGGGTTTTCCTCAGTATCTTCCCCCAAGAGCTGGATTCCCTCCCCCAGCCCTGCATTCTGAAAGTAGAAGTGAGTTCCCTGCAGGGTTCATTCCACCTACAAGTGAGCCTGCTACTGATCATCCAGAACCACAACAAGAAAACTGACAATAGTTTTCATCTGCCTTCAAAAGTAATTTATCTCTTATTTTTTGTTTAAGCAACTGCTTTTATTTTAGTGATCATACTTTTGCTCTAATTTAAGCTCAGAGGCATTATAATTCTTAGGATAGTAGTTTGTAAATAAAGATGATTTAAATATAAATCTTAGGAGTAAATTATTTCCATTTTATTTTATCTTAGAGAAGATAACATTTAATTTAATTATTCCAGTATTATATAAACAAATCTGGGAGTTTTACATATGTAATCTTGCTGTTGGTGATATTTGAACTCCCAATGAAGGCTCCCCCTCTATACAAAGAAATGTATTTACTATGCTTGTAGGAAACATGAAAGTGACTTTATTTTTAATTAAAGAATTTAATTCATTTAAAATCTTGTTTGGCATTGATAATAATAAAAATCAGGTAGTTTCTCCATGAAAAAAGTATTACTAGAACATACTAAGAGTAAACCACTTTTAATTGAATTTTGTGCATGGTGAGAGATAAGGGTTTAGTTTCAATTTGTTGCATATGGATTTCCAGTTTTCCCAGCACCATTTGTTGAAGAGGCTATCCTTTCTCCACTGTACATTTTTGGCACCTTTGTCTAATATAAGATAGCTGAAATTATATGTATTAGTCTCTGTGTCCTCAATTCTGTACCATTTGTCTATCAGTCTGTTTTGGTGCCTATACCATGCTGTTTTTGTTACTATTGCTCTACAGTATAAAGTGTGGTATGGTGATGCCACCTGCTTCACTTTTCTTGCTCAGGATTGCTTTGGCTATTCTGGGTGTCTTATTTTTCCAGATGAATTTCATGAATGGTTTTTCTATTTCTTTGAAGAATGACATTGGGATTTTGATTGGAATTGCATTAAATCTGTATAATGATTTTGGTAGTATGGACATTTTTACAATATTAATTCTACCTATCCAAGAGCAAGGTAGTTCTTTCCATCTTCTGAATTCTTCTATGATTTTTTCTTTAGTGTTCTATAAATTTCATTATAGAGGTCTTTCACCTCTTTTGTTAAGTTGATTCCCAGGTATTATTATTATTATTTTTTGATGCTATTGGAGACCAGAGAAAATATGCCTAATAGAAGAAAAAGTAAGCTCTAATTTCCAACATGTCAGATTAGGCCCCAAGTTCCTTAATAAGAATCCTGTAGTGAAAGAATTATTACCAAGAATTAATGAATGAAATAGATTTAAACTAAAAAGGTTCTTCTCAGCAAAACAAACAATCAGCAAGGTGAATAGAGAGCCAACTAATTGGGAACACATATTTAATACATGCACATCAGATAGAGCACTAATTTCTAGAATATATAAAGAACTCAAAAAACTTAACTCCAAAGAAACAAACAACCCAATCAATAAATGGGCTAAGGAATTGAAAAGACACTTCTTAGAAGAAGATACACAATCAATCAACAAATACATGAAAAAATGCTCAACATCACTGGCAATTAGAGAAATGCAAATCAAAACTACTCTAAGATTTCATTTCACTCCAGTCAGAATGGCAGCTATCAAGAACACAAATAACAATAAGTGTTAGAGAGGATGTGGGGAAAAAGGCACACTCATACATTGCTGGTGGGACTGCAAAATGGTACAACCATTATGGAAAGCATTATGGAAATTTCTTGGAAAGCTGGGAATGGATCCACCCTATGATCCAGCTATCCCACTCCTGGGTCTATTCCCAAAGGACTTAAAAACAGCATATTACAGAGACACAGCCACTTCAATGTTTATAGCAGCCCAATTCACAATAGCTAGGTTGTGAAACCAACCTAGATGTCCCTCAGTAGATGAGTGGATAAAGAAAATGTGTTATATATACAAAATGGAATTTTACTCAGCAATAAAAGAGAATAAAATAATGGCATTTGCAGGTAAATGGATGAAGTTGAAGAATATAATGCTAAGTGAAATTAGTCAATCTCAAAAATCAAATACCAAATGTTTTCTCTGATATAAGGAAGCTAGTTCACAGTGTTGTTGGATGGGAGTACATAGGAGGATTAGAGGAACACTAGAATGGTCAAAGGGAAGGGAGGGGAAGGAAGGAAGCAAGAGGGATGAAAGGGGGGAAAAGCAAAAAAAAAAAAAAAAAAAAAAAAAAGGTGGTTGAATGAGATGAATATCATCCTAAATGCATGATTGAAGACCTGAATGGTACGCATATACTTTGTATATAAGCAGTTGTATGTAAAAAGATGCTATATATGTGCACTATGAATTGTAATACATACTATTATTATAAATTATAAAAAAAAGAGTAAACCAGAAAACAGAAATAAACATGTCATGAAATAAAAAAATTTAGGCCTGGGGATATAGTTCAGTTGGTAGTGTGCTTGCCTCACATGTACATGGCTCTGATTCAATGCCCAGTTTAAAAAAAAAAAAAAAAAAGTAATAGTAGTAATTTCAAATACAAAAAAATTCCAGTTCTCAGAAAACTTTTAGGAATCTGAAACCTCATTTGAAGCTCACTCTATCCCCGTTTTTTCTTATATCTTGTTTATTTTATGCTCATTTTTATAAAATGCAGAATTGCATTCTGCTGTTTTTCACTGATATGGGGAGTGCTCTTGTCTTTGTTTTCGCAGTTTATTTTTGACATTTAATATCCCAGCTTGGGGTTGGCTATCTGTTATGTTGTATTGGCCTGATCAAGTCTCACCTCTGCCATAAAGATTGCAATCTTTTCGTGGTAACCCTTTCTATAGCACTCTAACATGCACTCTAATATGCTAAAGTTCCATGTATATGTTGGTACTTTTCTCATATCTCTACTGAATGACAATGGTCAAGTTGTTTTCTTACAGCAATATCAGTCTGTCTCAATGACTACTGCTTCACAACACGTCTGCATATCTGATAAGACATATACCCTCTCTCTCCTTGTTTTCATCATCAGACTTACCTTTGATATTTCAGTCCCATACTCTTCCATATACATTTTAAGTGGATTCATTTTAAAAAAATTTTTATTTTGAAATTACCTTTTGCTAACATATAAAAAGTTTATAGTAATTTATGTTGAACAATGTTTTTGCTTCATTCAGTTTTTAATTCTGAAATTGTCCACTTTTTAAAAAAATATTTTTAGTTATAGATGGACAATAATACCTTTTTTGTTTATTTGGTTTTTTTTATGTGGTGCTGGGGTTCAAACACAGTGCCTCATGCATGCTAGGTGAGTGCTATGCCACAGAGCCACAACCCCAGCCCTAAAAGTGTCCACTTTTTACACTTTTATTCAACACTGTACTGGCAGAATTCAAGATTTCATTGTTTTTTCATTCTGTTGATATTTCTTTCAGTTTAATGAAGTTTCCTTAATTTACTGACATACTAGTATTACAACGAATGGGTGTTTAATTTTTTAAAACATTTCTAGGATGTTTTTGTTTCTTTAAGAAATGTCATATATTTATTTTAAAATGCATTAGGGAAACAAATGTTGTTAGGGTACAGGTTAAGTGTCCTTTATTGAAATGCTTGATCCAGAAGTGTTCCAGACTTTGGTGTTTTACATAGACTTTACTGGTTGAGAATTCCTAATTTGAAAATTAAAAATCCAAAGTGCTCCAAAATCTAATACTTTTGAGTGCCACCATGATGCTCAAAATATGTTATATTTTGGAGCATTTTAGATTTTCAAATTAGGGATGTTCACAGTTTGTAACTACTATGATAATGTTATATCTTTTCTTATCCTCTATGTTATTGCCAGTTCATGTACCTAGGCTAATCTTGTGTCTTTTGCTTCAGGGAAAGGTGTGAAGAGAAGTGATCTTCCAGGTTGTGGGGTTTAAAAGCTTAGGACTTTAGGAGAATCTACAAAAGTTTTGGATAAATTCTATTTGAGAGTGAGCAGAGCTTCACCTTAATCATCTTGCTCTTTAAAAAATGCTTCCCTTACATTAAGACTCAAAAGAGATATGTGTGCTTTAAAAACAGTAACAATAACATTAATTTTCCTAGGAGAGGTCTTGCTCCTCTCTTTGTTGGTTGTTTGCCTGTCTGGCTGATACTCCTTGGTTGCTCCCTGTCTTCTGTCCATAGTCAGTTGCTTCCATGGCTTTTGGGACTGTGGCAAGGCCCATATCATGGTAGGAGTGTGTGATAGAGGAAACTGCTCATCTCATGGCATGTGGAAAGCAAAAGAAAGAGAAAGAAGAAAGAGGAGTTCTATTGTTCCCTTTTAGGGTACGCTCCCAATATCTTAAAGACCTCCACAGTCCTTACCTCTTAAAGGTTTTACTACCTCCCAATAATGCCAAGCTGGAAACCAAGCCTTTGTTTAACACATGAGCCTTTTGGGGACATTCCAATTCCAAACTAATATGGCAAGACCTAACAATTCACTTGACTCATGGGAAGCTCACTTATTTTAGCCCTAAGAAACAGTGTATGTAGGTCATTCCATATTTTCCTCCATCTCCCAGCCTTGCTTCCTCTAATTATCAATATTCTGGGAAGCAGAGTTTTCCCTCCTCTGATCCCTTATGTCCTTTTTTTTTTTTTTTAAATGAGGATCACTATGGATTTATGGGTTTGTTTGTATGTTTCTTTTAAGTTGTAGATGGACACAATAGCTTTATTTAATTAATTAATTTATTCCTTTAATTTTAAAAAATTATTCATTTATTCTAATTTGTTATATAGCCTGCAGAATGTAATTCATTTTATATTACATATATAGAGCACAATTTTTCAAGTCACTGGTTCTACACAAAGAATTTTCACACCATCTGTGACTTCATACATGTACTTAGGGTAATGATGTCTAACTCATTCCACCCTCATTCCTACCCCTTTACTCTTCCGTTCCCCTCCCTCCCCTTTGTTCTATTTAAAGTTCCTTCATTTTCCCATGTCCCCATTATGAGTCAGCATCCTAATATCAAAGAAATCATTTGGTTTTTTTGGGAATGGCTTACTTCACTTAGCATTATTTTCTCCAACTCCTTCCATTTACTTGCAAATGCCATGATTTTATTCTCTTTTAGTGCTGAGTAGTGTTCCATTGTGTATATATATACCAACGATTCCCTATCCATTCATCTACTGAAGGGTATCTGGGTTGGTTCCAAAGTTAGCTATTGTGAAATGTGCTGCTATAAATATTGATATGGCTGTGTCCCTGTAGTATGTTGTTTTTACGTCCTTTGGTTATACACGGAGGAGTGGGATAGCTGGGTCAAATAATGGTTCCATTCCAAGTTTTCCTAGGAACCTCCATGCTGCTTTCCAGATCGACTGCACCAATTTGCAGTCCCACCAGCAATGTATGAGTATGCCTTTTCCCCCACATCCTCCCAATACTTACTGCTGTTTGTATTGATAGCTGCCATTTTGACTGGAGTAAGATGAAATCTTAGAGTAGTTCAGAGTAGTTCATTTGCATTTCTCTAGTTACTAGAGATGTTGAACATTTTTTCATATATTTGTTGACTGATTGTATATCCTCTTCTGAGAAGTGTCAGTTCAGTTCCTTGGCCCATTTATTGATTGTTTTTTTTTTTTTTTTTTTTTTTGGTATTAAGGTTTTTGAGTGCTTTATATATCCTAGAGATTAATACTCTATCTGATGTGCTTGTGGTAAAGATTTGCTCCCATTCTATAGGTTCTTTTTAATTTAATTTGTTATAAATGCTTTTATAGTGCAATTCCTTTCATATTACATATAAAGAGCACAGTTTTCCAAGTCATTGGTTTTAAACAAAGTATTTTCATACCATTTTATTCACCTCTCTGATTGTTTCTTTTGCTGAGAAGAAACTTTTTAGTTTGAATCCATCCCACTTACTGATTCTTGGTTTTAATTCTTGCGCTATAGGGGTCTTATTAAGGATGTTGGGCCCTATTCGAACATGATGGAGATCTGGGCCTACCTTTTCTTCTAATAGATGCAGTTTCTCTGGTTTAATTCCTAGGTCCTCAATATACTTTAAGTTGAGTTTTGTACATGGAGAGATAGAAGTTTAATTTTGTTTTGTTCCATGTGGATTTCCAGTTTTCCCAGCACCATTTGTTGAAGAGGCTATCTTTCCTCCAGTGTACGTTTTTGGTGCCTTTGTCTAATATAAGACCACTGTGGATACGTGTGGGTTATTCTCTGTGTCCTCTATTCTGTACCATTGGTCTACAGGTCTATTTTGGTGCCAATACCATGCTGTTTTTTTTTTTTTTTTTTCTTTTCTTTCCCTATTGCATTGTAGTACAGTTTAAAGTCTGGAATAGTAATGCCACTAGCTTAACTCTTCTTGCTAAGGATTGCTTTGACTATTCTGGGTCTCTTAATTTTTCCAGATGAATTTCATGATTGCTTTTTTTATTTCTATGAGGAATGTTATTGGGATTTTGATTGGGATTGCATTGAATCTGTATACTGCTTTTGGTAGTATGGTCATTTTGACAAAATTAATTCTACATATCCAAGAACAAAGTAGATCTTTCCATCTTCTAAGATCTTCTTTAATATCCTTCTTTAGCTTGCTGTAGTTTTCATTGCAGAAGTCTTTCACCTCTTTCATTAAGTTTATCCCCCCCCCCCTTTTTTAAGCTATTGTAAATGGGTTGAATTTCCTAGTTTCTTTTTCTGAGGATTTTTCACTGATGTACAGAAATGCCTTTGATTTGTAGGTATTGATTTTATATCCAACTACTTTGCTGAATTCATTTATTAGTTCTAGAAGATTTCTGGTGGAATTTTTCGGGTCTTCTAGGTATAGAATCATATTGTCTGTAAATAATGATAATTTGGGCTCTCCTTTTCCTATCCATATCCCTCTAATTTTGTCCATCTTTCTAATTGCTTTGACTGACTAGAGTTTCAAGACTATATTAAATAAAAGTGGTCAAAGAAGGCATCCCTGTCTGATAATTGGTTTTGTGAATACATAATTGATTTTTGAATCCCAACCTGGTTGTAATATTTGATGCATTGGTGAATTTGATTTGCTCTTATTTTGTGGAGTGTTTGTGCATCTACGTCCATGATGGATATTATAACTTTTTCTTTTCTTGTGAAGTCTATATTATGTTTTAGAATAAGGGCCTCATAAAATCAGCTGAAATTCTGCTTTCAGAGTTTAAGTTTGGTATTAGTGTTTCCTTAACTGTTCAGTAGAACTGACTAGGGAGGTTACCTGGGCCTGGACTTCTTTGCTACAGTAATGCTTTTAACTAACATTTAATTTTCTTTAATAAATGTAGAGTTCATATTTCCCATTTCTTATGTGAGAGATGGTAAGCATTTTTTAAAAAAATTTCAGTGTCAGTGGAATAACTCTGATACCTTATGTCTCTTCGAAGTTCATTAACTTATTCTCTTTATTATGTCTTATTTCTACATTTGGGCGGTTTAATATTTACTTTATGGTATCTTCTTGAAATTCTTAGCCAATTATTCATTCTCCTGCATTTAGGGCCAAAAATATAAACAATATTTACTGCATTGGTAATTTTAGATGTCTTATTTTTCCATTAGTATTCAGTTTAAAATATTTTATAAATTTCCATTATAATTAATTCTTTCTTTTCATAGATTTATGGGTTTTTATTTATCTTTTTGTTATCAATTTCTAGCTTAATTGCATACTGGTAAGAACATGCTAGTAAATTATTTCAAACCTTTGAAATTTATACTGGGACCATGACCAATTTTGGTAAATGATCCACCTGCACTTGAAACAGTTGTGTACTTTGTCAACAGCTGGTGCAGTATTCTGTATGTTTATCAACCATACTGTTCAGATTCTACATCCTGATTGACTGACATGACTGCTTATTGTAATAGTTGAGAAAAGTATGGTTACATTTTAAATTGGTTTATTTTTTTTCTTATACTTATTTTCCATTTGGGGCTTTACAAATTTAAAAGCTATGTTATTAGGTCATATAAATTCATGATTATATTATTTTTCTTGTAAACTCCCCATTTCATCATAACGAAATGTCCATTTTGTTTTCTAGCATACTTCTCTCACCATGATTTCTTCTTCAGGTAGTAACAGAACCATACCCAGTGCCCTTTCCATGTTATTTGGCCATATGTACAACTTTCCCAACCTATTACTCTTGCTCTTTCTGGGATACAATCTCAAGGTATGCTTCTGGAAAACAGCATACAAGTGTTAATTGTGTTTACTCAAGTCTCAAAATGCATGAGTTTCTCTCCTCCCTCTGTGTTGGGAATGGCTCAAACCCAGGCCTCCCCCAGGTTAGGGCAGCACTGTATGCTAACCTACACCCAGCCAATAAATTTCCTGCCAGCCACCGAAGTCATATGATTAAACATAGTTAATGAAATACGGCATAAAGCGTAACTAATAAGAGAACAGTTAAATAAGACTAAGTCCACACTAAGCTATAAAAAGTTCTAGTTCCAACAAAAATAATACACAAAAGTAGTTTTAATATAAGTGAATTCACGATAGCTAAGGCCCAAACTGGGATTAGATACCCCACTATTCTTAGCCTTAAACACAAACACTCAATAAACAAGAATGTTCACCAGAGTACTACTAGAAATAGCCTAAAAATCAAAGGACTTGGCTTTACATTCCATCTAGAGGAGAGATATATGCCTTACCAACTTTCCCAACATCATCCTATATACCGCCATTTTCAGCAAACCCTAGCAAGGCCTCACAGCAAGCAGGAGAATTTTACATTAACACATTAGGTCAAGGTGTAGCCTATAAGGTAAAAAGAAATGGGCTACATTTGCTATTAACTAGAACAAAATCTATGATAGCTTTCATGAAACCTGAAAGCCCAAGGTGGATTTAGTAGTAAGCTAAGAATAGAGAGCTTAGCTGAATTGGATGATAAAACACGCACACTCCGCCTGTCACCCTCTTCAAAAGTATAAACCATAATTTAATACAAAATTTTACTAAATCAGGCCATATAAGAAGAGATAAGTCATAACAAGGTAAACATACTGGAAAGGGTATTTGGAATAATCAAAATGTAGC
Source organism: Tamias sibiricus (assembly GCA_025594165.1). Taxonomy (NCBI): domain Eukaryota; kingdom Metazoa; phylum Chordata; class Mammalia; order Rodentia; family Sciuridae; genus Tamias; species Tamias sibiricus. Next base: position 72,590,455 of record CM046669.1, read on the forward strand.
TTAATATTTAAAGCACCCAGCTTGCAACCAGCTTTCATACACTAGGAACATTGTGAACTAATGCTAGCCCATAATCCTTAAAGAATTCAACAGTTAATTAATAAAACAAAATATTTACCCTAAATAAAAGTATAGGATATAGGAATCTTCAGCTTGAGCTATAGAGATAGTACTGTAAGGGAAAGATGAAAGAAGAAATTAAAGTAAAATAAAGCGAAGACTAAATCTTTTACCTTTTGTATAATGATATAACCAGAAAATCGTTGACAAAAAGAATTTAAACCAAAGTCCCGGAAACCAGATGAGCTACTTATGAGAAGCTAACTAGAGCCAATCCATCTATGTAGTAAAATAGTGGAATGACTTATAAGTTGAGGTGCAAAACCTAATGAGCCTGCTGATAGCTGGTTGTCCAGACTAGAATCTCAGTTCTACTTTAACTTTACCTAAAGCACCAGCAAGCTGAATGTAAATTTAAATATTAATCTAAAGAGGAACAGCTCTTTAGAACAAGTGGAAGACCTTAATTAGAGAGTAAAATTTTCAATTTTCATACTTGGCTTAAGAGAAGCCATCAATTAAAAAAGCATTAAAGCTTAACTCAGATTACCCAAACTTAATACCTGGATTTTAAATAACCTCCTAAATCCAAACTGAACTAATCTATGAACAAATAGAAGGAATAATGTTAAAATAAGTAACAAGAAAGTCAATTATCCCTGCATAAGTTTACATCACACAAAATAATTCACTGATAATTAACAATGTTATAATATTAACAAAATATAAAACCATTATTAGTCACATTGTTAATCCAACACCAGCATGCATTTTAAGGGAAAATATTTAAAAGAGTAAAATGTATGAAGACACAATTGTTGTAAAAATACTTTATATTAAACCAGCAACTTGAAAAATTGTTCTCTTTATACGTAATGTGAAATGAAATGTATTCTGCAAACGTGTATAAATTAGAATAATAAAAAAATATAAAAGAGTAAAAGGAAATCTGCAAACACTAACCCCGCCTGTTTACCAAAAACATCATCTCTCACATTAATAGTATTGGAGGCATCTGCCCAGTGACTCATGTTTAACGGCCATGATATCCTTACTGTGCAAAGGTAGCATAATCACTTGTTCCTTAAATAGGGACTTGTATGAACGGCTTGACGAGGTTTTAACTGTCTCTTACTCTTAATCAGTGAAACTGACCTTCCCATGAAGAGGTGGGTATAAACAAATAAAACAAATAGACCCTATGGAGCTTAAATTTAATAGTCCAGCATTTCCAACTCTGCCCACAGGACTAAAAACTATGCTTACGAGGCTAAGAATTTTGGTTGGGGTGACCTCAGAGTATAAACAAACCTCCAAATGATTTTAATCTAAACATGACCTGTCCAAATTTAAATTCATTAATTGACCTAAACAATCTGATCAATGGAACAAGTTACCCTACAAATAACAGCGCAATCGTACTCAAGAGTTCATATCAACAGTTAGGGCTTACGACCTCAATGTTGGATCAGGACATCCAAATGGTGTAACCACTATTAATTGTTCATTTGTTCAATGATTAAAGTACTACATGATCTGAGTTCAGAACAGAGAAATATAAGTGGGTTTCTATTATTATATTTCTCCCAGTACAAAAAGACAAGAGAAATCAGGCTCATTTCCCACCTATGCCTTAGAACAATAGATGAAATAATCTAAATCTAGTATACTATCACATACCTTGCCCTAGAACAGGGTTTGTTAAGATGACAGAGCCCTACAATCGTGTAAGATTTAAAACATTATTACCAGAGGTTTAACTCCTCTTCTTTAATTAACATACTCCTATTAAGTCTTCCAATCCCGATAGCCATAGCTTTCTTAACTCTAGTTGAATGAAAAATGCTAGTTTATACCCAACTTCGTAAAGGCCAGAATGTTGTAGGACCCTATGGTTTACTGCAACCATTTGCTGATGCAATAAAATTATTTATTAAAGAACCTCTTAAGGGGCTGGGATTGTGGCTCAGTGGTGGAGCGCTCACCTAGCACGTGTGCTGCCCGGGTTCGATCCTCAGCACCATGTAAAAATAAATAAAGGCATTGTGTACAACTAAAATAAATAAATATTTTTTTAAAAAAAGAACCTCTTAAACACGTATCATCAATTCTTTTATTTATCATTGCACCCTACTTATCCCTCACCCTAGCATTCACTATATGAATCCCCCTACCCATTCCACAAGCTCTCATTAATATAAATATAGGGAGTACTCTTTATTCTCGATACATCACGTCTAGCTGTATATGCAATTCTATAATCAGGGTGAGCCTCTAACTCCAAATATGCACTAATCTGAGTACTATGCACTGTAGCACAGACAATCTCCTATGAAGTAACCCTGGCTATTATTTTATTATCTGTCCTACTTATAAATGGCTCCTTTACCCTTTCCACCCTAATTATAATCCAAAAATTCACAATTACTACTGCCAACATGACCCTTAGCAATAATATGATTTATTTCAACATTACTAGAAAATAACCGAGCCCCTTTTGACCTAACAGAAGGAGAGTCAGAACTTGATTTGAGCTTCAATGATGAATATGCAGAGGGTCCCTTCACCTTATTTTTTATATCCTAATATACAATCATTATTATAATGAATGCTTTAACAACTAATCTTTTTGTAGGAGCAATTTTTAACCCTCTACTCTGTAAGCTGCCTGTCGTGGCCAGCCACAAACGCCGCGGGAGGAAAACTCTCGGAGGCAGAGTAAAGCTATTACTACTTTTACTTCTACTTTCTTAGAGAGAGCTTAGAGAGAGAAAGAAAGATTTTTCTTCTTCTTAGAAAGAGCTTAGAGAGAAAGATTAGAGATAGCTTTTTCTTCTTCTTAGAGCTTAGAGAGAAAGATAGAGCTTTTTCTTCTTCATCTTCTTAGAGCTTAGAGAGAAAGACAGAGAGCTTGAAAGAGAGAGATTTCTTCTTTAGAGAGAGAGCTTAGCTTATAGAGCTTCTTTCTTCTTTCTTCTTTCTTCTTTCTTCCTCGGGAGCCTCGGCCTGACTCTGACCAGGAATTACTTCTTCTATCTGGTTTCTCTTCTGTAACTGCTCTGCCTATGTTCTGGCCGCTCTGATTCTTTTCTTCTTCTCCGACCCGAACTCTTCTTCCGACCGAGCGACTGCATGACTGACTGAATGAATTCATTCTTCTCCTGACTCCGACCGCTTTCACCCGGTTATATACCTTTAGCTTTGCAGGTGCCTCACGTGCATTTACAGGTGCGTCACATACATACTTATTATCAGGTGGAACTTATGGCTTCCAGCTGACCGCAATAGCCCTTCCTAATTGGGGCTCCTTCACTACTCCACAAAACTTTTACATTTAGTTTTACCCTTATAGCCCAAATCCTAACTTCCACTTTCCTGTGAATCCGAGCATCCTACCCATGACTCCATTATGACCAACTAATACATCTTTTATGAAAAAACTTCCTGCCCCTAACACTGGCCCTATGTATATGACACATTTCCCTGCCCATCATCACAGCATGTGTACCTCCCAAACCTAAAGAAATATGTCTGATAAAAGAGTTACTTTGATAAAGTAAGCCATAGAGGTTTAAATCCTCTTATTTCTAGAACCATAGGATTCTAACCTAATCCTAAGAATTCAAAATTCTCTGTGCTACCCTCACACCATGTTCTATTTAGTAAGGTCAGCTAAATAAGCTATTGACCCCATATTCCAAAAATGTTGGTTTATATCCTTCCCATACTAATTAATCCCTTAGCCTCCTCCACCATTTACCTCACCCTATTTTCAGGAACCTTTATTACACTATTTAGTTCCCACTGAACACTCATCTGAGTAGGATTAGAAATAAGCATATTAGCCATTATCTCTATCCTTATTGACAAAGCAAACCTTTGATCAACAGATGCTGCATCCAAATATTTTTTAATTCAAGCTACTGCATCAATGATTCTGATAATAAGCACAATCTTTTGTTTCAGAGACTCAGGTCAATGAACTTTAGCCAGCTTATATAACCAAATCTCATCCCTCATATTTACCATTGCACTATGAATAAAAATAGGACTAGCTCCATTCCACCTTTGAGTCCCAGAAGTTACTCAAGGAATCCCACTTACATCAGGATTAATTCTACTAACATGACAAAAAATTGCCCCAGTCTCTATTGTATTTCAAATTGCACCTTCTATTAATTCCACCCTAATAATACCTATAGCAATTCTATCTATCATATTAGGAGGCTGAGGAGAACTTAACCAAATCCAACTATGAAAAATCTTATCATACTCATAAATTGCACATATAGGCTGAATAATAGAAATAGTTACATGTAATTCTACTCTAACTACATTTAACTTAACTATTCACATTATACTTAAAATTAACCTGTTTATATCACTTTATTACAACCACAAAAAAACCAATATCTTATCCCTTTCAAATATATGAAATAAATTCCCCCCCCCCTTTTTTTTTTTTTTGGTACTGGGGATTGAACTCAGGGGCACTCAACCACTGGGCAACATCCCCAGCCCTTTTTTGTATTTTATTAGAGACAGGGTCTCACTGAGTTGCTAAGTGCCTCGCCATTGCTGAGGCTGGCTTTGAACTCGCGATCCTCCTGCCTCAGCCTCCCAAGTGCTGGGATTACAGGCGTGTGCCACCGCACCCGGCTAAATTCCCCCTTTTAATCTCAACAATTCTCATTCTACTAATATCCTTAGGATGACTTCCATCTTAACTGGATTTACCCCCAAGCGAGTTATCATTAAAGAATTTGTATCAAACAATGATATTATTTTACCAACATCAGTAGGAGTAATGACCCTCTTAAACTTATTCTCTTACATGCGACTTATCTACTCAACATCCCTAACACCATTTCCATCATGCAATAATATAAAAAAAATAAAATGATAATTCAATAATACAAAACCAATCCCTCTCATATAACACTCATAATTATATCAACCCTTTCTCTCCTCCCCTTATATATCTCCTATCATCCCTAAGCTAAGAATTTAGGTTAATTCAGACCAAGAGCCCTCAAAGCCCTAAGTAGGTAACAACACTTAATTCCTGTAATAAGGACTGCATGACTCTATCTTACATATCTGAATGCAAATCAATCACTTTAATTAAGCTAAGACCTTACTATAACATTTATCCTCCTAGATTGATGGGATTTAAACTCATAAAACTTTAGGTAACAGCCAAATGCCTAATTCACCTGGCTTTAATCTACTTCTCCTACAGTCAGAAAAGAAGGTGAAAGACGTTAAACATTTTTTTTTCATATATTTGTTGATTGTTTGTATATCATCTTCTGAGAAGTGTCTGCTTAGTTCCTTGGCCCACTTATTGATTGGGTTATTTTTTTTTTTAGTATTAAAGCTTTTAAGAGCTTTATAAATCTTTGAGGTTAGGGTTCTATCTGATGTGCTTGTGGTAAAGATTTGCTCCCATTCTGTAGGTCCTCCATTCACCTCACTGTTGCTTTTGCTGAGAAGAAGCTTTTTAGTTTAAATCCATCCCATTTATTGATTCTTGTTTTGAGTTCTTGTGCTATAGGGGTCTTATTGAGGAAGTTGGAGCCTAAACCAACATGATGGAGATTTGGGCCTACTTTTTTCTTCTATTAGGTGCAAGTTCTCTGGTTTAATTCCTAGGTCCTTGGTCCATTTTGAGTTGTTTTGTGCATGGGGAGAGAAAAGAGATTTAATTTCATTTTATTACATAAGGATTTCCAATTTTTCAACACCATTTGTTGAAGAGGCTGTCTTTTCTCCAGTGAACATTTTTGGCAACTTTGTCTAATATAAGATAAGTGAAGGTGTGTGGGTTCAGCTCTGAGTCTTCTATTCTGTACCATTGGTCAACTGGTGTGTTTTCATGCCAATACCATGCTGTTTTTGTTACTATTGCTTTGTAGTACAATTTAAGGCCTGGAATAGTAATGCCACCAGTTTCATTCTTTTTGCTAAGACTCGCTTTGGGTATTCTGGGTCTCTTATTTTTCCAGATGAATTTTATGATTGCCTTTTCTATTTCTATGAGGAATGATATTGGGATTTTGATTGGTATTACATTGAATCTGTATAGTGCTTTTGGGAGAATGGTCATCAACTCTAAGATTTCATCTTACTCCAGTCAGAATGGCAGTATCAAAAACACAAACAACAATAAATGCTGTCGAGGATATGGGGAAAAAGGCACACTCTTACATTGCTGGTGGAACTGCAAGTTGGTGAAGCCAATCTGGAAAGTAGTATAAAGATTCCTAGGAAAACTGGGAATGGAACCACCACTTGACCCTGCTATCCCACTCCTTGGCCTATTCCCAAAGGACTTAAAAACAGATTACTACAAGGACACAGCCACATCAATGTTTATAGCAGCACAATTCACAATAGCTAGATTGTGGAACCAACCCCAATGCCCATCAGCTGATGAATGGATAGGGAAACTTTGGTATATATACAAAATGGAACACTCCTCAGCACTAAAAAAGAATAAAATCATGGCATTTGCAGGTAAATGGATGGAGTTGGAGAAAATAATGCTAAGTGAAGTTAGCCAATCCCAAAAAACCAAAGGTTGAGTGATCTCTTTAATATGAAGATACTAACGTATAAAGGTAAGACAGAGGGAATGAGAGGAATGAAAGAGCTTCAAATAGAACAAAGAGGGGGGAAGGAGGGGAGGGGATAAGGGGATAGGAATAATGGCAGACTGAGTTATTCATGATTACCCTAAATACATGTATGAAATACACAATTGTTGTAAAAATACTTTATATTAAACCAGCAACTTGAAAATAAAATAAAATAGAAAAAAAAAAAAAAAAGAAAGAAAGAAAGAAAAGAAAAGAAGGTGGGAGAAGCCCTGGCAGAGTTAAAGAGCTGCTTCTTTGAATTTGCAATTCAATATGAGTATTCACCTCAGGACTTGGTAAAAAGAGGATTCAAGCTCTAAAAGATTTACAGCCTAACACTTGCTCAGCCATTTTGACACCTGCCTTTGTTCATCAACCACTGATTTTTCTCAACTAATCACAATGATATTGGAACCCTTTACCTTCTATTCAGTGCCTGAGCAGGAAAGTAGGCAAAGCTCTTAGCTTATTAATTCGGGCTGAGATAGGACAACCCAGAGCCCTGTTAGGGGATGATAAGATTTATAATGTTATCATAACCAAACTCTCATTTGCAATAATTTTCTTCATAGTTATGCCAATCATAATTGGAGCATTCAAAAATTGGCTAATTACCCTTATAATTGGAGCCCTTGATATGGCATTTCCTTGAATAAATAATATAAGCTTCTGACTCCTTACCCCATATTTTCTTCTCCTCCTCACCTCGTCTATAGTTGAAGCAGGTACAGGAACAGGTTGAACAGTTTACACTCCACTAGCTGTAAACCTAGCAAATGCAGGAGCCTTCCTATACTTAACTATTTTTTTCCCTTGATCTATTGGTTGTGTCATCAATTCTTGGAGCAATTAATTTTATCACTACCATTATTAATATAAAACCACCCACAATGTCTCAATACCAAACTCCATTATTTGTGTCATCAGTGCTGATCACAGCAGTATTACTTCTCCTTTCCCTCCCAGTTCTTGCAGGCAGGGATTTCTCTACGGAAACTTAAACATTTTTTTGACCCTGCAGGGAGCAAAGTTCCTATCCTCTATCAACACCTATTTTGATTTTTTGGTCACCCAGAAGTATATATTCTAATCCTACCAGGATTTGGTATTATTTCCCACATTGTAACTTATTGTTCAGGTGAGAAGGAGTCCTTTGGCTATATAGGAATAGTTTGAGTTATAATATCTATCAGTTTCCTAGGATTTATTGTATGATCCCACCATATGTTTACTGTTGGAATAGATGTAGATACCCATGCATACTTCACATCACCAACTATAATTCTTGCTATCCCAACTGGGGTTAAAGTTTTTAGCAGATTAGCAACTTTACACAGGGGTAATATCAAATGATCCCCAGCAATATTATGAGCCCTTGGCTTTATTTTTCCTATTCACTGTTGGAGGCCTTAAAGGAATCATCTTAGCCAACTACTCAGTAGACATTGTTTTACACAACACATATTATGTTGTAGCTCACTTTCATTATGTCTTATCTACTAGGAGCTGTATTTGCTATTATAGGAGGATTTGTTCACTGATTTCCTCTTTTCTCTGGCTATACACTAGATGATATATGAGCCAAAATCCACTTCACTGTAATATTCATAGGAGTAAATATAACTTTCTTCCCACAACATTTTCTAGGGCTATCAGGAATACCACATCGATATTCCGACTTCCAGATGCATATACAGCATGAAATTCTGTATCCTCAATTGGGTCATTTATTTTTCTCATAGCTGTACTAATTACAATTTTTATAATCTGAGAGGTATTTGCATCAAAAGGAGAAGTCCTAACCATATAATTAACAACTAACTTAGAATGATTACACAGGTGCCCTCCACCTTATCACACATTTGAAGAGACAACTTATATCAAAGCTTAGCCCAAGAAAGGGAAGAATCAAACTTCCTAAAACTAGTTTTAAGCCAGCCCCATAACGCTTATGACTTTCTTCACGAGATATTAGTAAAAAAGGTATATAACTTTGTCCAAGTTAATTTGTAGGTTTAAATCCTTTTGATCTTCATGGCATATACCCTTGAGTTAGGATTTCAAGACACTACATCACCTGTTATTGAGGAATTATTGCACTTTCATGATATACCCTTATAATTATCTTTCTAATTAGCTCTTCAGTCCTTTATATTATTTCACTTATATAACTACAAAGCTCACTCACACAAGTACCATAGATGCTCAGGAAATTGAAACCATCTGAACTATTTTACCTGTAATTATTCTTATCCTAATTGTATTACCCTCACTACAAAATTTTATATATAATACATGAAATTAATGATCCATCGCTTTCAGTAAAAACTATGGGTTATCAATAATACTGAAGCTATGCATATACAGATTATGAAAATCTAAATTTTGACTCCTATATAGTACTAACTTCAGATCTGAACCCAGGGGAACTCCGACTCTTAGAAGTTGATAATCGAGTAGTCCTTCCCATAGAACTGCCAGTTCTATATTAATTCCATCAGAAGACATCCTTCCCTCTTGAGAAGTCCCATCCCTTGGATTAAAAATGGACGCCATTCCAGGCCAACTAAATCAAGCTACCCTTATGTCAACATGACCAGGATTATATTATGGGCAATGCTCTGAAATCTGTGGATCCAATCACAACTTTATACCAATCGTCCTTTAATTACTACCAGTAAAGCACTTTGAAAATTGATCTTCATCCATACTATAAATTCATTATGAAGCTTAATAGCATTAACCTTTTAAGTTAAAGACTAAAAGTCAAAGTCTCCTCATAATAGATGCCTCAACTAGATACCGCAACAGGATTTATTACTATTTTATTTATATTTTTTGCCCTATTCATTGTTTCAACTCAAGATCTCAAATCACCCCTACCTTCTAATTCATCCCCAAAAGTTATAAAATTAATCAAGCACAAAACCCCTTGAGAAGATAAATGAAAATCTATTTGCCTTTTCATTAACCCAACAATAACAGAATTACCTATTTTTATTCTTATTATTATATGTCCCAATATTTTATTTCCTTCACCCAATCCTCTTATTAACAACTGATTAATTTCATGTCAATGATGATTAATTCCACTTGTATTAAAATAATCACTATGCACAACCCAAAAGGATGAACCTGATCTTTAATACTCATTTTGCTAAATATATTTCTGGATCAACAAACTTATTAGGATTATTACTTCACTCTTTTACACCAACAACCCAATTACTAATAAATTTAAGAATAGCAATTCCCCAATGAGCCAGGGCAGGAATCACCAGTTTCTGCCACAAAACCAAAGCATCCCTTGCCCACTTTCTCCCCCAAGGAACCCCTAATTCCTATACTAATTATTATCAAAACAATTAGTCTTTTTATTCAGCCCATAGCCCTAGCTACATGACTTACAGCTAATATTATAGCTGGCCACCTTCTCATGCACCTAATCGGTGCACCTACCTTAGTTTTAACTTCAATCAGCCCGCTTATTGCAATAGTTATTTTATTATCCTAATTTTACTTATAGTTCTTGAATTTGCCGTAGCACTAATTCAAGCTATGTCTTTACCTCCTACTAAGTCTATATCTACATGACAATATGTAATGACCCACCAAACCCACGCTTACCATATAATTAACCCCAACCCCTGACCTAAAATCTCTAATTCTTATTCATCGGTTAGTCATACAGCATTAGTTATTGTAGCAACTATAATTCAGACACTTTGAAGTTTTACAGGAGCCACAGCACTAATAATTGCCCAAGGATTAATGTCCTCTATGTTAATCTGTATTGATAATACTAAGATGAACGTATTCATGGCTGAACTATAATCCTATCCTGAGGTCTGCAATCTATTCTTCCTTTAATAGCAACATCATGAGTTCTAGCTAGCCTGACCAATCTAGCTCTACCCCCAACAATCAATTTAATTAGAGAATTTTTCATTTTCGTATCATCCTTTTCATGATCTAACATTACAATTATTCTTACCAGAACAAATGTATTAATTACTACCTTTTATTCACTATATATACTAATCATAACACAATGAGGGAAATTCACATACCACACATCCAACATCAGCCCTTCTTTCACACGAGAAAATACACTGATATTATTACACAAATTTCCACTCATCATCCTATCCATAAAACCTACAATTATTCCAGGGCAATTGTACTGTAAATATAATTTAAGCAAAACATTAGATTGTGAATCTAATAATAGAGATTTATAATCACTTATTTACCAAGAAAGTATGCAAGAACTGCTAATTCTTGCCCTCCGTGCTTACACCTATGGCATTCTTAACTTTTATAGGACAGTAGTAATCCATTGGTTTTAGGAACCCAAAATTTGGTGAAACTCCAAATAAAAGGTATTAATTTGTTCTCTTTATTTATCCTAGTATCACTTATCTCACTTACCTTCCCAATTTTCCTAATCATAACTGATTTTCATAAGAGCAATAAATATCTAAATTATGTAAAATCCTCTATTATTTATGCCTTAACATTCTGTATGATCCCAACATTAATATTAATTAAGATTATGAACTTATTATCTTCAACTGACACTGAATAACAGTACAGACTTTTAGTTTTACCATTAGCTTTAAACTAGATTATTTTCCATACTATTTATGCCTGTAGCACTATTCCTCACATGATCAATCATTTAATTCTCAATATGATACATACACCTTGATCCATACGTTAACCACTTCTTCAAATATCTATTAATATTTCTCATTACTATATTAATTCTAGTCACATGTAATAACTTATTCCAACTTTTCATCGGATGGGAGGGAGTAGGTGTCATATCTTTCCTACTGATCGGTTGATGGTATGGTCGAACAGACACTCATACAGCAGACTTACAGGCTATTTTATATAACTAAATTGGAGATATTGGATTTGTCCTAGCTATAGCATGATTCCTACTAAACTCAAATTCATGAGAATTCCAACAACTATTTATAATAGACATCACTTTACTCCCACCTCCTAGGTCTACTTCTAGCAGCAACTGGAAAATCGGCCCAAGTTGGCCTGCATCCTTGACTCCCTCCTGCTATAGAAGACCCTACCCTGTATTAGCCCTACTACACTAGCACTATAGTTGTAGCAGGGATCTTTCTTCTAGTTCATTTTTATCCATTAACACAATAAAACAATCGAGACCCTTACCCTCTGTTTAGAGCTATTACCACTCTATTCACCACTATCTGTGCCCTCACTCAAAATGACATTAAAAAAATTATTGCATTTTCCACCTCAAGCCAACTACAACTAATAATAGGAACTATTGGTATTAACCAACTCCACGTAGCATTCCTTCATATTTGTACCCACGCATTTTTTAAAGCCATACTATTTGTATGCTCTGGCTCAATCATCCACAACCTAAAGATATCCATAAAACAGGAGGACTATTTAAAACTCTATCACTCACCTTTTCCTCTCTCATCATCGGAAGCCTTGCATGAACAGGCATGCCTTTCTTACCTGGATTTTACTCCAAGGACTTAGTGATCGAATCCGCAAACATGTCCTATACCAAGGCCTGAGCCCTATCCATTACACTCATTGCCACTCCTCTTATGGCTGTCTACAGCACACTTATCTTTTTCTTTGCTGTAATAGGACAGCCTCAATTTTCAACACTAATTTCTATTCACGAAAATAATCCTCAATTAATAAATTCCATCAAACACCTTTTAATTGACAGCATTTTTGCAGGATTCCACCGGTCATACAATATCCCCCCTATAAATATACCAATTTAACTATACCTCTATATTTTAAAATTATAGTGCTACTTATTACCATTCTAGGGTTCACAATCGCTATAGGGCTAAATCACCTATCCCTAAACCTAAAGACTAAACTTTACTCAAATATATCCAAATTTTCTAATCTATTAGGTTATTTTCCCATAAGTATACACCATATTGCACCCTAATAATTTAATGTAATAATTCAAACATTATTACAAGCCAAAATTAGCATCTGCCCTTCTCCATCTAGTCTGAATAGAAAAGACAATCCCCAAATTAACTGCCAATCTATACTCCACAGCTTCAACTACAACCTCAAATCAAAAAGGCCTAATCAAATTATATTTCCTATCATTTTTAATTTCCACATTGTTAGCAACAATTATTGTATTCTATTCCCAAAGGTAATTTCAATCACAATAAAAATACTAACAATGATCTATCTGCTACAACCATTAATCAGCATCCATAACTATATATTGCTGCTACCCCTACAGAATCTTTACGAATTAATCCCAACTCATCACCATCAAACATCATTCAAGTCTCCAACTTCTTCAACTCAACTATAATATCCACCCCATCACATAAAATGACAAATACAATAATTAGGAACTCTGCCAAAAACCCCAATAATATATACCTCAAATTACAATATTAGAACCTCAAGTCTCCAGATACTCCTCTGTTGCTATAGCAATGATATAATCAAATATTACCAATATTCCCCCCAAATAAATTTTAAGAACTATTAAATCTATAAAGGATCCCCCAAAATACAACACAATATCACACCCAACACCCCCACTAATAATTAACCCTAATCCACCATAAGTAGGTGATGGTTTTGAAGAAAATCCTTAAAAACCTAATACAAATATAGTATACTTAATAAGTACATAATATATGTAATTTTTTAACATGGAATTTAACCATGACCAATGACATGAAAAATCACTGTTGTAATTCAAATATAAAAAATGACAACCATCCGCAAAACTCACCCCTTAATCACAATTATTAATCATTTGTTTATTGATCTTCCAACACCATCCAACATCTCAGCATGATGAAATTTTGGCATCTGCCTAATTATCCAAATTCTCTCTGGACTCTTTCTAGCCATACGATATACATCTGACACAATAAGAGCTTTTTCATCCATAACCCACATTTGCTGAGACGTAATCTATGCTTGACTAATCTGATATATACATGCTAACGGTGCCTCCATATTCTTCATCTGCCTATTCCCTCATGTAGGACGAGGACTATATTATGAATCATATGCTTATTTTGACACCTGAGACACTGTGGAGTAATTCTTTCATTCACAGTTATAGCTACAGCATTTATAGGCTATGTTTTACTTTGAGGACAAATATCTTTTTGAGGTGCAACCGTTATTACAAACCTCCTATCAGCTATCCTTTATACTGGAACAACACTAGTAGAATGAATCTGAGGAGGATTTTCAGTTGATAAAGCTACTCTAACATGATTCTTCACATTCCACTTTGTACTTCCATTCATCATCACAGCACTAGAAATAGTTCACTTACTTTTCCTCCATGAAACAGGGTCTAATAACCCTTCAGGTATCATCTCTGACTCTGACAATATCTTTTTCCACCCATACTACATCATCAAAGACATTTTAGGAAAATTACTCTCAATCATAGTTCTTATAGTCTTAGTCCTATTCTCCCCAGACTTCTTAGGAGATCCTGATAACCATACCCTAGCCAACACCTTAAATACCCCTCCTCATATCAAGCCAGATTGGTACTTACTATTTGCTTATGCAATCCTCCAATCAATTCCTAATAAACTAGTATTCTCCATCTAATTCTTATACTCTTTCCTATTCTTCATATATCTAAGCAATGCAGTATAATATTCCACCCCCTAAGACAATGCATATTCTGAATGCTGGTTGCTGACCTGTTCACACTGATTTGAATTGGAGGCCAACCTGTTGAGTATCCATTAATTATCATTGGACAGTTAGCATCCATTCTATTTTTCTGTATTCTTCTTCTTATTTTACCAGCCGTTAGCCTAATTGAAAACTAACTCCTTAAATGAAAAGCCCTAATAATATAACTATTACCTTGGACTTTTAAACCGAAAATGAAGTTCCAAAATTCTCAGGGCAATATTCAGGGAAGAAATAACCTATTTCACCTTCAACTCCCAAAGCTGATATTACTGACTTAAAACTATTCCATGTACTCCTCAACATTTTACTTCTATGTTTCCACTAATTATTATTCAATAAATTTACAAAATTCCTATGTACTTCATGCATTAATGCTCACCCAAATATAATAATACCCATCCATAATATATTCTTAATAGGACATAGTACATTACATGTTTAATCAACATTAAACATCCACCCCATGCATATAAACATGTACATTTAATACTCACATAGTACATAAAACATCAGATGAAACCTTCGAAATGAACGTATTCTCAAGAGCACAAGTATTCCTTACCCATATAGAAATCCTTAATCTTACAGGGTACATGTCAATTCCCTTTCGGTACATACCCCATTCCCACCATAAACCTCTCAAAATCCAAATGACTATCCCGCCCAACATGTGTCCCTCTTCTTGCTCTGATCCCATGAACCTTGGGGTAGCTAGCCTGAATCTCTATCTGGCATCTGGTTCCTACCTCATGGCCATAATATGTGTAATTTCCCACCTCTTCCACTTCAATAAGACATTAGTTCCATTTCAGTCCATGACTTGTCATACCTGCATTGTCATGCCTTTAGTGGTTTTATATTTTGCGGTATGCTTCCACTCACCTTGGCAGTCTATAATTTTTATTTTTTTTTACACAGAATAGTATAAATATTTATTTTCATTGTGATTTACTTTGCTATCCTGTTCTTATAACATAGAAAAGTGTGTCTGAATAGCAGTAGTAAATATAAATCTTCAACTTTGGGATGTAAAAAGAGTTAGAAAAATTGTATGTCCAAACCTCCCCAAATAGTCTTTCAAAATTGTTGAATTAATGTGGCTATTAATCTTGTTCACCAATTTGGTGCAAATACCTAAATGCAAAATGTTTTTTAGTGAGTACTAGATGGGAAGAAAAAAAGCTTAGCTTCTTCAAAATCAAAAATTAGTAGCATTTGATTGCACCATCAAAATTTTATAAACAAGACATCCTTAAGCAATGCCATCATACATACTCTAAAATTATAATCAAAATTTCACATTTTCTGCACACTGTATATAAATACACATTGCAATGATGTGATTAGAATTAACATAGAATATATACAAAATGAACAAAGTTTAGGTTTAGACCAAGAGCTTAATTGCAAATAATAAAAAATAAGTTGATTAGATATTATTTTATCCTATTCTGCTAAGTTAGACATTTCACAATAAGAAAAAACTTCCACTTTTCTAAAAATATTAGGGTATATTGCAAACTTAATAGGTTGTATTTTTTTTTTTGTGTGTGTGTAAAAATGTAACTTTTAATTTTACAAGTGTGCTTGGGGATTTCTTCTGCTTCTGATTTTCCAAAGTAAAAATAGCATATTCCAGAATTCACCCTAAAAAACCTAATTTTTCTTAAAAAGATAGTGCTTTTCTAAACACAAGATGTCAATCAAATATGACCCATAATTTGTTTATGTAGACATTCCATCTGTGTTTTTTCTAAATCTAGAACCAAAGAATGACTGGGCATTATCAATGCATCTTTGGCTACTTCTGCTGAACAAAGTCACACAATGCCATACCGCATAAATTATATTATAGTGATCTACAAATGTTCTTTGTCAATAGAATAAGAATAATAAGCCATTTAATTCTAAATGCACATAAGAAAATAAAGAATCTATACAATACGTTTTAAAAAAATTTAAAAAGAAAAATTCAATTTAGAAAAAGCATAAAATTACATAATATTTAAAATGTTCTAATTTCCTCATTTAAAATTTCTTCTCTTTCAATATTCTAATTTCAGATTTCTTAAAACGAGGACTGAATCAAAATACAGTAATTGTTAAACTATCTTCCAGAATAAAGTAAAGCATCCTTAATATTTCTGTACAGGTCCATCAGTCTTGTGCAAGAGTTCCAATTCATGGCACCGGGGTCGTTTTTTGTTTCTCCTGCAGAGTTGATAATACATATCAAACATAATCCTAATTCCTCAAGAATCACCCACTCTGTTGCTGACTTTGATTTTCCCTTCTAGTCTGCCTGCTCTGCCTGGGTAAAAAGGCAATTACATTTGGCCTCCCCAAGCGCAGCAGGCCCTCCAACCTCACCCAACACCACTTTCCCCCTTACTTACTGGGATCTGAACCCGCTCTCACCAGGCAGCTGCAAGGACCCTGGAAAACCTCGCATTCCTTACAGCTTGCCCACCATGGTGGAGTGCAGTCACGGACCTGCGTTCTCTCCAGAGATCAGAAGGTCCAATAGCCCGGTGCAGGTGCACATAAACACAAACTCCGCCCCCAGAGAAACAGCGGGAGAGACGCTGCATTTTAGCCCCTTCCCATCCTTACCTCCCAACGCCCCACGTCCCCTGTCACCTGCAGACCACAGCCACAGGACAGGACAGGTGAGCACTGGACGGGTCATGGAGAGTGCACTAGGACCTGACATAGCAGTTTCCAGCAAGCATGAATTGGAGGAGGCGGGTGTGGAGTGCTGTGCCGCCCTGAGTTTTTGTGAAGGGGGAGCGGCCGCTGCAGAGAGTAGTGGGGCGGGGCAGGATAAATGGGCGAGGAGGAGGCTGAGGCCAGGAAAGGTGCCTCCTGCCCCAGGATGTAGCGATCAGAGATCAGCTGCAGTGCTCCTGCAGGCACTGGCTCACCGCGAAGAAGTACTGGGCCCTGGTGCCCCTGCAACAGTCAGGTCCCAACCCTCCCCAAAGGGGAAGATAAGGCGGACGGCTCCGCCCCTCGCGCCCCTGTGTAGGGCGCCTGGGAGAGTGCTGCAGGCTGCACTCGGGCCACTGGCCTTCAGGGGTAGCTGCTCAGTACAGCGCACAGCCGCCAGGGGACGCCACCGCCGCCGCCCTGCTGATTCCATTTATGGTAGGTGTTTTTTGCATATCATGGTACATTCTAGTTCTGAGTTCTTTCAATGATTTTCAGTCCTGTGGGAGACCCAGAGACTCTTAGTTGTGCAACTTCTTCTACAGAATAATTTTGCAAATCCCTCGGTTAGTTGCCCAGATATTTCACTCATCCAGCAGCAGTTTCATGTTCATTTTTTTACTTGAAGCTGTTTTTATAAATAAAGGGTTTAATGTTAACATTTTTTCTTTTCCACACATAATAGAAACATGCTTCCTTGTTACCCTCCCTGGCTGGTGAATGACGTTTTTTAGAAGCCCTTTTATTAAATGAGTATCTTTGTAAATTTTCAGTTTTATGCAATGGGCTTTGGCTTCATTTTTCTTTCTTTGGCAGTCCTAAATTCAAGTGCCCTGCCTTGCATGGGCGTACAACCCCACAATAATGCCCCAAAAGCCTTTACCAAAATCCATATGCCCCTGGAATAAAATAATCAGTCTAGTAGCTCACCATTCCAGCCTCCTCATCCACAAACACAAACAAGTCAAAGTACCATGACTCTAATATGAATAAAATAATCAGTCTAGTAGCTCACCATTGCAGCCTCCTCATCCACAAACACAAACAAGTCAAAGTAGCATGACTCTAATATAACCCATAAGCAAATTGGAGAATTTAACTGACCTTAAAAGAAGGCTGAGTGTTCAATAAGCATGAGTTGCAACTGTATTATAAAGTTCATTATAAAATATTTCATGCAAGAGGAGATTCTGAGATATAATCTAATTAAAATGAAGTTCAAAAATCACCAGAATAAAATAATTACCTAAACAGCTGTGAAATAGGCTCCACCACCATATTGTGAAGTGAGACAAATTATGGAAACTCTATAAGATAGGGAAAATAATATGTCATTGTGTCGATAATTTGGAAAAAAATGATGTAGTACATATAAACTATCTAGACTAGTTCCTGGAACATAGAAAGAAATAAAAAAATATTGCTCTTATTTTATGTACCCTCTAATCTTCAAGAAAGACAAAATCCATAGTAGTCTAGACAATGTATTCTTACTATTATAAAAAAGTAAGGAATAATGATTTTTTGGCTGTATTGTAGATTGAATACAGGGTCTTGTACAAGGGGTCTAACATGGAGCTACACCCCCAGTGGGAAAAGAATGATTTTAAAGTATTCTCTTTATTTTATACTTAGTCATCCTTACATGAGAGTCTACCTTCCTTCTTCTTAATAAGTCTTTTCTTCTTTTTATGTCATTAATGAAGTAAGAAATTTTTAAAATCATAAGACTCTTTTATTAAAGACTTTTTATTTCCCAAATATCTCTTTCTTGACCAAAATGGATATTTTTTAAATCTTTCTGAATATTTTGGGAGACTTCTCAGAGCCTCTCTTCATTTTAGAGAACTTTCATAGAAAGAAAAACTCAAATGGATGTTGAATTTATATAGTAGTTCTGAATCCACATGCTGTGATTTCCCCACAAGCTTAAAATTCAATTTTGCTACATCTAAGGACAAAGACTGATATGGCAGTGACTATTAAAAGGAATGTAGAGCTGAGTAGGTATAGATGGGGAATAAAGTCAAAGAATATCAAGTCTGAGGCCAAGAAAGAATGTGTGTCTAATGTAACACACAAGAACTTTGACTTGTGAGCACACAAGACAATGAAATAAACAAGGCCATAAATAGGCTTTTGGAAACAGGTTCATATCTCAGAAGATGGGTAGTTGAATAGCTTAGTTACTAGGAATGTAATTAATTTTTTTTCAAATTTACATACCTTCCTAAGTCGTGCAACAAAGAGAGATATTTCAAATTACTCATATGAACTTAGTCCTTTGAAAGAGGGACTTTCCTACAAATTATAATTCAGCTAGAGAATTCAGTATTCTAAATACCTGAGAGCAGAATTATTTTCATCCGTGGAGGTGGGGTGCTAGTTTTGGAGGTGATACTCTTAGTTTTAATTTTATTTTCATTAGCTGTCTGCCATTGGCTTTTTTTCCTTGGTGTTTGTTCAGTTTGCTTTGGGGTCTGTTTTTCTAAAACTATTTGCATCTTACATGCTTGTTTTGGAACTGTTGAATCCTTCTGTTTTCCTTGGGTGCACAGGGCAAGGTGGTCCCTTGTCATGCTGGATGTGAAGAGCACACAGGCTACAGGGGTGGAATGCAGCAGCCAGGAACCTTTATTAGCTTTGGAGTATGTCATCTAAGGGGAGGCAAGAAGGCACCAGCATGTGGTGCATATAAAACCAAAATAGAAAATGCAGCTCTTGGGTGAACTCAGACACAGGAGGATGACAAGATGACTTCATTTAAGCAATAAAGAATTCAACTGCTGTGCTCTGTCCTGTGACCATTTGTTGCCGTCTGCAGCAATTATACCACGGGAAACAAATCAGAGGCAGACTGGGAATGAGTGGTTCCTTCATTGTTCCTTCTTCTTCATCCTTCCTTTCTATCTTCTCTCTCTTGTTCCTCTCTACAGTCTGGTTAAATACCCTTTACCCTCACAGGTGCATTAGTTCTCTTAATAAGCATACACGTGTCTCATCATGAGCTCAGCACGCAGTGCATACACGTGTCTCATCACAAGCTCAGCACGCAGTGCCCATGAGCACGGAAAAATTCTTACCCAATTACTATAAAGGTCAGGTGTAAGTTGTCTGACAAACAAGATAGCGCCACCTCTTGGCTCTCAGCCAGCCACCATCTTAGAGCTACTTCCTCGTATATCAAAGGCTCTTACAACCATTTAACAAGGCCTTAAATACAAAGATGAGCAATGCTAACTCATTCTCTTAAGGAAATTTCATTCCAGTGGGAAAGAGACATTGCAGTAAATTTTCAAATAAAAGGTAGAGAGTTCTGGTGCAGCACGAAGAATAATGTGTCACCAGGAAACTGAAAGTTGATCAATCTGAGGAGGAAGGCTTTCAGAGGAGGACTTTTTAAAGGAGAAGCTTCCTGAGGAGGAAGCCTGTGTGAGAGGAAGCCTTCTGAGGAGGAGGCTAAGAGGAGCCCTCCTTGAGAAGAAGGCCTTTCTGAGAAGTCCCTTCTGAGGAGGCTTATTGAGGAGGTGGCCTACGTGAGAGGAGGCCTTCTGAGAAGTCCCTTCTGAGGAGCAGGCCCCATTGAGAAGACTGCTGTGGAGGAGGAGGTTTCTGAGGAGGTCTCTGAGGAGCAGGCCTTCTGAGGAGGAGGTCTCTATGGAAGAAGTCTCTGGGAAGGAGGTCTTTGGTGAGGAGGCCTTTATGAGGAGCAGATCTCAGGGAGAAGGCCTTCTGAGGAGGAGGTCTCTGAGGAGGAGGGCTCTCAGGAGAACTCTGGAGAGGAGGTCTCTGAGGTGCAGGCCTTCTGTGGAGGTCTCTGAGGAGGAGGGCTCTTGAGAGGAGAACTCTGGGGAGGTCTCTGAGAAGCAGGCCTTCTGAGGAGGAAGGCTTTGGGGAGGAGGTCTCTGGGGAGGAGGCCCTTCTGAGGAGCAGGCCTTTCTGAAGGGAGGCCTTCTGAGGAGGAGGTGTCACCACTGAAGCTTGCAGGAGTGTGAGAAAATGTGTTAGGCATGGAGGAAAGGAGAGGCTATTTCAGGCAGAGGCTTGGCCAGGACACTTGAGGAGCTCAGGGCTGGGCCTGGGTAGGGGCTGAGGCTCCTGGAGTGGGCTCTGGCCAGGTGGAGGCAATGTCACAACTGCGTGGGTCTTGCTCCTGTGCCCTCTCCCTGGCTTTCCTATCAGAAGTGGACATTGTTGGTCAGGAGCACTTCTCTGGTACAGGAGCATTTACTAGGGTCTCTACCCTCACCATTATTTGTGTTCAAAATTATCTTCACTGGGAAAGAACAGTAGGAAGAACTCCCCCGGAGGCCAGTGGTGCATGGCTATGGAAGGCATGGAGGCTTTGGCATTTAGTGCCCAGTCTTGGGCTGGCTGAGGGATTTGGGCAGTCATTTCTCTTTATGGAAGTGGAGGGTGGTGTTTCGAATAACAGTGAGAACGAAAATCTTGCTGGCGAACGTCTAATGTTGCAGATTCTGACAGTGGGAGATGGCTGCATCATCTCTGCCCTCTCAAAGCTAGGGTGTGTACTGTTAACTCACTTTACAGATGAGGAGACTCAGGCTCCAAGAATCATTTGCACAAGGTTGTGGAGTCATCTGTCTTCAAATCTATTTCAGTCTGGCTCCAAATTTTGAAGCACTACATGACTGAGAAAGAGAATTGCACCTTCTCATGGTGTTCCATATGTGCTTAGTGAATATTTGTCCCCTAAAGATCCCACTGCAACACAATGCATGGTCTGGACCCCACCAGGGCCCTAGACCCATGGCTGTTGGCATTCTTACTGCCTTTGCTCCAGGAGGAGTTGGTCTCTGTTGCCCCCACACAGGCCTGGCTCAATTACCTGTCAGTAGGTTCAGATCTATCCTGTGATGCAGTTATCCATCTGGAGACCAGACCTGCTGGCCCAAACTGAGACATACACTGACAAAGTGTCTCTGTGCCCAAAGATGTTTCCCTGGGTGACTAGGGAAACATCAGGCCTGAAACTCCAGTGACAAAGTCATTCATGTATCAACTGAGTATGTTATGTAACGTGTGCAAGAGAATGAACCAGAGGCTCTGGGAGATTCTAGGAGAAGTAAAATACAATCCTTGACCCAACTGAGCTTCCAAACCAGTGGGCAATGTCAGAAGGGCACACAAGCACAGGTTATCGGCTAAAGTGCAATTCATTAATTCATTAATTCCATGGAAGGAGAGTTAAATAAACGGGGCATTTCTGTGGAAAGTGCACTCATTTCTGTCTGGGACCCAGACCGCCAGTTGAAAACTCTTACCACCTTTACCTCTTCATACCACAACAGCATAATCTAACAGGATACTCTGTCTGCAAAGCCCAGATATGGCCAGACTCCACTCTGTTGCCATGCTGGAGGTGGTGACTACCCTTGTAGCAGGAGCTTGGCCAGGGATTAGAAAAGATGCCATCTGTACCTGGGGTTGTCACGGGGTAGGTAAGAAGATGGTCTTCCTGGCAGAGGGAGCCTCAGACAAAGGTACAGAGCCAGTAACAGTGTCACTCAATGGACTTGGCCAGTGGCTGCTTAGACTGAGCTCAGGGTAACTGGAGGTGCAGGGTGTGGGGGATCTTGAGTCAGAGGCAGCAGACAAGGACCTCCTGAATGCAGGGCTGCAGTGGAGGGAGCATGGAGACATGTAGGAAGGGGTGCCAGGTGAGGAGGGGGTTACCACAGGTCTATGCAGACAAGATAGTCATGCTCAGCAGTGCCTTTCACACCAGATCCTAAAACCTGGTTCTTCAGCCTCAATGTTTTTTAATAAAGTATTTAAGAAAGAATAAAAACAAAGTCTGTCATATGTCATGAGAACCAGAGTTGATCCAAGGACCTTTTATTTCAGGGAGTATGCAATATACACAACAGAGGACACAAGTATGTATCATGTTGAGGTCACAGAGGCAGAGAGGCTGGCACCTGCAGGAGCCCTGTTTGGGGAGATGGCTTAAATTGCGGTTGACTATGGGCCATCGAGTTTTGGGCATTGCTGCCTTCCTTAGTCTCACGGGACTTGGCCTGGGATCTCGCAGGACTTGGCCCAGGATCTCGAGTGACTTGGCCGAGATTGCTGATTGGGTCAGCGCCATTTTGGTGGTGTGTGTGGCGCGTGTTAGTCGTTGTTAGAGCCAGAGAGAAAAGTTATCTGAATAAAAAGCTGTTTGTTTCCAGTTTGCCTCTGAACTTCTTCCCGCAGCTTCATTGCTCCAAGCGGCCATGGCTTCAGGCGGCAACAGGCACCCCTGCTGGAAAGAGTCCAGTGGAGGATGGACACTCTGGGAGCCATGGCAGAGTCCAGGCTGGGCTTGTGGTCTGTCTGTGGGGGTGATGTGGGCTGTTTGTCATGGGCCCCTGCCTGGGGTGCTTCACTGGGTGCTGGGGCACCCCCACACAGTGGGTCCTGGCATAGAGCCCACTGTGCAGGTGAGGACCTGGAGTACAGGGTTGGGCAGCCCACGCCGTGAGACCACTGGCTCCAGGTTCACCCATATCCTGCACCCACCCCATTGCCAATCAGAGGCTGGGTCAACAGGCCATGGTGAAAGCGTAGGGGAGCAGGCTGGGAAGGCAGTTGTGGAGATGGAGCCTGAACACATGGGGAATGGGGCCCCACCAGCAGTGACAGCAGATAGGAGGGGACCCTGGCTATGAGGGGAGTGGGTGTGAGACTGCAGCAGTGTCTGCAGATGCAGGCGCTGCCGAGACCAGGAGGTGGGAGGGAGACAGCAAGCCTGAGAGGTAAATGGGGACCTGGAGTGACCAGGCTGACAGACGACCCTGGTGGCCACATGTTCTTAGGATCTAGGGGAAGCAAGGCAGCCTGAACAGCTGGGACCCAGATGTATGGAGCCATGGAAACCAGGGAAGGAAGGCAAATGCAGCCAGGAGGGCGAGTTTGCAGAAGCAGTTCTAAGTGGGTGCTGCTCTGGGAGCCAGATTGCAGGAGGTGAGCTGTCTAGGGAGGGAGAGAAGACCCGCTGCAGGAGGCTGAGCATGGGACCAGGGAATGTGACACTAGGGAAGTTTTGCTGTCCTCCGGGAGGAAGGAGGCTGATCCCAGAAAAGGTCTGAGGTTGTCCCCAGAGAAAGGCAGCTGCTGTGGCCTGGAGGGGGAGGAGGTGGGGAAGGAGGCACAGGCTGAGAGGAAGGAGCTGGGAAGGTGAGGCAAAGACAGGATTGTGGAGATGTGGAGGAGGGAAGCCCAGGGACCTGCGCTGGAGTCTTTCATTTCTTCTATGTAGGAAGTAGAAGCTTCTGCCAAACAAGATGGATGGGGGTCACAGGCTTGAAAAGGTGGAAAGGTTCCCAGTAGCTCCGTTGGACCAGGCAAGGTTTAGTTCCTAAAAGCCTTTTGGGAGAGTGATCCAGTCCCACTGGTTTAGGCATCTTACAGCTTTGGGGAGGGTCTAGAGGGAGGAAGGCTGGGTGGGGTTTCAGGACAATGGGCTGCTCTTCCTGGTCCCCACTCACTAATGCATACATCAGATGAGTCTCCTCACCTCCTGGAGCCTGGCCTTCTCTTTCTACTATGGAAGATTAGATCGTCCGCTGGCTATTTTCCCAGGTATTTCTGAGTCTATTAAGTAGCTTATTCATTATCAGAGATTGGTTTATCTGATTAGAGCCCTTCCCTAGCAACAGAGAGCACCGGCCTGGAGGATGGAGACCTGGGGCAATAGGGGATCACCATGTGTGAGTGTGTGCGTTTACGTGTGTGTGTACATGCAGACAGGGGCACTTTCAGGGGTGGTTTGGATAATTGAGCAGAGAGTGGAAAGACAAGCTGTGGGAGTACAACTTGTTCCGTGAATCCTCAGTAGCAGGAAGCCACCGCAGATTATCAGGTGGCACAAAAATCACAAAAGACCTCAAAGAGAATCTGGGCAATGTCCCAGTTTTGCCCAGGGGCCCCAGGTGCTTTTGGGTTAAACCTCAACATGCACTCATGAGCTCAGCTGCCACCCTCTATGAAGGATTAGCCTAGGAGGTCAAGTTCAGTACCATAAGACCAGCCCCACTTTGGCCCTTGAATGGGTAAGTTCAGTCCTGACTTAGGGGTGCAGGAGGACTCTGCTGAGAACTTGCAGTCTACTTGAGAAAGCAGAGTATCTTTCTTCAAGAAAAATTGGAAATAGCCCCTGTCATAGGCCTTGACTTTGCTGTCTTCCCCTGATTCTTTTCACCTGATGCTCCACCAAACAAAATCAGGGGACAAGCATTGTTCCCACCTTCATAAAGGGCCTACAGATGCAGAGAGCAGCCTTTTCCCTGAAGGGCTTCCCTGAACTTGCTCTGCCCTCTTGTAAAGCCATGGTGGCCCTGTGAGTCGCAGTAGTCTGAGCTCCAGTCCACTTAGGAGTCAGAGGATGCAGAGCTGCTGCCTGGAAAGGAGAAGCATCAGAGAACTGTATTTGTCTGGGTGTGTGTGCAGGTTTTTAGCAGCACCCAACTGTCACCGGGTTTGCACCTGGTGAGCACCTACTGTATGCTCATACCACGATTCACCCTGGACATGAACACAGTGGAGGCTGCACAGGCCAGGCCTATCAGGGCATGAGGATGACAGCTGAGCCCAGGAGCTCAAGTGTTTTTTCTGGGCAAGCACTGAAACTCACACTGGCACTTCCCCAGGTGCTGAGGGCCAAACCTAAAGCTTCTCATGACCTGTAGTTCACCTGAGTTGTGTAATCCCAGCAGTGTGTTGAGCCCGCAGCATGAGGTGATGTCACTGAGATACTTGGAGCCAATTGGAGACTTCTATGGAAGCCAGGGCGAGGGACATGCCAACATGGAGCCTGCTCCTGGAATAGTGGCAACAGCAGGCAGGTGGGCTGGGTGGAGCCTGCCTTACTTCAGCTCTCAGCCTGCTTCAGGTGGAACTTCCAGAGGATCCTCACTCGGCCCCCCCCACCCAAAAGTAGTCTTCTTCTAGTTCTCAACTTTCTATCCTCACAGGGAAATTTTTCCCATGAAAAATGCCATTTTTGTTTTTAATGGCTTCCTGGTGGCAGTTTCCTTCTGTCTCCACACACCGCCTCTGGGATCACCCAGACAAATACACAGTTCTCTGGTGCTTGTCCTTTCCAGCAAGGGCTGAAGCATCCCCCAGAGCCAGCAGTTATGAGGTAGCATCTAATGTTCCTGATCCTGGGCAGTTATTTCTTCTAATAGGTCATCAAAGTGAATTCTCTGCTGCCTGGGGCTTCTCATCATGTCCCGACAGGGACGGCTCTCTGTCTGTGCCCCACACCTCTCCACCTGACCTGCTTGTGCTGGCCAGCTTGGGTGTGCCACAGGATGGATAGCTTCAGGAAAATTTGTCTTCATACAGTTCTGGAGGCTGGATGTCCAAGATGGAGGCACGAGCAAGGGTTGGCTTCTAATGAGGGCTCTCTCCTGGCTGGTGCACCTTCTCCGGGTGTCCTCCCTGGCCTCTATTCTGTTTGTGTGCAGGTAGAGAGGGAGTGGGTTCTCAGGTCCCTCTGCTCTTAAGATCCCTGGCCTATAAGGTTAGAGCCTCACCCTTTGACCTCACTTAACCTTAATTACTTCTATACAGGCCCCACCTCCCCATACAACCACCCCAGGCATCAGGGCCTCTTATTACTTGACAGCAATTCCCAGCCCCAAAGCCCACAGATAGTCCAAATTGAGAAATGAAGTCTATCATCAGTGGACCTGAAGTCCCTGTTTAGCACTGCTCAGTTCAGACTGAGGTGCTCAGCACCACTGCCCTGATCAGTTCCAAAGGGGAGGAGGAGGAAGCTCCCCATTTTTGCTCGGGGTCAGCATCCACCTTCGGTTGTCCATAGATCCCCTTCTTTCCCTGGGGCCAGTGCTAGGCAGGAGCAGAGATGAGGCCTCATCCATGTTTGAAGAGCAGCAGTGTTTTCTGAGCCAAAGTCCAGGAGTCCACACAGACGGTCCAACAAGGGCAGGTGGACATAACAGGTAGGGAGATGAGACATGAGGATTGCCTCTGGATGCGAGGCCATGAGGTGGCCCAGGACTTGTGATGGTCCCTTCTGTAAATCTTCCCTTTCCTCCACACCACTGCTTAAGGATAGAGGGTCATACATAAACTCACAGAGCAAGTATTATTGAGTAGGCGAGAAAAACAAAACCCAAAATGCATTTTGGGAAGATAAATTACAATTGCAAAAAGAAATAAAAATAAACAAAAGCTTTCTTCCAAAAAGCTCTTTATCTTGCAAAAGCTATTTAATTTGGTTTTATAGTTCTGTAAAAGCTATTTGGTTGGGTGGCCAGATCCTGAGCTGTTGTATCCATTGGTGACCAATAAAGAGAAAATCATTCTTCAAGCCTTGTCTTTCCCTGGCAGACCAGAAGAGAAAAGAATTAAAAAAAAAATGTGAGCAGGATACTCTGGTTCCCAGAGCAGTTCTTGGCTGTGTCTTCTGGAGATGGAATTAGAATCTCTGACCCTATAAGATGTGGGCTTTCTAAACACTGGACTAAGCACATTGTACTGAGAAGAGCTCTGTCTGCCTTGTGCCCCAAAGAAGATGGTAGATAAAGATTAGAGGATAAGTGGCCTAAAATGTAACTAGTCCACCAAGAAAATATGAACATGAATCTATGCATCTGCACAAAGACTTACATATGTAGGCTTATAGCATCATTACTCACCATAGCTCCAAACTAGAAGCAACCCATTTGCTCAGTGATAGATGAGTGGATAAACAATGTGGTGTATCCTTGTGACAGAATACTACACAGCCCTAAAAAGGATGAATAGCTAACATGGGCTATAACATAGATGAACCCCAAAGACACCTCTGCTTAATGAAAGAAGCCAGAGGTGTAAGTCTGCATGTTTATATGAAATGTCCAGAATACTCAAGTTTTGGAGAAGAAAGCAGATCCCAGTGGCCTAAGGGTAACAGCTGGCAATAGGGGGCAGGAGGACTCAATTCAGAGTGATGGAACTACTGTAAATCTGTACCATAGTGATGTTTTTCTCAGTTTGGTGCATTTGCTACACATCACTGAACTTCACACTTAAAATGACTAAATTTTATGGGATGAAAATTATACCTCAGTAAAGCTATAAAAATGTCTGTGTGGGTCCTGTGGATGCAGATGCCAGTTGAGAGGCCTTTCCCTCTCTCTGCTTGCAGGGGGCTCAGGCCAGGCCAGCTCGTGGTGTCTGTGGCCCCAGGACCCCTTGCCCTAAGGACAGGGCCCTCTCTGGAGACTTTTCCATGGAGGGCATCAGCAAGGATGCCCTTGTTCTCAGGGAGCTGATCAAAGAGACATTGGTGTTTTCTTGGAAGCACAGAAGAGCCATTTTATAGGACATTTCAGGAGACAACAAATGATTTTCCAATCTAAATTGCTTTCTCATTGTAGAAATGGCTCCCACCACAGGAACATAGGAAGCACCCAATTTGTCATTTTCTCAGGGAAGAGCAGTGGACAGTTCATGGACCCCAAATGGGCAAGTAGCTAGGCTCGACTTCCAGCTCACCCTCTGTGATCTGGACATTGCCTCTGGGTACTGCTTCTCCTGGAACAGAGTGTGACTCCTCTGTAAGTCCCCTAGGGACTGGCACAGAGCATGACTGTGGGGGAGGTGGGACTGATACCAAGTTTGCCTGGCAGCCCTCAGGATTCTGAGACAGCTCAGAGGGACTCGTGAGCACAGGCTCGGTTACACATCACAGTGCAAGGAATATCCCTGTGCAGAAGAGGGCACACCCATACACACACACACACACTCACGCACACACATATTCACACTCACACACACACACTGTCACACACACTTACAAACCACACTTACACACTGTCACGCGTGCGCGCGCACACACACACACACACACACACACACACTCACATTCTGGCAGCAGTGCTTGGAAGGGCCCACCTGCCCTGCAGTGTGTCTGGGTGGATTAAGTGGCCCAAATAGAGCACCTAGAGGTGACACAGCTACAGGGAGATGCTTGGAGCCACACAGAGCATCTGTCAGCACCAGAGGGCCAGAGGGCACAGTCTGTATCTTGCTCCGGAGCTGCTGCCTGCAGGCAAGAGTGGAATTCAAGGTATGAGAAAATCATAAGCAGATGGTCTGCTAGCAGAGAGGGGTGGAGAGTGAGAGCAAGGTGACACAACAGGACCTCTAGTCATGCACTAAAGGTCAGAGAGCTGCATGAGGCTCATTCCATATAGATTTCCTGGAGGCACCGCCTCTCTCGCCTCTAATGGAGTGAAATCAAACAGGCAACACTTGACCTGAAGCTTAGGAGGGGGACTCACAAAAGTTTCTTGCACTTGAAGACTTGAGAGGCTCTTGAGGAGGGATAAGCCCCCACATGCACCCAGTTATCCAGTACTGAAGGGCTGCAGATGCTGACCAAAACTGGCAGGTAATCGGGATGTGCACTGAACCTGTGTGCTTCTACCTGGAATGGAATTTGCCTTAAACTGTGGGAATTAACCACCAGCAAAGTTAAGAAGTCCTCGTGGGAAGACATAAACCAGAAGGATGGGACTCTTGTCTTTCTTTCTGTCTCCTGTGCCCGCCCCACCCTGCAGCTGCTGCAGAGACAGGCATGTGTCAGCAGCTCCCAGGGGGCCTAAACACTTGGTTTTCCAGGGCTTCAAGATGGATATGCACACACGGGAAAACCAAGAGATTACATAATACTAAAGCAGATATTGAAGACAAGAGAAAGCCCATGTCAAACAGGCTTTGAATCAGTCCTTGACTAGGCATGTGGCACTTGATGGTCTTTGACTAAGACAGACACAGTCCAGGCTGGTAGTTAATGACAGGATTAGTGAACACCTATGTAACAGTCTATGTTGAATCAGAATTTTGCCTCACAGAACTGTTTATAAAAGCCTACAAAATTTGGTTTAATGTTATTAAAGATCATTAAATGACCATTAAGTTTAAAAGGTGCACAGAGACCTTCATTTTCTGTACTCTGTAGTGAGGTCCCCTGACAGCTGGGTGCTCATTCAGCTGAGTGCCAGGCAGAGCACAGTGGGCTGCCCCCTGCAAGTCCACCTCTGTCCATGGTGACTCTGACACCAGCCACAGCTCTTTTTAACTTTCCAGCTGACTGGAAACACACACACTCACAGAATCATAAACAAAAAAGTAAACAGTGGAAAATAACGCCTTTTACCTCCTCGCACTGTGCACGAGTGGCTCGAGGCTACAGACTGGTCTCTCCAAGTGACACAATTCTATAATGGAGTGACTTGTCTGTGGCCTCTCACACACCAGCTGCCAGAGGCTGTGGTTTTTAAGTAAAGCTTCCAAGCAGGACCAGAGTCCATCCACAGGAAGCAGGTTCGAGCAGATGGAGAAGGAGTCAGGAGTCCCTGATCTCTGAGCAAGCAGAGTTAAGAGGAGAAGCTTGGCGAATGTGCCTGTCAGTAAGAGGCAGAGGAGCCCGTCAAGGCAGGGGACCCTTTAGAGGTCAAGGCCTGCTGCCCCGGGTAGGAAGCCTCTCCCAGGGCTGCCCAGCTTCGCACACACTGAGCTCCAGCAAGCTGAGCTAAAGGGAGTGCCAACAAGTCCCCTGCTGCATGCTCTGCAGGAGTTTCCCAGACCCAAGCAGGCAGGTCACCTGCTGGATTCACATTCTGGTTCAGGACCTGGGGTAGGCCTAAGATTGCGTTTCCTGCAGGCTCCCAGGAAATGGGGCCGTGGAGCCGGGTTGGATGGCTCTTGGCACCCTGCACCCGGCTCTGGCACACAGGACACGGCGGTCAGTCCTGGGCTGCAGGTTGCGCAGTGCAGGAGCTGCCCTACGCCCCTTCTCCCTGGTCTGCAGGCCTTTAACCACTTTCTGTTCCCCAGGGGAGAAGCGCCTCCTGGAGCCTACAGCCCGGCAGAGGCCCAGGTGCCTGGTGGGGTGGAGGTGGGCGGGACCAGCCACAGCAGCTGGACTTGCTAGTGGACACAGCTGCACAAGACCTTCTGAGGCATGGCAGTGGTGCTGTGCGTGTGTGCCTCCTGGGCTGGCTCCATGCAGCTCGCCAAGGTCACCTTCACCAAGTTTGACGCCCTTCACCCTCACCTGATTTGCCACCAACTGGAACTTTTTGTTCTTTCCATTGTACTACTCGGGGCACATCTGCAAATCCACTAGAAGCAGTCTGTGAAGCAGACGTACAGGTAGGCCCTCCTGACAGCTGACCACCTACCTGTCCCAGGTAGTCCCAGGACGCTTGCCCAGGTGGGAGGTGGGAACCAGGGGCAGTTGAATGCACCTGCTCTTTCACTGGGGCAGGACCAGAGTCCTCCCACCCTGGCTGGTGAGCTTCCTGCCTCCACCTCCAGCCCCTCAGCCCTACCAGCTCCTTCCTTTCTGTGCAGCAGGAGCAGGCAGTACCCTCCAGAGGGGCCTGTGTAGGTCCCAGGAAGTGAAAAATTGAGCAGAACTAGTGGCTCAAGCAGGGCGAGCCCTTCCCAGCTGGGCTGAGGACCAGGAGTTCGTGGAGCCAGGTGCCTGGGAGCAGGACGTTGGCTCCTTTGGTATGTGTGCAAGGTCTGGGTGTCTGCAGTGTGGTGACCAGAAGCAGAGCAGCGTGTGGGCTTCGTTGACCTTATTTTCTTATATGTAGCACACGGGAGTGATGCCCCTTTCCAAATAAACCCAGAAACCTGACCTCGACCCCATCTCCGTTTGCAATAGCCCGACTCCCACCATGGTCCCAGCCCTCCCCTGGAGCCCCACTGTTGGTATTGAGCCCCGACTCCTCCAGCTGTAGTGCACCTCATGTTGCCCAGGTGGAGACCCATGTGGGCTGTGTCAAGAACTGGCCCAAATCTGTCTCAGTCAAAAGCCCCACGAAAGACTGCTGGCCAAGGTGTCACCACAGGCCCTGGAAACTTGTCTTCTCTCAGTCCCAGAGGTGAACAGAAATTGTGAGATGATGACAACCAGTGCCTTCTTCTTCTCCACCTCACCCCACCCCCCACAACATATATCCCCACAGAATGGCCAAGTCCTGTCAAACATCCATTTCAACCCTAGCCCTGTCCTGAAGTTGCCCTCCCAAGCCACAGATTAACTAAGCCCATCACTGGAGCCGAGGAGGAAAGTGGTTTGGAAATGGAATTCTAGATTGGGATCAGAATTCCCTTGGTAACTCACTATTATGTCCCCAGAGACTGGAGATGTCGATGCTGTACTCCTTTAATGTCCAGAGGGAACTTGTCCTGGATCCTTTAGGCTGCACTGTGACCCTAATGGCTCTGGAGTTGTTGAGTCTCAGTTATAGGTTTTTAAAAATGCTGATGATCTGACCTTATGTAGGCCAGGACTCACCTGACCACATAGAACTGACTGTGACTTGCTGTTGCAGCCCTGGTCCTCTGCCACTGGGGAGGGAGGCTCTGTGGGCATGTCATTTAAGCTCTCCGAGCTTTAGATGCCCATTTATAAATAGATGATTCATGCCTTGCCTTGCACCAAAGATTACTGTGTGATCAATTAGGTGCTATATGTGAATGTACCCTCTTATCTGCAGTTCACCACATCAATGCAGGAAAGCATGTGCCGTGACTCCTATGGGCTGAATGGAGGAGGGATACATCAGTGCTTTGTTCATTGGCCATGTTGCGGTGGCCCTTTCAAACTGCAGGAGAGCTGACCCCCAGGTACCACACTCATGTTCCTTTGAGAAATCAACCTCCAGCTGGTGGCTGCTCGGGACATCCTAGAACACTGGCCAGTGCTCTCATGATCAGACACTGTAGTCAGAAATTGGAACCCAAGTGATAGACCTCTCAGCCCCACTGACCTTGAGTTTTAGCCCAAGGTCTTCCCAGGTGGAGCACAGTGGATGCCTCCCTCCCCCATGAGGACAACCAGTGCCTTCTTCTTCTCCACCTCATCCCACCCCCATGAGGAGCCCCTTACCATCTTTCCTGCTGCTCACCAACAGCTGCCTGACCTCTCTGTATGACCACCATGGTCATACAGAAGCAGTAGTGCCCAGAACTTGGGGACAGCTCCAGCCAAGGAAAAGCTCAAGTGCACTGAGTACTGCAGTCTCCTGGACAGCTGTGCACTGCATCCAGGGTGGTGTGGATGCAGGGGAAGGCCACATCAGCTCTGCATCTTGGAGATACTGTCAAAAGATGTGTGAGGACACACAACCTCTGGGTCCTCTGACCCTGGGAGAGAAAGATGGTTTCCCAGGGCCATGAGTCCTCTGACCCTGGTAGAGAAAGATGGCTTCCCAGTGGCTGCCATCACCAGCAGAATCCAGGCAGAAGCAGATGTGTTGCATTTGCAGTCATGTCAGAGGGTCTTCTAGGAGTTTCCAGCAGCAGTGACCTGTTCTCTGCTATCATGTAGCTACCCAATAAAGGTCACCATAGTGGAAGTGTGGTACAGTGGCAACAGATGTTTTCCTCTGCCTATTGTAGTGCCAGTTTCTGTAAGCCAGCCAGTTGGCTCTGCCCAGGCACTGTAATGCCATGCAGAGCTAAGGAAGGGAGAGGGCAGCTTGGATCTCTTGCAGTGCTGCCCAAGGCTGGACTGTGTACCTGGCTGTACAGATTGCCAAGGAACCAACTTGGGTCTTGTGGCTGCAGTGTTCACTTGCTGTTCAGAGTCTAAGAAGCAGAGTGGAGCAGTTCTGACCTAGAAGTTGGTTTGTCCTGTGATGGTTATCATGTCTTGTCTAGGTGATGTGCTAGAGATGCAATGATAAGTGGTCCCTGTCCCCAAGGATCTCCAAATCTAGCAAACTAGGTCTGATGTGTGCTGGGGAGCCAGGGCAGAGAAGCCTGGGTGCATGTGCCCTGGCATGTGCCCTGGCAGAGTGGAAAGGTTTCTAGGAGGAAGTGAGCCAGGAAGAGCAGATGTCCCACCAGCAGCTGAAGGAGGTCAAGAACACCCCACTCAAATGGAGATGGAGCTTGAGGGAGGGCTCCCAATGGTGTAGGAAGTGAGGCAGGAGGAAGGGCAGATGCTGGCAAGCATTCTGCACCCTACAGAGGAGCTTTGGTTCTTGCACATTTGTGGCAGGCACCATCAAAGGGATGATCATGTTGGATATTTAGAAATCTGTTGCTTCTGTCACTGTGTGGAGCGTGGAATGGAGCCAGCGGCAGGTTGTCCAGTTCATTAAACTCTTCCTCCACATTGGTGTGTCCAGGACATGCAGGCAGGTGTGGATCGCACAGACATTGCTCCTGACCCGAAGGAGCTCACAACCAAGTGGGAGAGCCCCATGCCAAAACAGTAGGATAAAGGAGGAGGTTGGCCATGGTTGGGGCCAGACTGTCTTGGCTGAAGCTTGGATTCCAGTACAGAATGGAGTAGGTCTCAGGCTCCACAGGTAGACAGAGATGCAGGTGGGAAGCTCATTGGGGCCAGCTCAAGAGCTGGGGCTTTATTCTCTAGGCATTGGGGGCTCCAAAAGCTTTTGAGGAAAGCTGCTGCAATCAGTGCTGCTTTGATTCATGGAGCTAATTTTAACGGGTACCACATATGCTCCCATCTCATGTTAAGAGGCGGGATGACTGTCAGGTGTCTGTTTGGTGTATGGGGGTGCCTAGTTCCTGAGCAAATCTTGAAATACTACAGAACCAGGTCACTTGCTTTGAATTGCCAACTTCCTCTTCAGCCTGCAGCAAGATCTTGTGTTGGTGAAAATCATTTCATGACAGTCATTTCCATCAAACTCCAGGATTCTGAAAACAAGTGGGAAATCTTCTTTCCAGGGAGTATTTGTACAAATTTTCAGGCACAGTGGTGGGTAATGAGGCCTAGATGGTGACTATCAGTGGTGCCCTGCATCTCCCTGCCCCGTCAGGCTCACCCTTGACATGGCTGGTGGCTTTCTTTGCTTTCCTCATCTGGAGGGAGCCCCAGATGCTTTCCAGCCTGTTCCCACCAACAGTTGTTCATCAGGCGGAGGCCCCTCTGAAATCTGTCAGCAGGGCCCCTCCATGCTGGAGGGTAGAGGTGTTCTGTCATTCTTCTGACCTGCCAAGGGCCTTCTGTGTGCCAGGGGCTGCTCCTAGCACAGGAATACTGTGTGACCATAAGAAGGGGGGATCCCTGCCTCGAGCTTGCTTCTAGTGGGAGAGGAGCAGTGAACAGGTGGGACAGTGTGCCAGATGGTATTGAGGCTGAAGGGGAAGGCGGGGGCAGGGTGCTGGAGGGGAGGCCTTGGCCCCTGC